>VXBR01006879.1:1944164-2009826 GCA_013400215.1 Cisticola juncidis
AAAAAAAAAAAAAAAGGGGGGGGGGGAAAAAAATTTAAAAAAAAAAAAAAAAAAAAAAAAAAAAAAAAAAAAGAAAAAAACAGAGAGAGAGAGAAAAAAAAAAGGAAAAAAAGAGATAAAGCGATCCGGACCCGCCGCCACCGGAGCGGGCGTCCTGCGGGCGCGGTAGCGGCTCCAGCCCTCAGCACCGCCCCCCCGTCCCCCCCCCGCNACCGCCCGCCTGTGCCCCCGCCGCCCCTAGAGAGACGCATCCCGCAGCGGGAGTCCCCCCCACCATTTGAGGAGTCGGTCCGCGGTGTCCCTGTCCTGCAGGCAGGAGAAGGTTTTCTGCGGCAGGGCTCGGAACACGACGCGGGCCTCTCCTCGCCCGCCCTCCGCGGACATCTTCCCGCGGGCCGGCGGTTGCCGCGGAGACGGCGCCGCTCCGGCGCGGAGCCCGGCCCCGCTCAGGAGCGTTCCGCCGCCCGTGAGGGCCGGCAGGCTCGGCTGCCCCCCTTGTCTTTGTGGTTTGCCTACAAAATCCCTGAATTCAAGCTCCTCTCCTCTGTCCCTGTCTCTGCACCAGGAAAACGGAGGCTTGCCCAGCAGGCCGAGGCAGGGGCTGCCGTTGCTGCCTTTGCCGAGGCCACGCCAGTGACGTAACGCCAAAACTAACTAGGAAAAGGCCAAAGTTACGAATTATGGACTTCTGGCGAAATCAGGGCTGCTGCTGCTTCCCAGGATGCAGAGCCATCTGGGAATAGCAAAGCTGTGCTTTCAAACTCTTCCAGTTGGAATTCAAGGAAAGACCATTGTTACTTCAGGAAATTATTTCTTCAAGTCTAGTGAAGCAAGGGACACCTTGCACAGGTTGGGGAATTTCCTGCCCTTTGCAGGATAGGCAGTGAGAATTTAAGGCTGCTGCACATCTCATGCTCTATCCTTCCGCAGCCCACCCCCTCCAAAGCCTGTGCTTGCTTAGCCACAAATTTCCAA
Organism: Cisticola juncidis; assembly: GCA_013400215.1. Lineage (NCBI taxonomy): Eukaryota > Metazoa > Chordata > Aves > Passeriformes > Cisticolidae > Cisticola > Cisticola juncidis. The sequence continues at coordinate 1,945,140 of VXBR01006879.1, forward strand.
AACTGTAGTTTTCCCATTAAACTAGCTGGCTTAGCAGTATTCCCATGTCCAAGAAGTTTGGTAGTGCTTTTGTCGGTTTCTAATAAACAATAATAATAATAAAAAAACCCGATATATATATATAGATATTAAAGATTAAGCTGATCCACTTTGATTATAAGTCAAAACTGTTGGCACACACCTCCTGGTCTCATCAGCCTCTAAAAGGCTCCCAAAGGTTTAACTTGTGAGTCGTTCATCAAACAGGCTTGTACCAAAGGAATTCAGAAGAAACTGATATCATAAGCCTGTTAAGAAGCCCTGTGTTAACACAGTTCCAGCAGAATTCATTGCTCACTACATACTCACTAAATTTTCTAACAGTGCAGTGGGCTGCAGTTCAGCAGACCAAATTGCTGTATAGCAGCTATGTATGTGAGATTTAAGGAGCCATTCCCCTATATTTTCTCCATTCTGTTTTCTCCAAACATTTTGTAACACCCTTCCATTTTTTTCTCCCCGATAAATTTTGCTGACACCTAAGCAATGAAGGAAAATAAAGCTACAGTATAGCTCAAGGTGTTTAAATGTTTAAAGATTTTTCATGGTAGCTCAAGAGGTGATAAAAAGTGTGCCTTTCTTCTCAGCGTTTAAATACAAAAAAAAAAAAGTGGTAGCATGTGATACAAATTATTATAACCTTCTTCTCAAAAAGTTTCCACCTACTCCAGCACTACCCCGTCTGTTAAATTCCTCTTGCCACTAATATTACTAGCCAGTGATTAAATAGCCAAAGTGAAAGAACTGGTTTGGGCAGGGACTGATGCGTAGCAACAACTACCAAACACATAAATTCTTAATTTCAAGTTGTGTGGACTCAAATGCAGGATTTAAAAGCCAAACAAACAAAAGACTGAAACTTCAGGCCTTTAAGGGAAAAAAATTTCTACTGACTTTAGTGAGGATTTTATCTGATTAAAGTGTTGAATCAACTAGCATATGCTCAAAACCCCACAGAAATCTAGAGTGTTTAAACACTTTGATGAATCAGGAGTAAGGAAATGAGCAAGGACTGCAGGACTGGCCCAGAGGGATCAAGACAGGAAACTCCAAACTATGGAATTAATTTCTTTAATGTTGTGCCATTTACCTATCATAGTTTATGATTCAGTAGTTCCAGTTTAAGCAGCATACAATAATAAAAGTTAAATTGGGACTTTCAGTTTAAACACTGACCTCAGTATCCTCTGATGTCATGAACAACAGCCTGAAGAAGAAAGTCAGGCACAATACTCTTTTAAACACAGACACTGAACTTGGTTTTTTAAAATGTTGATGATTTTATCGTCTCACAGAAGACAGTTGGAGGGTGGAAAATGTATTTTTCTGCTGTAAAATGAAGTCTGGTAAGTATATACTGTTAAGCGATAGTAGTCACTCCCTTTTAAGCAGACAAATTTTCAGCATTGTTTGTTTTCCATTTATTTACTTTAGTGTGATTTTGAAGAGTTTTGCAGTCCTGAATAAACTGCAGGTCTCAAGAGCAAAGCAAACAAACCAGCCTTTCCATGGCAAACAAAAATCAAATTACAGAGGACCAGCCCTGTTGTACCTCTGTGAAGTGCATCAGTCTTTAAGGCAAAGGTCAGCTGGTGACACAGGAGCAGCCTGTTCCAGTTGGGGTGGTAGTGAAGAACCTGAATGACAGCCCCTCCCTCCCTCCTGCAGAAGTTTTCAGCATCGCTGAGGGATAGTTAAGCCTTGTGAATGAGCTGAATGGAGGAGGAAAGGGGTAATTATCAGTCTATATATTAATATGTGAAATAAATTAGTCTTTCCAGTGTTAAAATAATGTGGGATAAGTCTGATGGAGAGTAAATTAAAGTCCAGATCCTGCATCCAGGCTGTAATGAGGACTAGAACCACCCAGCATAAAAGGCACTCTACGTTACAGTGAAGTTCAGCTCCTGCAGAAGATTTATGGGGTATCAATGTCCAAATCTAGGCACAGAGCCGCTTGCACTGATAAAAGATTCCAGGTTCAAGTCTGTGAGAGAGAGGCCAATTAGAAGCCAAATAAAAATGTATCTAAATCAGTGAATCAGTAAATCAGTCTGTGGTATACCTGAATTTCCCCCTTTCTCCACCACCACCCCAAGCGTTACTCTGCAGTAATTCAAGATTGCAAGGCAGGAGTCATTGTCTGCTCCAGATTCAGATTCCTGCCCTCAGGTGAGGGCAGGAATTAACACCTCTGCTTGCAGAGACCTTTTTTCTTTTAAAAGACAACCTACTAGAGGCCACCCAGGAAGAGGAAGATCAGGATTTTATCATCATTTCAGCCTGGGGAAGTGCAAACTCAAAGCTTTTACATCTCAAGTGCCTCAACTACTAGGGCTGTTTGTCACATCCTGAGTTAACCTGATGCTGTCCTAGCAAGTGTATTTCTGGATCAGTGTCAGGACCCTGCGGAGACTCAGCAGCCACTTTTTCCTAGTGGTAGGGCTGCTGCACTCAAGGCTAACTCTACTGTGACCTTGGATCAGGCAGCTGGGTGGGACAGAAGTGTAAGGCACCTCAATGGGACCTTAATCCTCTTGGCTTGGGAGCTGCATTTCAGCCCCAGCTGTTGCCCCAGCTTCTTGTTGGAGCTGCATGGACGGCACGCGTGCGCCTGGCCTCAGATTCAACCTCTCATCCTTTTGCACTGGTCTGATGATCTGGACTCGTGGCTGAACATGGTCACTGTCATCAGACCTGCTTTGCTGGTTAGGGTGCTGTGGGATGGGGCTGTGTCAGGGAAGGTACTGCCCTCCCAAATTCACTGTCACCCTTGGCTGCCAGCTCAGCTGATTTTACAGAGCAACACCCTCTTGCAGCTGCCTGACACTCATTGTGTGGTTAACAAGTTGCTCTGTTTATGGCAGATTTGTCCCTATTGTCTGTCTTAGTTTGATGGGTTCATATATCTGAGTGACTGTTCCATTATTAACCTCTGCTTCCAAAGGGTGTGTGGTACATTGCTTTATACATATAGTATAAAGCAATGTAGTACATTGCTTTATACTACAGCCTGTTATGAGGCTTAATTCAAAAAGTAATATATATCTCTAAAATATAGATCATTTATAATTTGCATCTTAAAAAGTATTTAGAAATAAGTAGTAAAGAAAATATGTGAGGTTTAATACCTATAGTAATCGGTACAATAATAGAATATAATAATGTGAGTTTAGTTATCAAAGCTAAAGCATGGCAAGAAATATAGATTTCTTTGGTCCTCAAGAAAGACACGTGACATGCTGGAGATGCACCGTTAGAATTAAAGTGAGGCCCAGGAAACTCACCAGTGTGTGTGAAACCATCTAGGCCTATTCCTCCCACTCCAAGAGGAAAAGGAGGAGTATTCACACACTTAAGTTTCATCTCTCAATTACAATTTATATACTCTCCTGGAGGTTCACTGCCTTCTTTGAAGGCTGCTGTCTAAACAGTTTCTCTAGATCAGAATATGGGCCACTGCTACTTTTGAAACAAGCATGAGAAAAAAGGGTTTCTGAGCTGCTAATCCCCTTTTCAAGCAACACGTGAGTTTATCATATACAGAAACAACAACCAAGATGGCCAGTTTCAAATTCATCTTATGCTTTGACTGTTCAGCAGTATACCCCATTTCTTCTAGGCCCACAAGCCAAACATATACTTGCATACACAGTCTTCCTGCACAGTTTACATACAAAAGCTTACAAGGTGTCTGGGCAGTTGTGTCTCAGAAACTGTTTCACTGTGGAGAAAATCGTATTTTACTGTAGTAGTTGAAGAACATAAACATGGATTTCTTGGTTAAGGACTTTAGGAAGGAGGGGACAATTCTGGGGCCCATTTGAGTTCCAGAAGACTCTTCATTACTTGTATCCAGTGACTGCCTGGCTAATAGCAGATACTAAAGTAATCTTGGATTTACGCCTGCAAATTCTTCAGAAATCCTATTTTTAAATGTTTTTTTACTTATTCTGGCTAATTTTTTTTCCTTATTGTTTGTGTAGCCGTACTTAAAAGTGTTCTTTTACAAATTCCTTTAAAGCATAACAGTTTATCTCCCTGTATGTGCCTAAGTGCAGCAGAACCAGGCTACTGGATGTGCTGATTTTCTCTGGACAGTGATCTGGGTATTTGTAGGAGTGAGTGAAAGTCTGGGTGCTGGAAGCTTGATTCAGTTGCTTGAACATTTTATCTGCCACTCAAAGAGGCTGGAACATCTTCATGGGGCTGACAGATATTACACAACACCTAGAGAAGGCCTGTGCTTCTCCAGACTGGTGGCTGGAGGCCAGGTGGGAATTTTAAATGGCACTAGACTTAGAGGGGAGAGCTGAGACCTGGAGGTACAGAGACGTTATTTTATGTGTCTGTTTGCAGGTATTTACAGATCAGATAAACTTCCATTATCATCAAGGGAGATCAAGATCTCAATTTAATTGCAGAGAGAGGCATTTCAGATGCCCAAGCTAGTTTTCAGATTGCCCCAGACACCTCTTTTCTTATTTTCTGGAATGGCAGCTAGAGGCTGAGTCTACTCTTAAGTAGTGGTGTATCTGCCAGCTCCAGAAAGGCCATAGCCTACTTTGTCTCAGATGGAACTAGGTGGCCGTGTGGAGGCATGTGGACTGAGTTCCAAGTCAGAACTGTCATTAAAGTGAACAGATTTATTCAGCTGATGAGATGAATAAATCTCCATAAGATGAGCTCAGAACATCCTAAGCTCCATAATTAAATAACAAAACTGAAAGCACAGCTGTCTCCTCTGTTGTAAAATTCCTTACTATCCCTCTTAGCTCTGTACACCTTATTCTCCACCTATACTCTCAGTAAAGCATCTAAGACTCTTACCTTCCCACAAGTATTTTGTACATCCCAGTTTAGCCTCTCCCCACCATGAGCAAATTACAGATATCTACAGGATCCCATCTTCCTCCCTCCCTCCCTTGCTCCCAACTCTCTCACACTGTACCCAGCCTTGGGTTACTTTGTCCCTTTTACCCACATTGACCCTCAGGGTTCTTTTCATCCTCTGCTGCTCTCTGTGCCATGGCATTCATGTCTCACTCACACGACCTTCACTTTCTCTACCAAGGCCAGGGAGTTGTTGATTTTCCTTACAAAGAGATGACAGAAATATCAGCACTATCTGTTCACCACTTTTTTTTTTTTTCTCTGAAAAAGGGGATGCAATACTAATCCTATATTGAAACATCTTCTTTTTGCATATTTTATATCAGACCGCTGACGTACAGATAGGTTCTGAGCAGTTCACCAATGTATACTCCTTGAGTTCTTATTCTGTTAATTATTCACCTTGGTATTTCTTGGCTCTTTGTCTTACTGAATGGGACTTTACAGGTTTTCCATTTTTGGGGTATCAAATACAAAAGTCAGTTTTACAGGGTGCAATACTGCATTTGAGGAGTTTATTAAATGTTTCAGGGAGGGAAAAGGAAAGCTCCATTTCAGAAGGAAACTGTGTGTTGTTATCCAGAAGGATAATTTATCAATAATATTATTGAGGTGCCTTTGGAGGTGCATGTGTTAAAATTAGCAAGGGTTTGCCTCCAATATTGATTTTACGTTGAAAGGGATACATCATGACAAATGTAAATGTAGTCTAACATAAACAATTTGAAGTTAGGATATTTAGGACCTTGATTTCCCTCCTTCGTGTATATGAATGTGTGTCAGGTATGTGAGCTACCAATCAATACATTTCACTTTGAAAATTTTGCTTAGTGAAAAATCAGGCTGTCCACAACTGCTGTAAAAGCTGGGAGCTGTGAAGGGTTAAGCCTTGCTGTGTGTTTTTTTTTCTCATCCAGAGACTGAGGTTAAGGCAAGGAGGGAAGCTATTAATATGTAAGATTTAGAATTTAGCATTGTTGCCTATGAAGACCTCTGTTTTTGACATTAAATTCAGTCTTTTTTCAGGGCTGACAGGCAAAGCAAGTTCTCTCTCTGTTGCTCTCTTAAAAGCTGGGTGAGAGATCATGTGACTTTTGCTTTTGTTAAAATATCTTTTATTGCAAAATGAATTTTTCCTTTGTCTGCTGTTTATACTGTTTAAACAAAGCTTATGAAGTGTTATAAAAAAAGGTACCCAAATGTCATCTTCCATTCAGTCTGACAAGCATCCTTCATTGCATAATCATGGATCTAACCTAGGCTGTCTGAGAGACTGGCAATCTAAACCCTGATCCAGTCTGGAAGGGTGGAGAAACTGATTTGGTTTTGGATTTGTTTACTAAATTTATGAGGTTTCTGCTGAACTACGGGGTATGTTCTTTGACCTTTATAAAATGCCTTATTTATTTGTGAACTTACTTTAAACCATAAAACTGGTCTAAATTCCTATGCAGATTTTTTCCTGCTATTGTTTTCAGTCATGTAGGGAAATCTGGTCTATCCTATTCTTCCTAGGCAGGGGAGGAAAAGATGGGTTCCACTGTGAAATTGCTGCTTCTGGGCTTTGCAGAACTGAAGTCAGTTCCCAATGTGACCACAAGCTTCTACTGCAATCTAAGGAGGTGATTTAACACTAGACCTCAAAGGGCAGAGAAAGTAATGTTGTTGGTCTGAGGTGACCAAAATCCAGATTTTTAGTTATATGTCTGAGCTGCTACTTTGGAAAGTCCCACTCCAAGCAGAAAGATGCCTAAACGATGAAACAGGAAACTATCTGACAAAAGGACAACTTCTATATGAATGATAAGAACTGAGGCATGGCCTTGAATTGAAATGTCCCTGATTTCAATTAAAAACTCTGGCTGCTAAACCTGGGGTCATTTTTATGCTCTTCAGCTCAACAAGTGTGGCACTTCTACCCAAACAGACACTTTCAGGAGTGAGACTGATGGAGACCTGTCCTATACTGCCCTCTGATCTGGAGGTTATAAAAGGCAATACATGAATGCACATTTCCCCTATGGGTAAAATCCACATAGATGAAAGGAGAAGGGTGACACAGCCACTGTCTCTCTTGTTTTATGCAGGATTCTCTCTACTGGGACACCTCAGGGAATGCTTACTGAATTGAGCTTGGGAAGTCACATCAAAGAGGGAAGTCTACACTTTGAATCATGATAGGCCTGGGACAGATATTCAAGTTTTTGTAGACTTGTCCATAAAAATAAAGTAAATACCAAGAAATTTTTTTGTGGGCTAATTTTTCTACCTTTTAAACTTTCCAGCCAGTTATCTTGCTGTTTCCCTCCAATATTATGATTTCCACAGCTGCCAATAGACTATCAGCCAAGACATTTTTTTCTCAAGGTGATGCCAGTACCTCCTGCCATGGAAAAGGCAGAGATGTTTCGTGCAATTTGACGTAATTTTGATCAATATGAGATAAAGATTCTTCCAGACACCTGGCAATAATGGGTTCCTTGCTAAGCATCAGGTGCTGTGACTGTCCTAGTTCATTTCTACAAATTCAACTCTAGGACGAACAAACATGTCTAGGGACCTAAGCATAATAAGTGCAGAGGAACAGAATGCACCCATGTAAATGTCTGAAGCAAAAGGTTCTTGTTATTCTACTTAACCTAAGAACAGGCTGTAGCAATCAGGACTAATTGAAGAGTGAGGGTAGACTTTCAAGGATATCTATTTTCAGAATACTAAGGCAACACAGCCTGAAGTCAAACATAGGGTCAATTTAGGAAAAGGGGTGTTGGCAAAACAAAACTGTCACCTAGTTTGAAGGAAAACTTGCATGTCTACATTTTCTATGGAAGAAACAGGAAAACAAAAACTTTTTGGTTAAGTTCCAGGAACTCTGTGGCTAATTAAAATCTGTTGGTGACTCTGGAACTTTTCTTCAGTGTCGCAAAAGACTACAGGGTTTCCAGGAGACAGAAAAACCCAATGTAGTCCCCCAGGGCAGAGCTGAAAATCTAAAACTTGTGTTCCGCAGCTTATGGTGGAGGTCACCAAGTGTCCAGGTTTCTCCCTCAGTGCCAGGCTGAAGTTCTCATTAGAGTTAGAAATTTTAGGCTCTGAGAACAACAATATGAAGTTTAGAAATCCACTTCTATCTGTAGAATAGAGCTATCTTGAATTCACAGAACAGGGAAGACCCAGGTTCTTATTATTCTACCAAGCAGTGTTTTTTTGGTGACAGGAAACTAGGAGGGCTTTTATTCAGAATTCACAGTTTCGGTTTTTATTCATATAAATGGAGATTATCTAATCAAGCCTGCTTCTCCAAAGCTTACAGTTACACAACAGAGTAAAATAACATATTAGTGAATGTGATTGCAATGTTATCTTTGCAAACTCCTCCTCCTGGATCAGCTGGTGTTTTTCTTTCCTACTTTCTATTCTAAGCTTCCAGTGTTGTTGCTTTGTAGTGTTGAATAGTAATCTTCTGACAGCATTAGGCTTCAGAATCCGCACTGAAGGAAGCAATTCCTCCCCTCAGATGCAGGTTCAAGATGGAAAGGAGAGGTGGAGCTCTTGTTTGTGGGCATGAAGTGTGTGGCCTAAATCTTGTGCATGTCCTCGAGTAGGAAACCTAATCAGAGAGCTCGTCACTTTGACTACAGATGCCAGAAGATAAAAGGATATGTACACTACTTTGCTTCTGTAATTTATTTGGTGAGAATAAATTTGCACCTGCAAATTGAACAAAAAGGCTGCCACTGACCTACAGTAAGTAGAGCAGGATAGTATTCTTGCAAGCGCAGAAGATTCTTATACAATGTTTCCTTATACTTCCCCACAAGGTGTTTGCATCTCCTTTCAGTCCTTGAGTCTTAAAAATCATGCCGTGTAGTTATGACACCAGCACCAATTTTGGTTTCCCTTTGACTCCATTCTGAAAGGATCAGTATGAACAAGAAGAGCATCCTCTTAGCTCTCCAAGTGAGTGTGTACATCTCAGTTACTAAAACAATACTGTCCCGATGAGGAAATGACAAACTCACTCTAACATATGAGCCAGCATTGTTTCATTTGAATAAAATAAAATGTAAATGGTTTCTTAAAATGTTTCCAAGAACATATACCTTTTACTTGGAATAGCAAGAAGGCAAACTGAGCCACAAACTATGAAATTGATGGAAACCAATCCATTTCATCCCTGCAAAAGACACTGAATTTTCCTTTCTGTTCAATTGACATGATGAAGAATAAATAATCTGCTTTTATTCCTTAGCAATGAGTTTGACAGAGAAATGGCAACCTTTTGCTTTTGGTTTGAATATTTTCTGTATTTCAGTGTCTAAATTAAAACTCTTCTTGCAAGAGCTCAAGCTAAGAAGCGATTTTCTAAAGTTTTCAGCTACAAACTATATAATCAGAAGTCCTGGCAGAAGGATGTGAGGCTTTTCTTCTGAGGGATGCATGATTTACAGTGCACAATCTGGCTCACAGAGGGAACAATGGGATCATTGCCATTTTCTCTAAAGCTGCAATTCTCTTCCTATTCATGTTGTAGTTCAGCTGAGGAATATTTAGACTAGAGTGGTAAATGTTTGGGTACTAAGACCCTCTTAGGAAAAAATTGCATAAGGAACATTTAGAGAACATTTAGAGAACTAACATTTAAAGAAATTATTTATATAACAAGAGACCAAAAGGTCCTTGCCAAAATATAGACTAATTGTGCCAGACAGACATGTGCATACAATAAAAGAGTTTGTAATCTGGAGGAGAGGTGTAAAGGATTTTCAAGGTGTATCCAAGACACAGCAAGTAGGGAAAGGTTCACATGCTCTTGATAAATCCATAACTTCCTTTAAAGCTTGATCTATTAGATGCTCTCAGAATGGTACACAATCTGACACTTCGCAATTCTATTTAGAGATCTCCATACATTTCAGAAAGCACAACTTAATTTTCTATAGACCTTGTAAGCATTTCCCTATTTGATAAGCACAAAGAAATACAATGATTTTTCCAAAAGGCTTGTAGGAGAGCTTCATACATAAATATCTTGAAATGCAAAATTATCACTTTTTGTGGATACTTAGGTTTACAATCTTAATACAAAATTTTACAGAATATACTTTTAAAAGTTAGATGTAGAACACATTGAGAGTTATTACAAGAATAGCAGAGTGTACAAAGAATAAACAAGGGATATCAGGAAGCAATTTTTTCACACTGATGCATCTTTTTATTTGTCATCAGACAATTAGATCTCTGATGTTGAATATCCTGAGAACTGTAATTCTAGCAAACCATCTGGCTCTAAGGTGCCATTACTGTTGCCATTACTGAAACTTGGTGGGTCAAATCCCATGACTGGAGTGTGGCTGGTGATGGCTGTAGGCTGTCTAGGACAGACAGGCAAGGAAGAAGGATCAAAGGGGTTGCCCTCTATACCAAGAGGGGTGTGTGTGATGGAGCAGGAAGAGATCTCTCGGAAGAATAGCCATGAACAGGTTGAAAGCTTATGGGTAAGAATCAAGATACTGAGACAACAGAGGGAACCTACCTCATGGCTGGTCTCTCCTACAGGCTGCCTCATCAAGGGAAGCCCAATTGTGAAGTCTTCTTCAGCACCAGTCTCCTCCAGCTACAGGAGGTATCACACAGGCTGTTGTCCTGCTGGGGTCAGTAACACAGACAGTGGGATCAAGTACACCCCCAGCAAGTTTGCAGATGATACCAAACTGAGTGGCATTGTTGACATTCCTAAGGGATGGGCCTCTGTACTGAGGGACTCTCACAAGCTCAAGAAGTGGGCCCATATGAACCTCACAAAGATCAGCAAGGCCACATGCAGTGACCCAGCAATGTGCATTTGCAGCCAAAAAAGCCAGTCATATCCTGGGCTGCATCCAAAGCAGTGTGGCCAGCAGAGTGAGGGAGGTGATTCTGCCTCTCCGCTCTGCTCTTGTGAAACTCCCTCTGCATCCAGCTTAGTGGTCCTCAGCACAGGAAAGGTGTGGACCTGTTGCAATGGGTGCAAAAGATGATCACAAAACCAATCAGAGAACCACACAGCCACTCGCTCATCCCAGCCTGGTGGGATGGGGAAAGAATCAGAAGAATGCAAATGAGAAAACTCATGGGTTAATACAAAGGCGGTTTAATATGAAAAGCAAAAGCCACACATACAAGCAAAGCAAAACAAGGAATTAATTCATTATTTACCATGGACACGCAGGTGTTCAGTCGTCTCCAGAAAAGCAGTGCTCCACTGTGTGTAACAGTTACTCGGGAAGGCAAACATTACTCTGACATTCCAGACCTTCCTTCTTCTTCTTCTCCTCACTTTACATACTGAACATAATGCCATTTGGTCTGGAATATCCTTTGGGCAGTTGGAGGCAGCTGTTCTGACTGTGTCCCCTCTAAACCCCTTGTGCACGCTGAGCATCCTCATTGGTGGAATGGGGTGAGGAGCAGAAAAGGCCTTGACTCCATAAGCCCTTCTCAGCTACAATGAAAACATCTCTATATTATCAACAGACTTTTCAGCATAAATCCAAAGCACAGCCCCATTCAAGCCACTATGAAAAAAAATAACTCTTTCTCAGCCAAAACCAGTACAATGATCTTTAAAGGTCATTTGCAACCCAAATTATTCTATGAATCTGTAAAAGAAATTTGATTGCATTGGAAGCCCTGAAGGTCATCATATATATGTACGTATATATGGCCCCTGCATAGAAGTATTCAGATGTTAACAGAAAAACTTCAAACTCTTTGGCATCAAATTCCCTAAGGTAATTGAAAACATAGTCAGAATTATCTTATTCCTGTTTATTATTTGGTTAGCAACCAACTTAAAAGGCTGGCAAGCTGCACCTCTTCCTCTCTGGGCAAAAATAAAGTGAATGCCCTTCCTAGGATCATGTTTATTTTTAGTGTCTTCCTTTATTCCAGACATTTATTTTAGCAGAATCAACATGTTGACTATGTCCTAGTGAAGCCTTGATAGTAAATGTGAACACTCTCTGCAACATTATCAGAACAGACAGATTTCTCAGACTCTCATCCTGTCATTGGACAAAAGCCCTCAGCTAGACAATACAATTGCTTGATTTGTGGGAAAGGCAATGTTAAGAGCTGTAAATTGGCATTAAACGGAATCAGAATTGTTTGCTCCTTTTCATCTCATTGACCATACAGACTGTTTGGCTGTGTTTATACTGCTGAGTTGATTCAAGCCTTCAAGCTGAATAGCACTGACTGGCTTGTGTCCACACTCCACAGGGTCAGCTCCCTCTAAACTGGCTTCTCTCAGTTGCAGCTGAAGGGCTCCAAAACAAAGTCAAGGAGAACAGTAAGAATTAAGCAGTGGGACAGTAAGTGTGAATGCCTGAGCTCATTGGCTGTCCCCTTTGGCTTGGCAGTATAGATACTCCCTAAAGAAAAAGATAACCGGTTGCTGTGAAAACTTATAAACAAGTGACTGGAGCACCAGTGATAATGCATCCATCCAACCAACTCCTTATCCTGCACAGAACCATTCCCAGGAATCACACCAAGTGCCTGAGAGCATTGTCTGAAAACTTCTTGAACTCTGTCAGGCTGGCGCTGTGACCGCTGCCCTGGGGAGCCTGTTCCCTGAGTCTGTAGGGGTACATGGCAGAGCCTAGAAAGAAGGCTCCTCCTGGAGACTTTCATGGGTATCCATGTCTGGAGCAGCAAAGTAGAGACCTGCTTCTCAAGATCATGGCCAGAGCAATCAGGAATCACAATGAATTCTGTTGAAAGCCAGGCTTACAAGGATCACGTGTACATTGGTATAGCCTAGGCAGCTGTGCTTGCCTGCATCCAAGGGTTGGTTACCCCTCCTGCATGTATGTATGCACAAACACAGCTGGGAGACAAAATTCATATGTGTATACATGGACATACACAGAGATCTATGGCATAAAACTAGCACTACTCCTCTTTGCATAAAACCAGACTGTGCTATGACACTCAGTATAATAAAATGCTGCTAAGAAATCTTCCCAACAATGGAGACACTGATTTGGCTGTGGTCCTTTTAAGATGTTGCCCTGGGCTGCTGTTGGGAAGCTGTTTTGCAGGCTGCCAGATATGTCTTTTTGTTGTGTAACACCAAGGGTGGCTTAGGACATGAGGCCATCTGAAATACTGGTTAGTCTGGGAGAAGCCAAACCCGACATGAGTCACACTCACTCTGTATCTTCGTGCAGTGTGGGGGTGGGACACTGGCACACACTACCTCCTGCTCTCTGCCTAGTTCTTCCCAGGCCATAAACAACTAACCTTTCTCCAGAATTAAGCTTGGGGGTGAACCAACTCTCAAGTAGCATGAACAATCAGGAGATAACAGGCACAAAAATCCAGCAGACACCAGCAAGATAATATAGATATACTTTAGGTTTACTAAATTTGAAATAACATTTTCCTTTGCGTTGAATCTTCCATCTAAAGTAACTCAAACTTTTGTAGTGGGGTTGGTTAGGTTGAATTAGAAAAAATATTTAGCTTATACTGAAAACTCTGCCCTAAAAGCTTGAGTCTAGAGACTAGGAAGCTGTAATATTCAACTCCACTAACAGTAAATATTGAACATCCTACTGCAATATATCGATTTCCCTTGATCTGCTCACAACATGATATGATATTGAAAATACAGCCAATTATCCATTATTGATAGCCAGATTATCTTTGTGGAGGTTAAACCATAACCCAGGCACACAGACATATGATCTGGCTGACTGATGGAAACTGTAATCCACATTCATTAGACAGAATGTCTGAGCCTCTGTATTTTATTAGACTCTTGAACTGCCACTATAGCTACACTGGAAACATGTGGGGTTAGAGGGAATGTGTTTAGGCACTGACCTACTGTTTGTCTGTACATTTTAACTGGTGACACAGTCCTGGGACTCTTCCCCAATGCAACACTGATAAAGCCACCTGCTCTAGGTGAAAGGAGAGGTTAGCTGTGTGGTTGCAAGCTGTAGTGTGTCACTTGATTTGGGGGCCAGAGAACTGGCTCTGATCTATTTTATTTACTGACAAATACAGCCAAACTGATCCATGCAGAGCCAGCTTAGCTTCTGAACACCCAGGGTGCCAGTTGCACTGGACACATCAGGAATTAGGATGCAGATATCTCAAATTTTCTCATTTTAGGTTTGGCAACACAATTTCTCATTTATTTTTGGAATTCCAACACTTATGTTACTTGGATGAAGGAGAATTGGCTACAAGTGAGCAAAGTTTTGTCTACAGGAAGATGTTCAGTTTGGCACAGGATGTGTCACAGGTGCATATGCATTGGTGATCATTGTGCTTGCATGTTATATGTCTTTTTATAACCAACTTTGGTCATCTCAGCTTGAGATCTATTTTTTAAAAACCAGCACAATATTCCAAGAGAGAAGGTGAAGAGAAAAAGTCAGTAGACCTCTTCTAAGTCTTGCCAAGTCAGCATACATGTCATCCAACTTCTACACAGTGCTTATGGCTAAGCTCATCTGTAACCTCTTTTTCAAATCATTAGAAACAAATATATTTAGGGACTCATTCATCTGACCTATTTCAGATATATTAAGAACAGGGGGATCATACCTTAAAATTTCCAAGCACTTGGCAATATTCTCATAATAATTTCTTCACATTTACAGGAGATATACATAACTTGTAATTCCTCAGTCTACAATGGTGCCATACAATTAGTTGTTACACTTTCTTCACCCTTTCTGAATAATTCCATACACAGCAGAAGTAGTCTACCAAGGCCGAGCTTTTGCTGACGTGCAGTCCCCCTCAGTGCTCAGGCAGTGAGGGGTAGGTGAGCAGAGCTCAGTGGGTGTAGGTGACACGCGGTGGCCCAGGGAAGGGGAGCAGCTTGGGGCCCTCCTCAGCACACAGCAAACACGGTGGCCACGGACCTGGTGGGACCTGGGCCCTGCTGCAGCTGCAGATTTACAGCGTGGTAAATCTCTGGCTCCTCAGCTGCCAAAGGAAACACGAGCGGCCACAGGAGTCGCGTTCTGTATAAGAAATGAATAAGCACAAAAGGGCCATCTGATACCCCACAGGCTAATGTGGGAGCACTGTCTTATTAAGGACAAAAGAGATCTGAGGAATTGGCAGAGATGTCAAATTTAGTACTCTGGCTTTTTCAAATATATTAATAACTCCATCTTCCCTAACCCCTCAGAGTTTTTCTTCTCCAGAAGAAATTAAAAAAAAAAAACTAACCCAGTAACTTTTAGACTCATTTGGTTTAATATATCTTGCATTTTATAGTACCAGACAGATTTTAAAATGCTGTATTAATTATGGGCCAGATGTTATGCAGAGCCAAGCTAAATTGATAGGACTGTTCAGGGCTGCCACAAGGCTGTGTGTTTGCTGTCAGCTCTCAGGAGTAGAGTAACGTGGCTGACAGCTATGTATCACTAAACAAGAATTCTGACTAAGAAAATCTGGATGATTTTCAGAGTTATATTGTCTTTTAAAGTGTTTTCTGCAAAATTTCTGTAAAGGATTTACACTTTGGTATTCAGGAACTGAACCAAATATTGCCACTGGATTATTGGATTCACCTCAATTTGTTGCAATGTGCTCTGTGCATTTATTACTCTTTTCAGGTGCCATTCAAATGCTTTTGTGCCTGATTAATAAACTATACCTGAGATTTTAGAATCTTTCAAAAAAATGTGGACACATAATTTCCATTAAAATGAGTGGGAACTTTGAACCCTGTGCCTAACTTGGACTATTATAACATTGTACAAACAATTATTCATCTCAGTATATTGAATACTTAATTTCACCTTCTTGCCTTTCAAACTGAAGAAAAAAACAGAATAAAAAAGCATTTCTGATAAGGATTTAATTGCAACATATTTGTTTTTAATTTGGATTTTTATCAATAGCACAAAATCAAAATTAAAGTACTTTGATGAGAATAGTGCCACTTTTCAGAATCATCTTCCCTCTACATTCAAAAGAAAAGTAGTCTCCTATGTGGTCTATACTTTTAGCTCCGTGCAACAAGCCACAAAACTCAAACTTTTCCTCGGCTTCCCATGTTGCCAAAGACCCCATATAAATGAGCAATGATACTTTTAGCAACATATAATAGAGATATAATAATAGAGATATCCAATTTAGTATACATACACTATATTATTTAGTATATATATATACACTATATACAATTTTGTATATAGACACTATTATTATGTGTTTTGATATAATATGAGATTATTGAAAAGTAGCTTTTATAATGCTCCCCTCCATGTGGTACACACCCCCAATGTTTAAAAAACCCATGAGTAACAGAGTCTGAGTTATCAGCATACTGAATTAGTAGGGACTCCCTAAATGGCGTCTGATCTATTTTATCTGTTTTAGAATATAATCATTCTTACATAAATTGGATATAGACTCTCATAATAATCTTCCTCATCAAAACTTTTAATCAAGAGATTTTGTCTTGCTTATAGTTTCAGTTAGCAATCTTTGATATGACCAGTAGGGAACTTGAAATATGTTTTGCTGGAGTTGCCTGTTTATGCAAATCTTACTAGCCAACAAAGGCCACTTGAAAAGATAGATGAAAATATTTACTTCTCTTGAAAAAATTGAGCCCAGATAACCAGACCTCAGAAAATAGAACCACTAGGTGTTCCGCAGGAAGATGGTACTGACTTGCTTCATGCTGTGCTGGTATTGGATTGAAAGTACATATTTCTTTTGTGTGGGTTCTCTCTTCCTCCAGGATTCTGAGGCTGATTCAGAACAACTTAGAACTGGTCTCAACACTTTTTAATTTTTTAAACATTAGGAAAAATAATCTCTACTGTGATGGTGGTAAGGCACTTGCACAGGTTGCCCAGAGGGGTTGTGGACTCCCCATCCCTGGAAGTGTCAAATGCCACTTGGGACGGGGCTCTGAGTAACCTGGTCTAGTGGAAGGTTTCCTGCCCATGGCAGGAAGTTTGGAGCTAGGTGGTCCTTAAGGCTCCTTCCAATCCAAACTATTCCATGATTCTTTGATTCTATGATATTTGTACAGAATCTCTCAAATGACATGTATCTCACAGCTTTCTTAGGTGAAAGAAGAGATGAGACTGAGTCTGCTACAATTGCTGATAAAAAGTAAAACAAAACTAGAGGAATATGCTCTCTCCAACTCATATGCACAAAGGACATATGCATCGGATCTATATGGTCAATAAAGTAGTACACTTAGACCATTGCTGCACTGGAGACAGTTCAGTAGATCTTGCTGTTCAAATTACCATGTGTACCCAAATGGCTTTTGGCGAGCTTTGCACCTTGCTGCATGGTCTCCTGGGAATGGTAATGCCATAGTTGGCTGAATTTGAAACTCCTTTCCCTTTCCTCTTCTCCTTTGCAGTCTGCCAAAGCTTGGATCCAGAAGCTTCTGGCCCAGCAACCATTTTCCTTAGGTATTGATATGGCAGCAGATTTAGTGGCAAAAACAGAGAAAAAAAATTAAAAATAGGCCTAAACTGAGAAGAAAATAGGAATACTTTCATATTTTAGCTGCAATCATAAATCCTGGAGATATTAATCTGTGTAGCCACCATTTATTATCTGTGTAGCCACTGTGTGACATGCAGTGCCAGGAGCAGTTTCCTTGTTGGAAAGGGTCCCTGTGTAGTGTTTATTGTATAGTGCCATTTCCTCTCCTTTCCTGTTGTCCTCTCGTGGCCAGAAGAGCATAAAACATCTATCAGATCCCTGAAAAAAGGAGAAGGTGGGTGGGTACTGAGAGCATATAGGGGTTCTTTCTTTTGCAAGTATGTATTTTCTAACCAATTATTTCTTTGAATGTCCCCTATGTGACAGCCCTTGAGGACAGCCTGGAAAACACTTGTTTTACTTCCATGCTGTCCGTGACAAGGCTCATGAGTCAACGCCCTGAGGTGTCTCAGGTCCCAGCCCTGGGTGTTCATTAACATGTCTTAAGGCTGTGGAGTACAGCTGAGCCATGGGGATGCAAATCTACAGAGAAGGGAAGGATGGACAGATTGGGTCTTCGACACCTCTGGTGTGGTTCAGTGGTTTGATTCAGTAAGGTTAAGATTTTTTTTAACCTAAATGACTCTGTGATTTTAACATGAGCTATCAGAGCTTGTGAGCAAGGGCCCTCATTGGGGTTCAAGGACACTGAGATCGGACCATGTGGTTGTACCACTGTAAAAGCAGGACTCAGAGTCATTCATTTATAAGATTGGAATGTAACCTCAGTGGGGTTGAGAACAGGGAGACATCTTTTATATTCCTCTTCCCTCTCCTAATTCATTGAGATAATGAGCCAGCACAACTGCTATGACTATTGGTCTATTTATTTATCTATTTTAGAGTGACTAGAAGCCAGGACTAATGATTTAGTTCCCCAAAGGGTATTAGCCTCTGGAAGATTCAGAATGATGTGCATCTATCTTAAGGGATACACAAGGTCAGGACACAGGCCCAGTACCTAATCCATACTGTGAAAAATGGGAAATGATTAATTCATGTTCTTATAGATAATTATGAAATGGAAACTGTAATATATTGTATATGTGTGTATAGAGTTAAAATGTAGAATGTAATTCATGTTATAACTTACTGTATATGTGTATGTGGGACAGGGATACGTGAGTCTCAGCACGTAGTGTGTCAGTTGGTTGAAACAAAAGGCAGGAACCCATCCCAAAATAGACAAAGAATGAATAGGGACTGCTGGAGAAGAGACATCAAGATGAGGAGGAAGAGTCATCAATGCAGGTGGCCTACACCCTCCTCAGCCATCAGAGCATCATTATCCAGATCATGGGACATTAATCAGCCAAGAGGTCTGCTGAAACCCGAAGTTAACACCTAGCCCAACAGAAGTAAACTCCTTTCAGCACAACCGGAGACACCCCTGAATTTGAAAAGCTCGCCGGGACTCAATAGAAAATAGGGGAAATATTGCCGAGGGCGGAATAAAGGGTATATAAACTGGGCCCCGAAACGGGCAAATTCGTGAACCCAGGGAAGACGGCAGGCAGCCAGGCACTGCGTCTCGGGTTCACCCTTGACCTTTTTCCCGGGTAAAAACTGTCAAGTTTTTACCTAAATTCTGTGATTCGGCTTCGTTACTTTTGTCTTTAATTCTTGTAATTTGATTTTGCTGCCTAAACTCTTTGTCTTGTAATTCTGTGATTCGGTTGCATTACCTAAATTAATTTAATCCAATTTATTCTAATTCTAAATTTATGATTTGATTTGCACTAATAAACTAAATTATTAATTATAATTGGAAAATTGTCCTGGCATTTATAACACATACCCGAAGATTGGTATTAACGCATGAACAGAAATGCTACTACTTTGAGTTAACAGACTACCTGGGCATCAGTCATTGGTCCAAGGCATTTGAGACTCCAAATCTACTTGTCTCTGAGTGCTGGGGAAAATGAGGTACCCATGGAGTACACATAACAGATGGAGCTAATGTGGAACACACATTTCTGAGCAAGGCAAAGAGTGGAGGAGCTGGGCCTGGTAGCCTATTGTGCAGGGGTTTAATCCTCAGACAGGGAGTTTACCATCATTGTTTGCTATTACCAGTAGGACTCCTTATATCAAGTTTACCTTTTTTCAAAATCAAAGTATGGGGATCTAATAACATGGCTCTTTTCATATTGACTGCGTGAATACAAAAATATGATTTAAGAAGACACATTCTGGAGTTTGTCTCCAAAGCTGAGGGCAGAAGCTTTCTTCTAGAGTCCTCCTGCTTGACCTCAGCCTTGCTTTTCTTACTCTGGGGCTAGGTCCTCAGAAACATTGAAAAGGCATTTTCAGAGGGGAGGCTGGGTGATCCTGCTGTAAGCACTGCACTGGGTGTGAATGGTGATGAGAACAAGAAGGTAAACACAGAAGGCAATTGAAAACTTTTTGTTGTTGTGAAGATTTAACAGGATTCATTGCTTTAAGCACTGCCTTGTCAGATCATTGCCTTTTGACAGGGCTTTAAGAACTGGAACAAATTGTTGGGATTGTCTCTCCAGCTCTTCATAAGAAAGGAAGCATAAATAAAGGAGATAAAGAATAGTTAAAACATTTGGAGGGAAAAAAAAGAAGGAAAATGTCACCTTTTTCTATCACTTAACACCAAACATTCAGCCAAAGGAAAAAAGGTATGGATTAAACATAAGACCGCCAAAGTTAGTTAAGACTTATCATTCACATATTGCCTAGAAAATGTTATTCTTTCCTATCCTAATTATTCCATATTTGGCCTGTCTGGCATTCAGTGACAAGTCATTAGCAAGATAGACAAGCTGCTACTGCAGTACAGTCTGAACTCCTCTAGAAACACTTGCAAAACATTGAAGGGCACAGAAAAAGGGAGCAACATGTTCCTATTTCCCCAGGCTTACCAGAGAGCAAAGCTACATGCTAGGAAGCTAAGATAACCTGAATCCATTTCAAAATGTGTTGCAAAAATTAAGGTAAAAAATTCTGTGCAACTCTTCTGTAACACTGATGCCAGGAGTTGATGAGAAGATGTTGTATAATTTCTTTTAAACTCTTCTGGGAGTTCAGGCAGAGAAGACCAAAAGGAAGGTCCAGCTGCAGTTCCACCACAGGATTTAAGAAAGACTGTTGCTGTTCATCCAACATGCAGAGACTCAGCTGTTGTGCCTTTACTGAGTCCCGTTGTCACAGTACAAACTGAACACACCAAACACACCAAAGGTGTGTCAATCTGTGCTGTCAATCTGTACAACATCCATGCCCCTGTACTGCAGAGAGTTTCTCCACGTGCAGTCTGCCAATCCATGTTCTTTGCAACAGGAGATGCTATTTAGCAGCACTTTCGTGTGATGTGGAGTTGGCTATCCTCTAAAGATTTGCCTATTCTATTTCTGCTGCTCTGTCTCCTCACCTGCTCTAAGATGCTTAATAGGTAGAAACTGGCCATCAAATTTGGGGTTGAGGGGCTTCTCATCTGACATGAGCATCAGCTGTCTGGGAGAATACAGCTCACAAGAGTATTACTACAGCACTTGATATTTGACAGGACCGTGAATAACAGGCTAATAGCACTGTGTGCTTATTTATACCAGCAACAGCACAGTAGTCAGTGCAGGTGAAATTGGGAAGTCACATGCTGTGATAATGATAAGCTGTCCATGTTTCACATGAGTATGAGAAAGTGGTGATGACAGCTGTGTGGCACTTTGAAGCCAGATGCCTCCTGTATTCCAGATACAGTGCCCTTTAATCTCCAAAGAGCTGTGCTGGATTTTGCTGTGCTCTGCATGACTTCATGTCTTGCTGTGACAGTCCGAGACAGCCTCCTGCTGAGGTTCTCTGAGCAGAATTAGTCTGCAGGCTTCAGAGCTGTGTTGTGAACATATAAAGACGGGCCAGTCTATTTTTCTAGCACAGTGAGTGTGGAAAAGAACCTCCATTTTCTTTCTAGTGGCGATCAGGCCAAATTGCCTGGCAGCATTATTGAAATATTAATGTGCTGTACATCTTTTGGATGCACAATGACTTCTTGGCTGTTGACAGAGCAGGTTCTCAGCACAGAGGCTCTGGGGCAGCAGGAGGGAAAGTAGCTCTCAAGATGTTATGGTTGCTTCTGTTGGTTTTTCTGCACTGGACGAACATTCTTTTGGTGATTATGGATGATTTGCAAATATTAAGCTATTTTAGAGGGACTCAACCATGAACAAACATAAATATGTGAAAAAGTATTTTAAACCATGTGTCCAGAAATCTTTACTTGTAATAAGCTTGAGTATGATGTTTCATCAAGTAATCATTCTGAGACTTATTAAGGCCAGAAAGTTAAGCCTTATCTAAGTGCAGATTTAGACCACTCTGTATGTGACTAGCTATTTTCCTGAGAACTTTTTTACCTAAGTGTGTGACAGAAGCTTTCTTTTTTAAATAACCTTATGAATGTTTGCTGGCATGGCAAAGCAAAAGAACAAGATACAATAGCCTCTTGGTATAAATCTCTGTTAATGAGATCAGGACTAGAAACCTCATTGTTCAACTCACATTCTGTCTGAATACAATCTGCTTCTCAAATTATAAATCAGGGGCAAGACACTGTACCATTGTGTAACCCTACACTCCGGCTCTGGAATGTTTCCTAGTCATAAGAGGATTCTCATCATTTCATTTATGAGAGAACTATCAAACAGGCCTGGGCCATATTTGGTCTACAACCCCCCTTGAAAGAAGACAAATACCCCCGCTTGCAGCAGGGTATTTTTTTCAGCAACAACACAGAAGCATGCATTATAGTGTGCCACATCCTGAAATCTAAAAACAAAAGAAATAAGCACTGTCAGAAGCAGTGCTCATTACTAAGGAAAACTAATTTGTTTATGCATACCCTATACATCTGTATCCCTCTAAAAAACAAACACACATATGTGTAATAAGATCACTGAGTTGGAAGGTTTAGTTCTGTCTGCAAAGGCACATTATGTGCATGAAGCTTCTGCCCATTCTGCTTAAGGTCCCAGGAGACCTTACAGCACATTCTGCTTCAGGAAGAAAGAACCACCCCCTCTGACATTCTCAGACCGACAGAGAGAGGGACTTAGTTACAGGGTGTGGATGGTACAGTCATTTGAAGAGCTCAGAAGGACATAATTGCTTGCACATTTTCATCCAGCTTTCTAACAATCCAAGAAAATGGGGAAAGACTCACTAATTTATTACTAGCTTAGGAGCTGTCTAGGAAACCCCAGGCTCACTCATCAGCTCCATCAAATGTAGGTTGTTAAACACTTAACCTAAATGCACAGCCTGCCAGCCAAGTCACCTCTGGTCTTTGGTAGGACTCACTCTACAGGAAGGGAAAGAGATTCACCCTCAGCACCCTGTGTTTTGTCTCCCTAGTTCTGCCTGCTGTTAAGAGCATGGAAGGTCTGTAAATATCATCCTGCCCCCCCTATCCCCACATAGCTCTGCTCTCCAAAGGGAGACTGTGGGCATGGGCTGACTGGACAACACAGAAATCAGTGCTGCAATGTGAATAACCACGAGAGAATAATGCCAGCACTCTGACCAAACGACCTCTGAAGGCCATATTGCCCAGTGCCAAACCCTTTGCCTATAACTGAGAACAGAGTTGAAACCTCTTGAGTAGATTGTGTAAGGTTTGCCTTTTATTAGATGGCTAAACTGAGAAATCAGAAAGGGAAATAATTTCCATGAGCAAGAAATTGCCAAATGTTTAAGTGGACCTGAAACAAAACATTTTACATAGCGTTTGACTAATCTTATTAAGCTAGTCTCAAAACCTTATCTTGAAAAGTTAAACTTTTAAATATAAACAGATATATTTGAACTTTAGTGTTTTTTCCTTTGATGAAAACTCTGAATATGAATTATATCAGAAGCATTTCCTTTTTTAGAAATACATGTTTTCACTTTTTCAGTTTGCTTAATGGCACAATACTTCAATGATCATTCAGCAACAGACAATGATCCATTCTACTGGCATTCTGAAATAGCTGCAGGATGGCACAACCTTCAAGAGATTCAGCATCTTTTAGAGTCTCATCACAGCACAAGTAAGAAGATCAAATAAAAAAAATGCTGAAAATTGAATAAAAAGTAAAGTGATCCCTTGCCTTGCCTTGTCTTGCCTTTGCCTTGCCTTATTTTTGATTTTTTTTCTTTCTTCTTTCTATTTTTCTTTACTTCTTTTTAGCTTTTTCTTTTGTTTCTCTGAAGGAGAACAAACTACTGGATACAGACTAAATAAAAATGTTAAACAATTGCTTCCTTCTTGAAAAATGAACAAAATTAATACATAATACATAATGCATAACATATAACATATAACATATNTATATGGCGATAATAGAAACTTTATATGTAGATTTATCACTCACAGACATGGCCCCTTGGATCACTGCCACCATTGTTACTGGTTTGAGATTCATATTCAAGGAACTGATTTCATATTGAAGGAATTGTGTGGCTATGATTTGAAATATAATTCAATAAATATTGTGGAGTCATGTCTAATTATAGGGAGTCAAATTCACTTTAGGTGAATTCTCTCTTATAAAAGCAATTGTATTACAGAAGGAAGCATTATGAGCCAGATGATTATGAATATTAGTATGAGGATGAAAAAAGAATATGACACCTCCTGTCTACTTGATGGAGCAGCTATGGTTTAGTGTATTTGGTGAGAAGTAAGTCTGGTCATTCCCACACACCACCAGCCATGTTTTAGATGGCACTCTGCCCATGTGTTTCTGGTTTCTTTTGTACTGAGCATTGTCATTCCTGTTGTGTATGCAGAATTGGACAGTGTCAGGTTCTCTCAGCGGGGGCTTTACCAAAGATGCTGTCACACTACTCAAGGCTTGTATACTATATACTAGCCTAACACAGGCAAACACATATTTTGAGGTAGCCCTTTGGTCTTGAATAATTTGGTGCAGCCTCCTAGCAGCCTGTGGTTGTATAGCACAGTAGTTTTCACTGCTGCAATTTTACACACACGTTGGCTGCCCTCAAACACTGTTATAAGGGTTTAGTTGTGGCTGTTTTGGCTGCAAGACAGATTGTTCAGAATGCTTGAAACATCATTCACAGGTGTCAGTAGTGGTTTTACAAAGGTCTGCCCCCTTCAGAGGGCTGCAGTTCTTTTAGCCTGTGAATCTGTTAGCTGAAGAAAATACATTTTCCCCCATGAAAGCAAATTGACCAGGTGCAGTGGCTGCAGGAGGAGGGTCTCTGACTTCTCCCAGTCCTCTTCCCACCCATTACCGCTGCAGCTCTTGCCACCACCAAGGCCTTACCAGTGAGCATAGGCAAGGACCCTACTGTCTAATGACCCTGGCTGGAAGAAAGTTCCAGAAGAGAAAGGAGAACCAGAGTCTTGTTCAGAACTCCCAGGCCACTGTGGCAGCTCCAGCTGCAGCCCAGCCAGTCCCTGTCTTGTTGCCTGTCCCTGTCAGCACTGAGGACTTGTCCCAGTCCCCATGTGTCCCTAGCTACACCTATCCCTCACATCCACAGCACTGTCATGCCTGTCATCTGCCTCCAAGGCCAATGGCAGGCCTCAGGTATATTGGCTCCTGCCATCCTAAATCCTAGCTGCAGGTGCTGGACTGGATGTGGCTACTGGCTGTGGTACCCTACCAGATACAGAGGTAGATCATTTTTTTCCTGGCAGCATTGGAGGCTGCCACACAGATGATGGAGGAAAAGGTGGACCTTGGTAGGGTAGGTGCTTTCACACCCTGTAAAGCCCTGATGGGGCATAATAAAGGTTGTGTTAACATCAGCCTGCTTCTTCTAAGCCTGGCCTTCTGGCCATGTCTGTGCTCAGGAGGCTGCTTGTCAATGACACCCTCATGAGGCTCTGCTTTGGCTTTACACAAGTGTGCAGAATCCAGCTGCTGCCCCTGGGCCCATTCCCTCAGTGCACATTCCTGATGACCAAGGGTCATCCTGTTTAGATACCTAAAAAAAAATTATACTTCACTATTGTCATAAGAGCCAAAGTGACAGCAAAAAAAGGTTATTATCTTTGAATTGAAGCCTGTAACTCTAAATCAAAAAACTAATTTGATTTTTTTCTGGAAATGTACATGCAGGTACCTGCTTTTGAAAGAATGTCTTCATGCAATTGAGGAAGTTGACTCATGGGCTTTACTTTTGTCACCTAAACTGATTAACAGGAGTAGAAACCCGGTTAAGCTGTTGCTCTGGCTTACTGACTAGTCACTACCATGGTCTCTGGTATTTGGATTATTTGCTTTCCCCTCTCTTAATCTCTGTGGGGAAACCTTCCCCTGCTATTTAAATATGAAATCCTTACCATACTGGAATGTCGCAGGGAACTGCTGACAAACAGAGATATAAGGGCTCAGTATTTCAGGGCAAGCCAATTTTGAGTTCCAACTCAAAATGCTCCTTGTTAAGTTTGTTTCATGCCTTTTGCTGGGAATTCTACATTAATTTGAGCACCAAAACCCAAGTAAGTACTGGCACACATCAAAATCATTTAGGCTTGTGGACTTCAGCTATAGTTTCCCTTTTCTGTCAGAACAGATGGCAACAGCGGTCATAAGAAACCAAGTTTCTGCAATTTTGATGTTTAAATACAGTTTATCTTAACAGGCTCCAGACTGAAGTCAGCCCCTTTAAGCTAGATTTTTCCCTCCAAAGATGTTGTAATGCCTAGCTAGAGGAGAAAGGTTATTTAGTATTCATTATTCCATTCTTCAAAATATTTCCTTGGAAAAAAAAAATCTTTCCCTAAACATT
The DNA here is from genome assembly GCA_013400215.1 of Cisticola juncidis. Classification (NCBI taxonomy): domain Eukaryota; kingdom Metazoa; phylum Chordata; class Aves; order Passeriformes; family Cisticolidae; genus Cisticola; species Cisticola juncidis. The sequence goes on from VXBR01006879.1 coordinate 1,971,390, forward strand.
CTTTGTAAAATTTAAGCTGCTATTTGCACTATGTAGTTCACCTTAGTCTTGGTTGACACAAGGCACCAGCAAGTAGCTCTAAACCCTGATAAACTGTCCACTGTTACAAGGGGCACATTTTACTCTTTTTTTCTTACAGGCTGGTTCCTTCCTAAGCAGTGGCAGCACTTTTTAAAGACAATGATATGGTGATCTTGGTTTGATGGAGAACAACACAGTTTTTAAAATACTTTTGCCAAATGGTCATTGAAGAGCTTCTTTTGGGAAGATGCATTCCACCAGTCTCTAAATAGGAGGACATATTCCCATGGTTGCACTGTTACAGCACTGAGTCTGCTCCTGAAATGAGGCTCTCCTAAGCTTCCATACACTTTGTTTCAAAGATTAGCAGGAACACTGTGAGGGGATGAGGCGCAGCTCTGGCGGAAGTATGGGCGTGCTTAACCCCCAGACAAACCCTACATTTGTTACTGTGTAGGTATGAACAGAAAATCGGGCATCTAATACGGAGTTACAAATCGAGAGATTTTGTAAGTTGTTTTTATTGCTTCTTGCAGGTAAGTACAGCCTAAATTTGTTGACTCTTTCTGCTAGTTTTTTTTTTAAAGAGATGTGGATGTGGCACTTGGGTACTTGGTTTAGTGTTAAACACAGCGGTGTCAGGTTGAACTCAATGATCTTCCAACTGAAATGATTCTGTGATTTTATGATTCTGTGAATGTTTATCTACTTTTTGTCGAAACAGCAGAGGAAGTGAAAAAGAAGTTAAAAAGTCACCATTTGTTAGCAATTAACTAATTTCACAGATCTAGGTATCATGTTGGTTAACAAAAGGCCTTTAGTCCAGAACTGAAATAACAATTCAGATGGGTTTTTAAAAATTGATTTTACAATAAAGTGCAGAATAAAACAGACTTAGTTATCCCAAAAATGCTTACCAGTCAATTGACATTCATTATTTGAGTTTTGGCTTTCTTTTTAATTTTGTTGCTAATTTTGTATTTTCAAACAGTATACACACTGCACATAAAGTACATAAAGTCACAAGATCCTGTAGCAGATGATGTCAGTGTTTCCTGTACAGTTGCAGTGGGTTGCCAGATGGAGGTACTCTGGTACTGCTGTGAGGCTATTGCAGGGCTCACCCAACGGGAGGACATGCATTGCTGAATACTCTATAATAAATCAGAAAATAATGAGATATGCATGTGTATAACCAGAAATGTGGTTATATATAACATTCAAGAAACATCATTTGATGGTATAATGTGATTTGTTTTCCATTCAAGAAACAATCGCATACCTTCATCTGGATTTAGAAGTTGGTATTACAGAGTACAATGTCCTTCACAGAAATTACTGAGTAAATAGTCATATTTTATCTGAAACAAGGAGAGCTGAAACAGGTTGTTCTCTTGGTGAAGTAAAAATTTTAAACTCTACTGTTTCTCCTAGCAGACGATGAAATCTCATTCATCTGTACTTTTTCTGCAGCTGAGTATTTGTATGACAGTTCATTTTTATCATCAAGAAGGATTCCAAACCAGTGGTTGAGATTTGCTTGTATATCTATAGCTGGACACCTGTTTTAATGTGTAAGTATATCCTTGTAATGATAGAAAAGTCTTAAATGTCCATCAGAGAACTTACAGTTTCAGAGACTGGATAGCCTGAGCAGTGTTTATATCTAGTGTTTATATCTTATTCATGAAATAAAAATCTTGTAGTGAATTAGTGGAAGAAAGCTTTGTCACAGACCACTCAGCCAAGAAAGAATTCTGTCCACTGAAAGCCAGAGAAATAGATAGGTGAGGAGAACAGCTTGGTTTCCTTTTTATTTCATGTGGGCCAGACCATGAAGGACCAGAGAAAAAGCTCAAAAATGCATTATTAGAACATACTTAGATCCAATAAAGGTAACTGTGCAGAAAAAAACCCAAAATTCACAAGTTGTTTAGCCGTAAACAACTAAATTTATAAGATAGGAAGCAGAAGAAGGGAAGTTGAGGTTCCAAGTCACACCTTATACTGAGATTCACAAGAAAGGCACTGATGCATTGTGGCCTTTTCATAGTCCCACTTCCAAACCAGACAATCATTTTGAATTTTAGGAGCTCGGATGCTTCCTGGGGTGTTTTTCGTCTCAAATTCAGGAAGCTGCAAAAGCTTTATGAATAAAGAATATTTTCTTTAACATTTCTGGTAACAGCTTATCTCCTAAAGTATATGCAGTATGCAAAGCAGATGCATATACTCACTTGAGAGTGATCACGCAGCATGTACAGGACCACAATGGTACCAGGCCCAGCCAGTGTGGGTTCAGGAAAGGCAGGTCCTCTTTGACCAACTTGATGTCCTTCTATAACCAGGTGACCCACTTAATGGATGCAATAAAGGCTGTGCATATTCTTTATCTGGACTTCAATAAAGCCTTTGGCACAGCAGTCCCCTGGAAAACTGGCTGCTTTTGGTATGAATGGATGCACTCTTCATGGAGTAAAAAACTGTCTGGTTGGCTGAGTCCAGAAAGTAGTGGTGCCTGGAGTTAGATCCAGCTGGCACTTGGCCACAAGCAGGTTTCCCAAGGGCTCAGTGCTGGGGCCAGTTCTTTATGACTGATCTGGATGAGGGGATGAATACACTCTCAATCACTTTGTAGCCGACACCAAGTTGGGTGGGAGTGTTATCTGCTGGTGGCTCTGCAGGACAATCTGGAAAGGCTGGATTGATGGGTCAAGGCCAAACTGTAAGAGGTTCAACAAGGCCAAGTGCTGGGTCCTGCCCCTGGGTCACAACAGCCCCAGGCAGTGCTACAGGCTGGGGGCAGTGCCTGCAAAGCTGCCTGGTGGAAAAGGCCCTGGGGGTGCTGGTCAGCACAGCTGAACATGATCCAGGCTGTGCCCAGGGGGCCAAGAAGGCCGATGGCATCCTGGCCTGGCTCAGCCATGGTGTGGCAGCAGGAGCAGGGCAGTGACCGTCCCCCTGTGCTGGGCACTGCTGAGGCCACTCCTCCAATGCTGTGCTCAGTTCTGGGCCCTCACTGCAAGAAAGACATTGAGGGGCTGGAGCGTGTCCAGAGAAGGGCAGCGGAGCTGGGGAAGGGTCTGGGGCACAAGAGCTGTGAGGAGCAGCTGAGGGAGCTGGGGGAGTTTATCCTGGAGAAAAGGAGGCTCAGGGGGGACCTCACTGCTCTCTACTGCCTGAAAGGAGTAGAGAGAAGTGAGGGAGGGGTGGGAGTTGGTCTCTTCTCCCAGGTAACAAGTGACAAGAGAAGAGAAAACAGCCTCCAATTGTGTCAGGGGAGGTTTAGATTGGATATTAGGATGATTTTCCTCATGGAAAAGGTTTTCAGTCATTGAAACATGCTCCACAGGGTAGTGGTGGTGTCCACATACCTGGAGGTATTTAAAAGATGTGTAGTTGTGGCACTTAAAGATGTGGGCTAGGGATGGACTGGGCAGTGCTGGGTTAATGGTTGGACTTGATGATCTGAGAGAACTTTTTCAACCAAAACAATTGTATGATTCTATGTTTCTAAGTATATGGTCATATCTATAATTTTTCTTCAGTGTCAATTTATGGTATACGAGAAGATTGATGATACAGAATTATAACTACTAACTTCTGCATTATACACTGAATTTTTGAAAAGTAAATTTTGTACTTCAGACACTCATATGCCTATTCATTTCTTTACATTCCAGGTATGATATTTTGTTTCTAACTGGCAAGATCTAGAATATACAAAACAAAATACAAATACCTATTGAAGAAAGGTAATACCTATCACTTGTAGAAAATGGTGGATCTGCAGGTCAAAGTAGGAATTCATCACATTAACAATTATTTTATGCACTTCCATGCATAATTGCCCCTTTTCTCTCTATGTTGTTAAGAAATACAAATTATTTATGAGTTATGTATACTTCAAATGGAACTTGCTAAATTACTGTTCCTTAGAAGTTCTTGGAACTTCCTGTACTTAGCAAGTGTTTTCAGATAGTAAAATGAAGCCAGAGGATCAGGCAGTCTGATATAAACTGTTAAAGCCTGCTTACAGTAATACAAAGTTCATGTTTGTTGGGGCTTTTTTTACACAAACAGAAAAGAGGGCAAGTCAGCTGAACAGATTGATAACAGTATTTTCAATTATATTTTTACAATAAAATAAGCCATAAGGTTTGTTTGTAAAAATTAAAGCTGTACACATTTAAATTAAATACTTACTAAGGGTTGCTTATCTGCAAAACACGTGAAGCAAATGGGTTTCTGGTAATGGCTGCTTGAACATCTGAAAAAAGCATGAAAGTATATCATGAACAGTATATAAACAAAATACTTCAATAAAAATAAGATCCACATAATATTCAACTCAAAACTTTCTGAAGAGTGTGAAACTGTGTTTAATATCACTGGTTTTATTTTCCCTTCTAACAGCTGCTGAAGTATAGGCCATACCTCTATTTTTAAAATTTGCATCTAAGTAGTATGTGAACAAATTTTAGCATCAATAAAGACATCTAAAGCTAGAGAAAAGAATACCATCTTCTCTTGGCAACAAATATCGTGGATGTAGATTGGCTAGTAGTGATTGACCGCTATTCAATAAGAAGACCAATATAAAGCGATTCAGTTCTTAAATCTGGTAACATGTGAAAACAAAGCCAAAAGAAGGGGTGCAAAAAGGTAACAGTTTAGAAAAGCAATGTACTTGTATGACATGTAAATACCTACAACACTTACTTACATGTAAGTCTATCTGTAAAATTTCCCAACTTCCTATTACCAATTTTAATCCTCAAAAATTTAGGCAAGCTTATTAAATTTCTGAGATACACACATACATGTATGTATTACGCTTTCACAGTTAATTCATTGGCAATCTGTTAACTGCTATTATTCTTTCACTGTTTCTTCCACATTCCTTACAGTTTTCTTTTTCACACTTTGAAAACTTCAGTGTTCTTGCTCCCAGTTCTTTAGCTGAATTTACCTTTCCCTCCTTTGTTGTTTCTCTGTTACTTATACAGAAATTTAGTTTTATATGCTCATATTTCTCTTTTCATATCTACTTAAATAACCTCGGCACATCACACTAAAACACTTCTCTGGTAAAAAATAGATTTTTTGATTTCCATTTGCCTGGAAGCAATAACCACTGGTTATGATAAAATTAAATTCTGAACCACTATTTGGCAGAGCAAGAATTGTAAGCTATAGCTGCAGAAAGTTTTTAAACAATTGCAAAGATCTTTTATTTTGCTATTGCAGTTTATTGGAAACTGAAGCCTTTTTCCTCAAAGTCAGACTATTCACCATGTAATACAGAAATACAGTGTGCAGAAGTTTAGTAAGCCCTGTTTTAGTTTGATTCCAGTCAACAAGGAGGTAAACATGGGTTACCTGACCATGTAATGGTGCAGTCCAGGAGGAATAGTAGTGGAATAGTAAAGTGAAATCAACTGACTTTAGGAAAGCACACTCTAATAAACTCAAGTAATTGGCATGTAAAATTTTATATGAAAAATGTCCAAGGAAAATGTAAAATTCGGGAGAGCTGACAATTCCATGTAGAGCACAAATAGCAAGCAGTCATTCCAATCATATAGAACGCCAAGCAGACCAGTGAAGAGACTAAGTCATAAGGTCCCCACTGATTTCAAGTACAGGATGGGGCATGCAAAATATCAAAACTATGCCAAACTAATATGAAGGCAGACCTGTATGATCACATCAGTCAAAGCAAATCCTAAAGCAGCAGAGGCTCAAGAAGTAAGTTTGTTCTCCAAGTGTAATAGTTATCATAGGATGAGTAATGGAATTGTTAGCAAATTAATCACAGGGGGAAAATTATCAAGAAAAAGTACAGACTTTTTCCCCACATTCTTCAGCAAGATGGAAGCTGTGATTGGGGAGTTTGTATAAAGAGCACCAGTGTAAAGCAGGTAAGAAATCCACCTGGCAGAAAGGAAGAACAAGTTAGAGAACACTTAGGTAAGTCTGACATTTTTGAAATGGTTGCACAAGTAATATTCACTTAAACATTTAGATTTATCTGCAGCAGTATCAGAACTCATTATTTCTAGCCTTTCAGAATTAGGAAAGAAGATGAACATTCTAAAATATTAGATGTAAGAAAATGAAAAGCCATTCATTATAAAGGGCTACATTTGCAAAACTATATGACACAGAGGGCAATAATTTGCAAAAAGAATTGCAAAAGGTTTAAGATGGATAAGCTTTGGAAAAGATTTCCAAGTGAGGCTGATCCACCCGATGCACCTTGAAGGAACAATTTTGACAAACATCTCTTACAAACAACATCTACAGTTAGGCTGAGCCAGTTTCTGAAGGTGTCCTCCCATCACATTTAAAGTTATTTTTTACCAAGGCAAAGTCACCATTATTTTAAATTAATTTTGCTGACTTAAAGAAGGGTTTCCTGATTCTGATACACTGTTTGCTTCATTAAGCAAATAATAATAATACCAATAACAACAACAACAATAGAAAATATTTCTATTACAGGATTCCTGGTTTTAATTAAAAAAAAATCGATGGCAACAAAATATAAAGTTATTTAATCAATTGATGTAGTATTCTATTTATTATCTAACTTACTTTGTAGCTTTTGATTCAGATAATCCAGAGACTGGAAGATCTTCTGTTCTTCTATGGAAAGACCACTCCTGCCTGGACATGGAGCCCTTTTAAGCAGTGAAGGTTGGCTGGCTGGCTCCACACGGTCCATGGCTGCCAGGATTTCCTCCTCTGTAATTGGTGCACTTGCTAGTTTTTCTGCCACTAGAAACTGAGCAGTGCTTTCTGAAACTGAAGAGATTACAGGGGAAACTTCAAATGAGAAGGGCTAATTTAAATGAATAAACATTTAAATAAACTGTATGTTTTCACGACCAAATGTCTGTGAAACACACAAAATTGATTTTAAAAGAAAAAAAAGAAAAAAGTGGCAAAATCAAGAAGCATAATATGTTAGGAAAAAGAAATAATTAAGTACACTAATGCATCTTACAAATGGCACCAAAGTAAGTCCTAATGAGTTTGGAAATATGTAATGATAGCAAGCAATACCTGTCCACATCATACAGTTATAGGTGACACATACAGATAAAAACAAACAGAAATGGAACGAAACTTGAACATATGTTGTAATGCATTTATAAAACCATTAACATCATGCTATATGATGCTATATCGTACATTTAGAGGAAAAAGAATGCTGTAGAGAATTACCATTCATTACTTAGAATCCCAGATGCCAAAAGACACAAGTCATGTTACACAGTGGGTGCATTCTGTCATTCTACTTTATGTATGACATAAATAAAACCTTATGTTATTCTACATATATATAACAAAGAACAAAGAACTGAACAAACAAAGTTTGTTTTTGTATAACAAAACACTGAAGTGAGTTGTGTTACTATACCTTCCTCAGATTTAGAGATGTTTTTCATCTTTTGTACTGGATCAAATGCAGATTGAATAGGTCTCAGCTGGACAGCCCCTAATGAATTCTATCAAAAATATTGTAAGAGTATAATTTAAGGTAATTATACTACATTCTGAACATGTTTTGTTTATTGTTTCATATTACCAAATGTCTTCAAGTGAAAAAAAATTACTGTACACAAATATAGAGATGCATTCAAGTTGGTTTTATTATTTCCATTAGCAGCGACAGCAAGCTGACTAAGCACATTGTTTCAAAATTATGTGAAAATGACAATTCCTGAAACTATTTCCATTTTGAAGAAAAATAACACTTTTATTTTTTATAGCATTTTATATTAACCTGTGCATGATGAGCAGGCTTCCACATTTTAGAGATGACACTTTGTCTTCTGCATACTAAAAAAGCTTGGTGTTTATTTTCACAGTTGTCAAAAACCTGATTTTGTCTTGTAACTGGAACACCACCTTAAATGACATGCAGACAAAAGTAAACCAAAAATGTGTAAACAACATGATAAATATAGTAGCAGCAAAACTAATAATGGTGAGTAAATATCTCTGTCCACATTTAGATATTTACACCTGATCTCCTTAAATTGTCTTAGGTGTGGACATAAGCAGCTTAACTGAATCCCCAAGCTGAGAGATAATAAAGATGGTCTGTACAGAGATACAAGGTGGTCTTACCAAATAAAAAGGAGAATGAAAGGTGAACTGTGTTATAAAAAATATCAAATAATTAATATTTTAGAAAATAAACTGCATTTAGAGAATAATACTAAAGGCTAACTATCCAACACAATAAATCACTGTTGATAGATTATTGTATCTATATGTTAATTGTTTCAACTTTCATTAAGATTACGTAGTAGTGTGCAGTAAACATGTAGTATTTCACAAAGTTTATTTGATTCACAGAATCACAGAATGGTAGAGGTGAGAAGGGACCTTCTGAGGCCATCTAGTCCAGTGCCCCCATTCAAGCAGGACCACATAGAGCTCATTGCCCAGGACCATGTCCAGATGGCTTTTGAGTGACTCCAAGAATGGAGACTCAACAACGTCTCTGGGCAATTTATTCCAGTGCTCAGTCACTCCCACAATAAAAAAAGAGTTTTCTGATGTTCAGAGGGAAATTCCTGTGTTTCAGTTTGTACTGCTCATGTTCTTTCAGTGGGAACAAACTGGAGACAGCCTGGCTCCATCCCTTTTGCTCCATCCATCCTATTTAGAAATACCTCCTTTGAGGTATTTCTAAACATTGGTAAGATTCTCCAAGACCTTCTCTTCTCCAAGTTGAGCACTCCAAGCTCTCTCAGCCTTTCCTCATAGGAAAGGTGCTCCAGTCCCTTTAACCATTTTTGTAGGTTTTGATAGACCCTTTCCAGCATGGCCGTGTCTCTCTTGTACTCAGGAGCCTAGAACTGAACACAGTATTCCAGATGTGGCCTCACAGGTGTTGTGAGGTTTAAAAGTCATGGACTGAAACGTTATTTCTATAGCTTGGCATTTTTTTAGTTAATCTTATTAATTCATACATCTTTGTGCTAATTTTTTAAAAGGCAGTACTGCTGTGCAGCATCTTCTCTCAGCCAGAAAGGTCTAATCTAGACACTGTACTTTAAATTTATCTCAGTTTTGTCTGGTGCAGCAAAACATTTTCAAAATTGAAGCATCAAGCTTCCAAATTAAAATTATGTTTGTAATTAAACTTTCATGCAATCCAACTGGAGATGCAAATTACTATTTTCATGTGCAACTCAGGAATCTACATACCAAGGAGATTTATTTAAACCAATGAGATAGTATATTCTTATTTGTAAACATAGTTACTAGATATGTAAATGGAGTTACTTGATTTAAATTTGGGAAGACAAATTACCTATTTATTTATGCAATATTTACATGTGCAGTTTAATTGCAGTTCATAATTTGAACAAGTGTTGCTTTACTGATTCTAACACAATTTTATTTCTTTTCTGGTTATTAAAGTGACATTAAAGCAGAATTCTTATCACTCATAGAAAAAGAAAAGAACTGATCCTAGAAACATATTTGAAGCTTGTCATCTGTCTGCTGCCAACAAAAGTAACATGGGACACATTAGCTTTGAAACTTTGCCATTTAGTTATATGCAAATTATTGTAACATGATACATGATACTGAATAGCACCTGAAAAGGAAAGGAAATGTGATCATGTTACATTGAATATGAGAAAAAAAATTAAAGGAAAAGAAGAAGCATTTGGTATATTAGTAATCACATAATGTTTTTCTGAAAAAATAGAATTTAAAGTTGCTCTATGTGTATGCATCAATACCTAATTAATTTGCAAGACTAGATCAATACCAAGAAGAAGATTCCTTTGAGACATACAAGACCAAATAATAATAATAAATAGTCTCTTTAGGGAATGAGACACTGAGCAGTCTACTGCTAGTTAACTGTAAGCATATTAATTAGCCCTATATCTGTCACAGGCTAAAGGTTAAACAAATGTTTAAAGGTTTAATGGCTGAACAAGAAAGGTGTTAAAAATTCTAATATCCAGCTACAATAATATGCTATAATATATGTCAGGCAGAAGATATACAACTTGGAGTCTGGAAACCAAATTAAATTAAGATCCTCATGGACAACAATTGTATTCATCTGGTTCTCACTTTCTGTACATTTGGCAAAGTATTGCAACAGATCACATTTTCTACAGTGTCTTCACAGACATCATGGAACTCTGCAGATATTTTACCAGAGAGCAGTGCAGTATTCAGTCTCACTGCAAGCATTTTAGGAAAAGACTATGGTGTCTATGTGCATTTGGAGGCATTGAATAAATAACAGCAAGTCAGAAAGAGTTATCTAGAGTATTTTAAATAACAAAGACTTTCAAAATACAAAATACAAGCGGACACTGAGAGAGGGCAAACCACATAAATTTTAGAAGGCATTTCCTCAGCCCTTCTCTAAAAGAGCTGGAGGTATGTCACACTGGGGATGTAGCATTTAAAGCTGCAGTGAAGTCACTGTTAGTAGTGCACAAGTTGGACCCAGGACATTTCCCAGTTCACTGATCTGAAGTGCAGACAAGGACATCAAGAGACAAAAATCTCTGCTGGAAGCAAGGCATCGTAATGCAAGTCTTCATTCATTTCCAATGTAAAATCAAATAGGCTAAGTCACACAGATCTTAAACTCATCTGTCTGACTTTAAACTGGAACAGACAAGCAGATAATATTTTCTCTGCCCACCCCTGCTTTAGGCCATGAGTATTCACTTGCCTGCATCTGCTCTTACACAACAGAATTTTTCTGAATCACTCCAAATTAAGAACTGTGTATTACTGCAGATAAAACTAGAAATGTGGGGAGTTTAAAGTAATGGGTATTCATTACTTTGCTAGAAAGTATCTTTGAGTTGCATGGCTAATCTTTGGGGTGATCCCAGCATGTGAAGCAGTTTGGAGTTGTGCTTGTACGTAAAGCAGGGACTACAGCTTCAGGAGCTCCAGCTGCAGCTCTCTGGAGCTCCAGCTGAAGCCCTCATTAGGAAGCAAACCACCATACTACATAGGAATTACAAGGATGTAATTAGTGCCCAAGGCACAGAATATAGCTAGGCTGCACAGGTTAAACAAGGCAAATCAAAAACCATGAAATGTAAATTGAAATGTAAACCCCGGGAGATTAAAGTTCATTTTCCCAAAAATTTCTTATCCATCTTTCCTGTATCTTACCAACAAATCTGTGCCTCATATTGTTCCCAAGGTTAATTTTTTTTAAAATGCAGGATTGTTCCTCAAATTTCTTAAAATTCCTTATAAATCAGATATAGCTTGCAGCACAGCAAAGTTTGCCTGGCAGAAGGTCTTTAATTTTAACTTATCTTTAATTTTTGCTGAGCTTTTAGTAGTATTCTTGGGACTAAGTCAGTAATTGTAGGCATTTACAGTGTCAGTATTTTAAAAACACAGTAGCACTAAATTTCTTTCACTCTCATGTGGCAGTGACTGTTGGACAACAAGCTATCACTCTCAGTTACCTTGTAAAATTCACTTATATAAACTTAGTCACTTCCTCCTATATCATTATTTAGACCACCTGTCACATCTGCTCATTAGTCATGAATATAATCTCAGGGAAAATACTTCCTTTTCATTTAATATTGCAGAGAGCTATTAGAAATGAGGATTGACGTTTGAGAGGCCTCTGGGCACCACTAGAATAGAAATGAGAATGACAAATGGTCATGAAAGCTTGTTAAAACTGGCTGTGTTGTCCGAATGGATGAAAGGCTGGATGTTTTAACTGAAAACAAATCTGTGCTGTATTTGAAGAAGACTTTTGTCTGAACATCCCCCCCAAGACCCAGAAACATGACTCTTACCAGTAGCAGAGTCTTTTGGAGCTTGGGTAGAATGTGCTCTGTGCCAGAAGGTGCTTGTTTTTCCAGCTGCTGGGATATGGTGGAGATGTAATCCATTTTCTGCGTTAACAGGTTTTCTCTCAGAGCAAGTTACTGAATGATCTTGACAGGCGCTTGCCTGAGCATTATTTACAGAACAAGTACTTTTTGCCCAAGGTTCGTATTTGGCCGTGCTGCAGTCAGGTGTAGAGATGGCAGTGGCCAAGCCAGCATAACCAGCAGTATTCTCACTGTTTTCTGGACTGTTCCTATTTAAAACCTGACCTGCTAGCACAACATGCCTGTCATTGAGATCACTGGTAGCTTGCAGGCTGGCAGGCAGCAGTGACTGACACCCAGGGCTGGTGGTGTTTTCAACACTTCTGTTCCTCTGCAGAGGTGTGGAAGGTGGGTGAGGTGCAAGATATTTCCCTGGAGCTTTTTGAGTTTTGCTGGCTGACTGCAGTTGGATCATAGTGCCCCTTTTCTTCTTGGGCATAAAATGTGACTGGACTCTTACAGATGTTGCTCTCCTGGTTATTTCTGCCTTATTTTTGAAATGACTACCTTCTTTAATTTTAGCATTATTGCTACATACTGGGGGTTTACTTGTTTCATCTTTTGGTACCATCCAAGCTTTCTTAGCAGAAAGAGATCCTGTAGATGTAAATATATTCTGAGATGGGTAATTAACATTTGGTTTTGATACATGAGAATTTTCCTGACGATTTTTCATGAACATGGGTTTTGAAGACTGAGCAACACTACTTAAATTATTCTTAGGAGCATTATTTTCAGTTTGAACACACTGCAGCTGTGAAGAAGATATTTCACTGATGTTTTTTTCATAGCATTTTTCATTATTTTCTATTATTATCTGGTCAATTTGATCACACCATTTTAGCTTCCTGTTGAAGTTTTCATTTTCTACACTTTTCTTTTTTATTTTTGCCAGTTCTAAACTGTCTCTGATAGATGACATGAGTTGAGTTCCAAAACTGATCCCATGGTCTGTAACCACAGCTTTGAAATGACTTTGAAATTCATATTTAGAATCCTTCTTTAAGATACTTCTGAATAACTTTTCTCTTTTTCTTTCAAGAATATTATTTTTCAGGATTTTGTCCTGTGCAAGAGAATTGAACTCTGTATCAGGTAACAGTGACATATTTTCAATTCTATTTCCCTTTCCTCCTTTATTATTCTGTTGCTTAACTTTTAACAGAACTGAGACATTTGGTATGTCCTGAAATAAAGATGTTTCTGAAATAATATCATTCACACATTTAATATTTTCTTCTTTTTTTTCAGCCATTTTTTCTATAGTATTTTTTAAAAAGCATGTACTGATGTTTTTGTCCTTCAGTAATACATCAGCTGTGCTGGGAATGCCAGTGGAACATCCCCGATTAGGAAATAAGATTACAGATGTTGCAACAGGTTGACTAGATGCTTGCATAGATTTAGTTCTCTCCTGTGGGGTCATTTTAAAACTCTGGTCTTGCATCAGATGCTGAATTCTTTCTCCTGGAATAGAATCAGGGCTGTCCCAGGCTCTGCTAGGATTGAAAACAGGATGACCAGAGGCAAATGTGCTAGCTGTTCCAGAAGATGGCTTGCTTCTGTCTTTTATATTTTGTGGAAAACTAAATGCATTACTTACAGAACTCTTTTGCTTACCAGAGGCAGAGAATTCTGAAGGTTGTTTTCCAGATCTGTGAGAAGCAGGTGATTCCACTTCTGAAGTGTTTACATGTTCAGCAGGAGTTAGAACATTAAGTTTAGCTAAAAGATCATGAATAAGTATGTTGCGGTAGTGTAGCAAATCTACATTTCTCAGACAATTATTTAGATGTGCATTTTTAGAAATACTTTGATCTGTGTGAAGTAAATCATTATTCCTAGTCTGGCATTTTTCTGGATCATACAGGGCACAGTCACACTGTGTGGTAAAAGATGATTCACTCTGTGTTGTGCAATTTTCATTTTGTTCTCCAGCGTCAAGACTGTCAAGGCTCATCCGGCTTTCTGAATCATCTGTTTCTTTGACTTCTTGATGAAAATTCTGAAATACAAGCATAAAAACAAACTCTCAGATTTGTCAGAAATGTGGTTTTGCTGATAATTTCTCCTTAATGAAAGCTTAGACCAAATCAATATTGAGCCTGTTTTTATGACTTGGAGTCGTATCTCCATGAGTGTTTCCATCAAGCCAAAATTTACCTGTGATAAATTGCAAAAGAAAATTACGTAGTTTGGGAAGAAATCCAGAGGAGAGAGCAGCATGGTTCAACAAATTTAATCTTCAATTATATAAATTCCTCAATATTAAAAAAAGGAACTAGATTTATCTGAACAATGGTACTGAATTTCCCTACGAGACTGGATGGTTTTCATCCTCTTTAAGGGTACTTGAGTTACAAATTGAAAGAGAATCCATGCAAATGAAGGTTTGATAGGGGATCTACCCCAAACTGCAACTTTTCCATAATACTGGACTGAAGATGTTTCTTTTCGTACAAAGCGCCACAAGCGATGAGGAGTTGTCTTGTCATGGCAAATACAGAAAAGTCTCTTGGTTATCATAACCACGGTGATTAACTCCTCCCAGTGAAACTACTTCTTCAAGTCTTTCAGACAGAAGAAAGTATCTCCTGTTCTGTGAGGACAGATCAAGTCCCAGGGCATAAGGGATTCTCATCCACTTCCTCAACCTTTTCATTAAATTTTAATGGAGTGATGAATAACAGCAACTGGCACCATCTGAAACACCAATGGCACAACTGTGTGCATGTACTATACAAATGTTTTCTTCATTGTTACTGCTCCATCCAAGCTCTGAGATGCTGACATTGATTGAAAATAGATACTTTGTTAAGTACAAAACTTCAAAATACACATGAACATAAAGGAAAACAAGCATGTCAATGATTTTGACATCTCATGCACTCTTTCCTGGAAGTTCATTTTCACACAACTCAGCAGCAAAGTCATTTTAAACCTCATGTTGGACAGAATTGATGTGAAAAAATAAGAAAAGTTGAATTAGATATGCAATTTTATGCATTAAAGATTTTTTTTAATTAGTGACTTCAAATGGAAAATGTTTCTACTAGCAAAATCTGTTAACCCATGTGAGTGACTATAAATCCCCTAGCAATGATGTAGAATTAACATCTTGAAAACTCACCAAACAAACATAGAATTCTTTAGGGAATAGTAATGCATTTTTGTAGTAAACATTTTTTATTTTAATAAAATTGTTATATCTAAATATTGCATACTTTATAGCTGTACAAATATATTAAATTGCAGGAAAAAAAAGCTTAGTAAGTCCTGAAAGATGTTTTATGATTGAATTAAATCTTATCTTGTACAATATGTTTAGAGGTTGGTACAGTCTTCCATTATAGTTATGATCTAAGATAAAGTTACTAAATAGAAGATCAAAGAAGGAAGCGTAGGGAAAGAGCCCTATAGGGAACATTTTCAAACTAAACCTATACAAACCATGTCCTTCTAACAGAAAAGAATAAGTAGCACTCTGTTAGTTATTTATTAACCTTTATTTTTGACTAAATTATACTGTTAACCTCTGCTTGAACTTCCCCAAATAAGGGAAAGGCATATACTCAGAGTTTTCTGTATCATGACAAATTCAAGAACTAACTCTGACATTTTCAGAAGGGAAAAAAAAAGTGAAAAGAAATTACAGCTGTCAGGCTTACTTCTTGTCTAATTTGGAAACTGCACCTGTACAGCAAAACACGTGTTTCTCAAATGACAGTTAAACAGAAGAAAAATTTTGCAAAAATCGATTTTAAAAAACCTTCTCTTGACAGCAGGTTAGCTTAAGCTGATAAAACTGGAGAGTGCAAGAAAACTTCCGAAGTTTAAAAATTAAGATAAAAAATTCTACAGTTGTACTCCAGAGGTTGAAAATAGACTTGTTCCTGCATTATATAAATAAGTATTCTCCTTATACAGCTAAATCCCATAGAAAACGAAATCTCAGTTGAGGTGACATCCAGAAATGTTACGAACTAAAGAATAAAGAAGGAGTTCTCTTTTAACACACACTTAGTATTACTTAGTCCATGCAAATTCAATTAGTTTACATTTTTTTGTTACATCACACATTAAAGATGCTTAACATTCTCATTCAAATATCTACATACTTCCCATTTTAGACTACTATTTAATGCAAATGATCGTCCCATTTCCTTATAAAAATGTGTAATTAGAAGTAGTTCTGCAGAAATTAAAAAGCATTCAACAATTATCCTTTTTTAGTGATCTATAGGTGCAGGGAAATAAACTGAGAAATCCCAATGACTTAATTTTATTTAATCTGTGAGATTATTATAGGACAACTAGGAAACAAAATGTTCATATAGTACTATATTGTTATTTACCAGATTTGCATTTTTCCTATTACATAAGTACTATTTATTGTAATGCCTATAGCCTGCATTATCTTATGTTATAATGCATGAAATCTAACACCCACAGATATCCACATCCCTAGGAAAGGAATACTTCCAAGGAGTTAAAGAGGTCACTTTTATGTCTTAGGACTTAGAACAGCTGTGTCAAGCAATTTCATTTTAGTGAAGCACTAAAAGAGAAAACACGACCCTAAGAGATCTTTCATAAGGCAAGTGAAAGAACAACATAGCAACAAGTAAAATTTTAAGTGAACATGACAAGTGAATTTTCTGCCAAAGGACTTTGTCAGAATGCTATTACACTAAAGAGCTGCTACGTGTGTATTTGACATTTTCCGCATAAGAAGTGCTGACTGTTCATAATTCCAAGAGGTGAGTGGCAGCACTCTTCTGAAAATAAAATCCTGAAAAAATGCTATCTATTCTGAAAATTGAGGCCCCTCATACTTCTCACACTACTTGCTATTTTTGATAATTTTAACTGGTTTCTTTACAGAAATTCTTTGCTGTTTTTATGCGTATATTTATCACATTACACATGACGCTGAGCGAAGTAAAAGGCACCACTAAACTTACGTAGACGCAAAACTAACTTTCAAAGCCAGTGAGGTACCTAAACAACTTGTTTCAAAATTACCAACTATGGATTGGGAAAGTCCATTCAAAATTATTCATCTCATTTCTATATGAGTTTGAAAAACATCATGTACATAGCACTACACAATACTTGTTTCTCAAAAGATTTGGGTAGACTCAGGCGAGCAGATTACACTGTGAAAGGATTTTGGTGCTTACCTTACTCGAGAGATCCATTCTATTGTGCCAAACTCACCAAAGAAGCTATGAAGGTATAGGATGACCAGAGGAAAGCTTACTATCAACACCACTGTCTTTCCCAGTCTGAGGCCTAGGTGCCTGCTCTTCCACGCTAAGGATACAGAAACCACCTATCTACGAATCGATGAGTTTTTGAAAGGACCTGATCTGCCTTTGGAAAATCATCACAAGATGCTAGAAATGCAGGTTCAAACTTCTCAGGATAAAAAGAACTTGTTTCTAATTTCATAGGCATGTGGGCAATTTCAGTAAGCCATACTATCACAAGATTTTAAAAGAAAACAGTGATCTGACCACTGAATACCAATGTTTTGTTCTGATTTTCAGTCTTAATACATCCTGAGGTAAACGTACATAACTGAGTAGGGAACAGATTTTCAGCTGAACTTGTCTCTCTGTACTCAGTACAGAGAACTTGTCACCCCAGTACTCAGAGTGCTGTTTCTCAGGCACCATGTCCCAGGTGTCTAACTCTCACACGCTAATCTGGTAATTCCACTCCAGGAGTGCAATTTGAAAAGCTAGGTATAAATACTATTAAAATTGTTAAATGATTAAATGGTGAGGCAGGGTGCACCATAATGCACAGTTCCCTTTTTCTGTTTCTAACCCATTAATAAATTCAGTTTGAGCAGGCATCATCTACATTGCAAATTTGTCATGTAACAATAGCATGTGATTGCATAATTAGAAGCCATAATAAGGCAAATAGTCATAGAGAAATATTGGGCATGGATGAAGTTCTTTAGTGTTTAACTAATAATCATTTTTATGATTACAGTTAACAGATTTCAATGGAGTGGAGCCATAACATCAGTAAAAAAAAAAAAAAAATAGATTAATTCTATTTGATCAGTACACAGTTCCTGAATGAATCAGTGTGTAAATACAATTTTTAAAATAAACTCTCAGTCAGCCAAGGAACTGCTCTTTATTTTCTAAAAAAATAGAGAATAGTCAGTGAAAAAGGATTGTTTTTTCTTTAGCAGAATACTTTGTAAAGATGGAGGAGTTTTTAACGTGGTCCCACTCTTGTGCGCTGCAAGCAGCAGCCAGAACAGAAGGTGGATTTATGTAAGGAGATCCTAAAGGTCAGATACAGAAATACTTTTAGAATCATGGAACATCCTGAGTTGAAAGGGATCCACAAGGATCACTGAGTACAAAGCCTGAGTCCATACAGGGCAATCTGAAGGCTAAACAATATATCTAAGAGCATTTTCTAATACTTATATTGATATATTTCTAGAAATAAATTTACCTAATAAGGCAGTTTCATGTATTTTCCAACATTCATTGCATGCTTCATTAATATAATCACTTATCTTGAAAAAAAATTCTGTGACTTACGTTACCTGTTTCACAAATTCGACTTTTTTCAATCAGATATGTTTCAAGACATACATTCTTCCTAAGAACTTCACAGATTTGATTTATAAGAACTTGTACAAGCTTTCAGCATCTACCTTCCCCTAAATAACCTACCGAATTTAAAGGTTATTTTTTTTAAATCTTGCCACTGTTTGAAATGGTGCAATTCTTTGTTTATTATAAGAACTTTCAGTCTTCTGAAAGAGATCCCAGCTTATCCTTGTCATCTACATTTTGGGCGTTTGGTTTGATGCTTTATTTTGTACTTTATTTATGATGAACCATACTTATGGAGATATGCAAGTGTTGGGCATAAACTGCCCAAAGCTCAAGCTACTAAATACCACAGCAGTGCTGCTGCAGGTTTATAATAATTAGTATTAGAAAGAATGAAATAATTGATTAGGCTCCTGGGTACCCAGGACACCATTAGAATACCAAAATGAAGGAGAATACTAGGACAGAAAAAAGTGCTGAATTCTTTACAATTCACAGAAGTCTTATCTTTGTAAAAAAACCTAAAACACATCTCTGCCATCTTCAAAGGGGCAACATTACTTTGGAGATTGATACTTTATTCTTCATGAGAAATCAATAGGTTTTCCAACACCTCCTTGAGACACCAGTATATACTATCACTGATAATACCACTTTAGTATGATGCAGCATCCTGGTAGACCCATATGCACAAACTTTACATCTTCCAGTCCCTTCCTGCAAGCAAACATCTTACTGTAACTGCAGTACACTAAAGATTTGGTACTGCTATTTTTTACTCAGTTCCCTTCTTTCAGCTACATTTATAAACATCTTACTCTGTTGCAGTAAAACAAATCCCTCCAAACCAGTCATGAAGTGTGGTAAAAATACTTTAGTGCATAGCCATACATAAATGTTTCATAGACATATACATATACATATACATATACATATACATATGCATATGCATATATACATATACACACACATATATATATACAGGGATACATACATATGTATGTAAACCCAAAAATGGAGTCACACTAATATGTATGGCAATTCTTACGAAAAAACTATATGCTTGTAAAAAAGGAACAGGTATATATTAAAGGATAGTATCAATTTCCTTGCTCCTGTGGTTTGTGAGCTAATGCTGTATGTGTAACAATTATAACTTATCCACAGGCAAAACCTTATCCATGTATTAGTCTAACTCTGAAACAACCTCCTTTGTACTGAAAAGCTGTTTCAGCTCCAATCCTACATTATTACCTGTTCCAGAAGGGCTTTGAACTGAGGAAAGATGCTGTTGAGTGAACTTCAGACAGTCAGGTATGAAGATTGTCATGTGATTTTATATGGTACAAGCTTAGAATAAGTAATTTTATGAAAAATCTCCCCCAAAACCTCAAAACCTACTCTTGAGGAATACACAATCAAAACAAATTGGAGTATTTGGGTAAAATAATTTAGTCTGGAGATACATTTCAGTTTGTCATTACAGCACATGTGAATTTTGGATTACTGAAATAATGTGGAAGATAGCCATTAGTCACAATATTGGTTGAAAGCCAATGAAAACTGAACACCTCTCCTCTTGCCAAGAGGAAAGTAAGTAAGGAAATCACTCAGGCCTGTCTTATAATTTAAATGATCAACATAAAAATGTTAACACTCACATTTACAAGTAAAAAAAATGGCCAACATTTCTTGATTTAAGGTGACCGTAGAAACCTACTTCAAGTTGTTGAATGGTCTCTACAAAATCGAGTTTGACTTCTGCTTCAATGCCATTTTATCCTAACCCTACCTGTCAGAGTCTGTTTCCCCACGAACTAGCCTTGAGCATTCTAAAAGTTCTTGATGCTTGGGAGAGACTCTGTATACAGCACTCCTTTTTTCCATGCTGGTCTTACCTATGGCTCTGAAGAATTAGACTGACACTACATCCCTTGCAGAAGGAACCTTTTGTTAACTCTTTCCAGTCATAGTACAGTTTTTGCATCAGTTACCTGAAACATCTCCATTTCACAGACACTGTGAAACTCAAACACACAGTACACAAACACCTAACAGTCTTACAAGTGAACTCCTGCAAGGCAGGTGATGTCCATATCATTCTTCATTGTTTCATGGAGACTTATGTGATTTCACATGTAACATGTATAAATACACACAGTTCAGTAAGATACAATTTTTTTCTGTATTAGACATGATATAAGAGTAACCTGCTGAGCTTAGAGTTTGGGTTGCAATTTCTGAGAAATTATACCGGTATTCCATTCCTGTTTTAATAAATATTGATGTGTTTTCTTCCAAGGGGAATGGTATCCATGGAAAAAGTGGTACTGAATACTTCAATGGCTGCACAATATGCTCAGAAAAAACGGCAAACCAAGGTTAAAATCTTGCTTCAAATCAGTCAGAAAAGGATTTAAATTTGGATTTCACAGTAACCTAATTATGGTCACATAAAGGAGGGAAGAGTGTGAATCTCCATGTAATAATCTATACTCATTTTGTCTTGAATTGGTTCTTACTTCCAAGTATTTTGTTTAAAAAAGGAAATGATAGACATAAAATGTTGTGTTATCAGTTTAATTCAGGCATAATGTATTTTTCTGGTAGAGCTTAGAAATATTGTACTGACGAAAATAATGTTGCATGACCACGAAATTGAAGAGGTGACAAAATGAAAAAGACAAAAAATACCTTTACAATACTCTTCCTTGTCACATTTGAGGCATTTTGTGGAAATTTTTTAAATTATTCAGTTCAAGGCACGTGCCAGAAATGGAAAATTTCAACATAATGAGTTAACAGTTCAAAAAAATGTTAAGCACCTTGGGGCTAACTTTATTTGGTGAAAAGCTGCATGCAGCTTCAGCTAATGACCATGCTACCAGCTTCACCTTAAAGATTTTATTTATGCATGCAATAAAACCAGGAAAGAATGAAAAGACAAAACCATTTTTTGGGAATGAAATTAGCAATATTAAAAGTCTTCAAAATGGAACATACTCATGAACATAAAACAGTAACTTGATGTAGTGGCTTGGATGCAACTATTGCACAAAATAAAATCTACTGCTCTCCATACTTTACACAAAATGATTTTGGAAAATGGTAGAAGCCACTAAAACCCTTGGCTTACCGATGAATCTGTACAAATATTTAGAGATGTAAAGCAGTGAACACAACAAATCTACTGATAAAGGTTCACATAGAACTTTATTGCCCTGTAGAAAAGTAAAGAATTTTAGGAATCTTTATAATCCTGTTGGGCCTGTAAAAACAGAAACAAAGAGAGGTCAAAGGATCTCAATGGATGGCTAGGTTGCAAAGCAAGTGCATAGTGTAATACTTTAATTTTAGAAATTACTTCAGACAACAGGTAGTATCAAGACTACTGAACTCTACTGAATTCAGTAAGAGTATTTTAAATCATTATAAATTATAAATTTTATTTGTATTATAAATACTATTTCACAAAACAGGAATGCACGTGCGCACCAGCCACCAGCACAATCCAAGTATTAAAGTTCCAAAACTCAGGCTTTAGGACAAGGTCAATAGCTTTCTTGACTGTTTTTCTAATCAGAGTCCAATGCATGCAATTTCAAGAAAGCAAATCCAAATGTCTGAAGTATAAATATTTACATATTGAAATTATTCATCAGAGGGAAGAAGCTGAGCAACCCCTAGTGGTAGCAGAAAAATATCTTCTGGAAAAAAAGCAAAAATTTTTACAGGTATTGTCAAAAATACATTAATTCTTAAACACAAATTTCTATATTATATGCAGAGTCCAAAGTTGATGATAACCTTTATAAAAAACTAAAGGCAAAAAATTATGCATGACTCATAGCTGTTTTTCCTTAGAATTCAATTAGGAAGTGATAATTCTGTTTGATAAAACACTCCAGTATAGAAGTCTTTAAATACATTTAGAAGAACATTTTGATATATTTTTCTCAAAGAGAATGTGTTTTGTTTTCTTATTCTAAGATGTTCTAATGCAGCTACTGCCAAATTCAGCATCATCATGTAGGGAGGGATTTGCAAACTCTCTACCAGTGAAATGCAAATATGATATAAAAAAAAAAAAGCTTAGACCTTTTTGTATTTTTATTCAGTTTTATCAGCCCTCATCTATACATTGTCTCTTTCTCTTCCTTCTTTTATGCTTAGAAATAAGAAAGAGCACTGCCAGTACAAACTATACTTTCTCTCCGTTTAACTTTATTGAACCTCACTCCAGCTGAGGGAGATTTTCTGTGCTAGCCGTCAACTGCTCAAGATTTTCATGAATACCCATCAGAACAAAGCAGATACAAAGGCAGAGATGAATGCTCCTAGAAACATCAATATCAGACCATATTTGAACTAGCTAAAGTCTTTCACAAGTTATCCATGCACTTGTATTAAAAGAAAAAGCCCTTGCTCTATGGCCACAATGATTCTATGCCTCCAGCCATGACCAAAATAGAGGGACAGGCTTCTTGGAGTCCAAGTCATTTCAGACACCACTACTCTGGATACCAATAAATACTACAGAAGTAAAAGAATGAGCCCCAAAGTATATGCCCTCTTTTTTCCAGAAAATGTAAAGTTGAGGACAGTATTTCCAAAATCAAATACAACACTGAGACATAAAATCACACTTAAGGGTGCACAACGAAAAATCACTTTAGAGTTAATTTCTTAATTTTCACTATTTCTAAGGTGACTTTTTGAATTGATTTTCAGTCTAAAAATTAGTTTAGCTAGAAAAAGCTCATTGCTGGAACATCTGCAGTTATTCCAAAGGTGACAAAAAGGGATCTCAAGAGACTTGAAGTCAATCTCTTACATATAACCACATACTGGGAAAAAAACAACCAAATAAAAAAAATCCCCCAGCATTTGACGTGCCATTATAATACTGGTACAGCAGTTTGTGCTAAGCTACCACCATCAGCCCAGCAGAAACTTGGGTGTGCACTGAAAACCATCAATTTAAGTTCAGAGGTAGCACAAGACTCCTGTGATCAACTAATGGCTACAATGTCAGAGACAAGAAGTCTGAAATACAAATCTTACCTTAACAGGAAAAAAACATAGCAGGTATCTTGGATGAATTTGTGAAAACATTCTTATAAATATTTTTACAGATGTCTGACTTTTTACTGAAAAATATGTATAATTTTATTAAAAATAATCTATTGATAAGGCATAGTATAGTGTGCCCTCCCAGGTTGTCCAATAGATAAAGATAGCTGAACAGAACTTTCATTTTTTTCACATTCAAGAAACTTTCTTCACACTCAAAAGCATCTTGCAATGAATCACAGGAAAATGAAAATATCATACCTCCCAATTGTTGAGGTGCTGTTTTTTCAGGAGCTGTTGCATTTCTTTCAGATTTTTCTGGAAGAGAAGTTGGTGACTATCCATGTCAGTTCTACTGCTCTTCTGTACTGTTTCATCACAGCCCAACATTGCTGAATTCTTCTTCTGATGGAAAGAATCACTTCTACATGCTGATGAGGAAGAAGTGTCATCTGTGGTTCTTGATATAAACAAGCAAATTATTACTTTGTCTTATTTCTATGCATCAATTGTACATTTTAAATATGTTTCTTACCAAAAGTATACACCAACAATAAATGATGAAAAGCCCAACAAATGCTGTTAGTACTGTCTGAAAGTGTCCAACACTCTCCATTTTAAAACTCTTCTTCTGTTATTTATAAATAGAACTTTCTAATTGGGTGACTGCTTCAGGCTACATTAATATGGAAAATGTCAGCCAACATTTTGGTAAAGGAACAGAACACAGAGAGGTTTTTTTTTTAAAGAAGAAAAAAAAAAAAAAGGAAAATGGGCTTTATTTTTCCATAAAGTTGGCTTATGAAGAGTGTAACTATATTGATGCTGTCAAGTATCCCCTTAGTTCGAAGAGCAAGAAGATCTTCTAGTATCCAGAGAGCCCAAATCTACCAATGATGTGTAATGTCAGTATTGTGGTATGTTAAAGATTTGGTATTTACTGCCTGACAAAAAAAAAAAAAATCTTTAGAGTAGCTGGTGTAGTTGGGCCCTGTGACCAGCTCTTAGCTGAAGATATATGTTTTGCCTATGGACAGAAATTCAATAACCTCCTTCCTTCATTTCTATCCATTTATTCAGCTTAAGGTCTTTCTTCTGAGCCTTCTCATCCTGCACCTAAAATTATCCTTTTTCTTTAAAATTTTAGTGCAATGGAAAATGGAAACTTTCAAACTATGAACATTATTGTTATCTTCAGGAGATTTACTCAAGATTACAAGAAACCTTGGCTTAATTGCAGTGACCTAAGGAGAACCTAAAATGGAATTTATTATTTTTGATGAGATGGCTGACAGCAAAAAAGGGAGAACAAATTCAGATATTTATTGAATATCAGAAAAGCTGATTGAATATACTAATTGAAAATACTGACTGAAATCAGAAAACTGCATGCTGTTTTCATTTGAATAGCAGATATCCTCCCTATTCCAAAATTTTTTGTTATTATGGACCAGATTGATTGACACATGGCCTCCAAAAATCTGCTTTGTTGGATTTTTGGATACACACAACTTTCTTTATGTTGAGTGCTTAGGCCACTCATATTTATGAAAATTGCTACATGCTTGGACTATTTATATTTATGAAATTTTCAACATTCCAATTTTTGCATAGACCCTTTTTGATTTGTCATATTAAAGTTTATATGCCAAGACTGAACTCCATCAAACACAGCAATTTTAAGCACCAGCAGGGGAACATATCTTGTAAAAAGAGCAACATGCCATTCACACACCTAATGTACAAACATCCCTGTTGTGTCTGTTGGCTGTTGGCTAATGAGTTCTCCAAAATCTTTGCTTTAACATTCAATAATTAAACACTACTGAAGGAAAATGGCTCTACTACAGCATGGAATACACTTATTAGATGTTTCAGGCCTTTTGCTTTCTCCAAGAGGAGTTAATATGTCTCAGTTGCCTAATTTATTTTTTTTACTCTTTGAAACACAGACGTTATGAATTCTATAATCTTTTAAAATTCACAGATATTCAGTTGGGGCTGAAGCTATATTTATCTTGCATACTTAAAATAGTATTCATTTCTTCCTTTAAGAGGGGACTGTCAATGAATTCTATGCATTCTCTTTCTGAGGAAGAGTAAATTCTAAAGATGACACAAGATTTTTGGCTTCAGCATTTAAAGACTTGTAAGAAACAACAGAAACAAGGAAAGGTGTCTACTACTTCATACTAGTTAGTTATTACCCATCCTAAAATCTCCAATTAAAGAGATTATAAGAAATGTTTAAAGCTTTTCAGCTCAGAACTGGTGAGTTTTGAAGAACCTTCACTGTTCAGAACCTTCTTAAAATGCTCTTCTGTTTTATCTGTACTAGCTGTCTTGTGACATCCAAATAGGTGATAGTGGACTCAACTTTTAAACTTTTCTGATGCTGGGGTCACTTATTTTCATTTTTTTTCTTTGAGCCATTTCTAATTTCAAACTTACATAAATATAATTAGCTTTGAGATTCTTAGTTCTCTCTCAAATTTGATTACTAGGGGAAAACAAACTGTAAAAGAATACGAACATATAAATTTAATTTCCTTAGGAAATAAGGTAAGGAAAATGAAAACCAGAAAAAGAACACACGTGCTAAAGGATAGTTAATTTTTAAAATTATACAAATGAAAATGGAGTGACAGCACATTAAGAAATGGTAAGTGGTTTGTACAAGTCCTGAGATACCAACATGTTGCACAAGAAGCAGTTTGAAAAAAAGATGAAAAATAAAGAAAGAAATTATAAAGGCACTGAGATGCTGTCCTTGATCCAGTCTATGAGTGAAACAACACAAATGGTCAGGAAACCTGAGACAGGGTCCAGAAAAATCTGCATTTTTTGCCATAAATTAAACTTAAATTTAACAGGTAGATTTCTTGTTTGTTTCTTTGTTTTTTGTTGCTGCTATCTTCCTATGAATGTTGACTAGAAAACAGCATGAGTGTTAAGCTCCACAAGTTACAAAATATTTTCTCAGCTGACCAGTTTATCACCTAAAAATGTGTTAATCAGCAGATATATATAAACAAGTTGAGTATTAATGTCACAAAGAAGAACACACTGAAGCCCAAAAGCAGGGAGACCCCTTTCAGGCAGAATTTCTCTCTGTTCTGACCATCTGCACAATTTACATCATGCAGAAAATTATTGAAATGCAGAAAGGAATAACAAAAGAAGCGATAACAAAAACAACCCTCTGAGCTGAAATGGTAAAGAAATGAGAGGTTAAGAAAGGGATAATCAGGAACTAGTAGGAAATGGATCAGATAAATAAACTGTGTATGAAGGAAAATTCTGTTATAACTCAAGGTATTTTAGAAACAGTGCTTGGGCAGAATGAAAAGTATGCAAATAAAATTTTATATGATATAAAATGAAATTACAGGTCAAATTGTTATGAGGACACTCTCGATTCATGTAGAAAATAGGAAATATAAAGAAATGACAGCTGGAAAGAAGATCCTTGGGTGACTATATAAACTTGAGTATCCCTGAATGTCAAAAGGAAAAAAAATATGGATAAGAAATCCCCTAGACAGAATAATTCTGAGAACACCAAATGGTTTGATAACCATGGCAATCTGAGTTGGGCTCTAACTGACCGGAGACTGGGTTAGTCTTAACTATTCCCAGAATTCCATTGAGGGGAAAAGGTTTGTGTCATCTCCTCTGCTATCTTACCAACTGGACACAAACAACTCAAGGAAATTGCATAATGTTTCATAGGAAAAGTTCAGAGAAATGCTTTTTTTTGCCATGAGAGAAATGGCCTGCAATTTCTTATAGGTAATTGTCTGCTGTTCATTGAATACAGTAAGAAAATTACTTCCTTTGATCATCAGAGTAAACAGGAATGGTTACCTGAAGTTGACTTGGTTTTTGTTTGGCAAGCACAGTCCTGGTGTTAAAACCGATCCTTTAATTTGTTCAAGAGCTTCTTCTAACTGAGAAGCTGTTTTTGTCTGCACAGGAGGGATCAGAGCTAAAAACACACAATGGGGAAAAAGTTATTTAAAATTGGAATATTTTACCATAAATGATTTGGAAGTTTGGAAGCCTACATCCAGTCAGTTACCCAGTAAACTACTATGTTAAACACAGTAGTTTAGCATTATTAGACATGCAAGAGCACCTCAAGTTCCTCTGAAACAAAGTCCCATTCTATTTAAGTGTTTACAGTCACACATGTATTCAACGGTTTTGCTATTTGCTTTTAAACTGCACTGTTGAAAAAAAATCAGGTTAAAAAAAATCTAGCCCTGTTTTTACATCATGATTATTCCAGTCATGCACTAAGCCAAAGTTATGGCTTGCAGATATTTCACAGAGGCCAAATTGTAACTTAATAACTGAACCAGTGGGGAAAGAAGGAGTCCAGACAGGCACAATGTATTGCCACTTTCAAGTGAGTAGAAGTAGGGTAGACATTAGCAGAGGCAGAATTCCTATAAAGGAAAACCAAGAGAAAAAATTGTGATTCCTTCTATTGCTTCACAGTCTGGGCTGTCAGTAGAGCTATGAAGAAGCCCTAAACCAGTACTGTTCTATTTTGTTATTTTAATCTGACATTTGATCTTGAAGTCAGAGACATTACCTCACAGCTGGCACAACTGCAGTTGGGAGAGTAAATCTGTTAAAGAATACCTAAGTAATAGACCATATCTTAAGCATTTGAACACTGGAAAGTTGACGGGAAATCAGACTTGGCCAATGCTGTTACAAACTTCTGCCAATCTGCACTGATTCCAAGAAAGCAGGAACTGAGCTGAAGTGATCACTGCTTCCCAGCAAAAGAACAGTTTAGAAAGCGGACTAATCAGGAAAAAAAATGAAGTTATGTACCTTATTAATATATGCTAGGACAGCATTTACTTAAGGATAAACAAAATGCACATTTTTGAATATTTTATATTCAAAGGTTCGAAAAGAGGACCATTATGCTACCCTAGTAATTGTCAATGGCCTTGTAACACCTCTCACCCAGCTGTGAAAGCACAGTACTGCAACCAATAAGCACACTGCAGTCAAAAAAATGGGGAAAACCCAGGAAGCTACAATACCTCAAGGAGGTAATGTACTTACTGTGACTGGAATATCGTGAAATATCACACACTACAGTTTTTAGAAAAGAAAAAAAAATGGTTTTATTTCCCTGCCCAATTGTCATATGTATCAGATCTGAGCTTCTTGTAAGTTCTTTTGCTTTCGTGAGTTCAATTACTTTGAGTGAAGTTAATGGTTCTGTTTACTAATAGAAAAGACTAATGCCCTCAAGAGGACCTTTCCAACCTGAACCATTTTCTGATCATGTGAATATAAAAACAGTTCTATTGTGAAGAATAGTTAATTTTTAATTGACAAACCTGTTTGTTTGTGCTGAGAAAATGGCTGATGAGCACATCGGAATTTAGCAGTTGCCTCCTGAAATTTGATTTTCCTCTGCTGCAAAACTTGTTCTCTAAATCTTTGTTCTTTTGCTTCTTCTTCCTTCTGTCGTTCTTCGAAGGCTCTGTATTTAAGAAGCAAAAGTAGATAATTCCTATGTTTATGAATTACATTTACCAAAATATTAGTAACTTACTTGCTTACCAACTTGCCATTTTAGTACAAAAGCCAGCTTGTCCATAAATTAAATGCTATTAACTTCAGCACAGCTGGATTTTTAGAGTTTGTCAGAATATAAATGGGACAGTAGGTGGTGAAGAAGAGTATTTTTATTTCTCAGACTAACTGGGGATTTGATTATTTTTTATATGTGAATTAACATGCAGACTTAACTAGTTCTTTTCACCAATGTGACTTTTACTACAGCCTTTAAAATATCACGTAAGTGTATCACAGTGAGCAGATCAGTAGGAAGGTTAACTGCAAATGCTCGGTGTGTGCTTTTCACAAGCTGTTGGGGAAATCATAACAGTTTAAAAGTTGTTATTTAGAAATCACACAAAGGAACTACAGTTTTTATCTGTAAATAAATGTAGTTAAGTAGCTTCCTGAAAGACAATCAGTTTAGCAGTACAAAATGGGACAAAGCAGTAACACGAAACTATAAATGACAGAATCTGTTGTTATTTAAAAATATGTCAAATGTGTACTCTTACTGATAAGAAAGCAAAGCAGGCTCTAGTCAAAAAAACCCATCATCACAAAAGTTTCCCTCAGCAGGTGTGAGCTTCATGAAGCTATGTGGAACCTTTTCTTCTGCTGACAGAATCATCAATTTTTACTGACAAACTAGCTCCCTGAGTGAAATATACCCAGAATACTTTTTGGCACAGTGCCTATGTAAGCAAGTCATATTTAATGATTTTAAACTAAAAGAGGGTAGATTCAGACTACATATAAGGAAGAACTTTTTTACAGGGAGGGTGGTGAAACACTGGAGCAGATCACCCAGAGAGGTTGTAGATGCCCCGTCCCTGGAAACATTCTGTTCTAAAAGCAGTAATACTATAAAAGTAATGGTCTTTGCCTGAAACTTCCGAAGCCTGCCATGAAAAGATCACTACAGCTGGGAGCTTCCAATCTGTGCATTAGAAATGTGATTTAACAGGTCACTAATACTCTAAGTAGGATCCCCCTCTAGCCAGCATTAGTGGAAAGAAATGTTTGACCATCTGTTCTTTGTTTCTCTCATCACAATAAGATACCTTCCCATAACTCTAATCACTAGCAGTTGCTTCATGATGCTTCTTGCTTAATGGAGCAAAGCTGCTACTTCACAGAACTAGTCCTTAATTCAAGCTATTTTAATTATTCTTCCCTTTGCTTTTCAGGGAAAAAGTTCAAGCTATTTTAATTATTCTTCCCTTTGCTTTTCAGGGAAAAAGTTCAAAGTTGAAATATTCAACTTGACCCTTCCTAGTGTCCCTTCAAAGTAATGACTGATCTCCTGTGAAAACAAACACAAAAATAATTTGAAATAGGTACTTTTTATTTTAGAAAGCTTAAAGGCTGTAATTGCACAATAGTAAAAAATAAAAGAACTGCCAACTAATTCCCAAGTACACACTTATGCAGGAATATCCACTTTAATCCACTTGGAAGCCAAAGCATAGCAGAGAGAGAGAAAGAGAAAGAACTTTCACTGTTTTGAAAACCCATATAGATATAGCTGTCAAAACATGATAGAACTAAAAAATAGAACTCGAGTTCATTGTCCACTTCCAGTATTCCTGAATTTTACCTTAAAATATAATACAGAAATCTGCAATTTTATCTTGAGTAAGTGAAAATCACAAGAGAGGAAGTGGACTTTCTTATCCTCATACGTACACATTCTTCTTGATGCCAGTTAATATCTCTAGAAGCTGATCAAGAAGGCCTTTAGTTGAACTGTAGTTGTTAAACTCAGACATGTCGGAAATTCTACAACTTTACACCTGGAGTAATTCCAGCATATAACACCAAAATGGAAAAAAGTCAATTCTGACAGAGTATTTTTTTTAATTATTTTGAATATGACTTAGCTGCTCTCTTCCACATTCCTAATAACGAGTATTAAAAAGAGGACTGTTGTTCCATATGCCTGGGAATGAGCAAGCCCAAATGCTGATGCAAGAGGTCTTTTTCAGCACAGCTCATCATGATCACTATTTGGTTTGGATCAAGACAAGAAGGATAAAAAAAATCCTTATTTTAATGTAAAGAAATGCATTAAAGTTATTTGGTGAAGCCTTATTAACTTCTTGACCTTGCAGAATGTAAATTGTAACACCCAGGTGTATTACATAAAATAAATAATTTTAAAAATGCACATTTACATCTTACAGAAAAACAGTTAAAACAAATGTTTGTTCATGCACTCTCCTTAAGCCACCAGCTTAGGTTCATATCACAGATGTAACATTGGCAAAAGAGTATGGCTTTAAGATGGATAGTTAGCAGAAGAATTTCCTGACTGGTGTTTTTTTAACCCAATTTTTCTGTCTACTATAAACAACCCAGTGGTGCAGCAATTTTTGAAATGGCTGCCAAAATATTTATGGAGAATTTGGAAACTTAAAGTACTTAGCTGTCTCACATATACAGACATTATGTGGAAGGCATTTTTATGTTAAAAACAGTATGACTAGATGGTGGAACTATTTCCTGGTTAATTTTATTAAATTGTCTTCACAGTGAAGTGATAGATGCTACATTCCCAGGTGGACTAAATGCTTACTACTACCTTGGATGAAACTTGTAATTAAAAAAAGAATATATACAATGTGTATGGAATGCTATGAAATGAACCTTTTGATACTGAGTTGATATTATTCTTTCATTGCCATATCATGTTGTAAACCAGTGCACAGTAATTTTAAAATTGAGGTAGGGAGATATTTGTATGGTCAATGACTACAGTAGGATCAAGAGATGGCCAGAACGCTGTGTCACACTCAAAATTCTCTTCATGGGCAAACAGGAAGCAATCTTATGTCCTTAAAAAGATCTGTGGAAATTGCCCAAAAATCAACTTTTTTATCTGAGACACTTATCAAGACCAGGAACACATATTAAATCTATTCCTTCATCTTTGATTATCATACGCTAAATACAAAAAGCCTGAAATTTCTGTGAGCGCTTCAGAAGAACCAACCCTTACAATACTGTGTGGGCTCACAGAGGGCTGTTCTGCAATGTTCCCCAAAGGTCCACAGGAGGGCTGCCTGCACTATGTACCAGTTGTCACATTCCAAGCCTTGCTCATAGGCAAAACCCAAGCACACATTATAAAGTCAAGCTTTTTTTTTGTTAGCATAATTCAAGTCTTAAGAGTCTAATTATTACTAATCCAGAATTGTTACTGGAAAATAATAAGACTTTTAGAATATTACTATACAGAAAAATGCTCAATAATAGTGATAAAACATTTTGACCTGTTATTCACATTGAGTTTCTATCCCTTTTCTTGATGCTTATTCTTGCATTGCTCTTTTGCATCCCAAGGCTTGTAGTTTTATTCTGGTTGTGCTGGAGTGTTAGGATGAATTGGCAGGGTCTGGACTCCCTTCAGCAGAACAACATGTAAATGCTTTCTTCTCCCTCACCTTAGGATCCACTTGGAGTCATTTATATATTTGCTAATACACTTTTACACTTCTGCTCTAACATTGTCGATCTGTAGCTGCACAGTACCTCCAAATATTCCATACATGGTGTGTTCTACATGTGTTCAATGCTGTTCTTCTCTTCTCCTTGTTACCTCTAAAGCCAGGTTTGTCAGATCTAGTTCTACATTTCTTTAGCTGACTATTGGTGAGTATAGTCATGGGGTCCCCAGTGCCAAGCCTGTGTGCCATCTCTTACCATCCTGCCTGTACTCCTCCATCCTACCCCTCCAGATTTCCAAACCTCTGCTACTGAACCAGGCCTGCATTTCTCTACACTACTTCATTATTTTAGAGTCATAAATATCTAATTCTCTGCATAGAATAACTGCTTCTTACTGCTTTCTATATAAAACTATGGTCATATGATAAAAAGATAAACAAAGGCAAAATAAATTAGCCACAGACACCTGGTCTTTTAGAAAATTGCTGTTACAGCTAAACCAAGCAAAACAAAGCTGCTGTCAGGTCAAGAAAGTTCAAAGAGAGCAAGCTTAGCAAGCATCTGTTCTAAGGCCTTCCAAATTCAACACAATCCTGTGGCCCATTATCAGAAATGGCAATACTGCATTTCAAGTCCACATGGTTACAGTGATCATTTCCTTTTCACAGTTCCATTTTGATGTAGAAAGAAACACAAAATTCTTAACACTCTACCCTCTCTCTTTACCAGGTGCTGACATTGTTCTTGTATTTCGGGCCGTAGACAGCTTTTCATTCTCTATCAACACAACTGATAAATGATTTAAAGAGCTTTTATTAAATAATCAATGTTAATCAGCCAGTAGGTGGAGCACAAAGCTTGTGCATATGTTGAAAATAAAGTATTATGGAAAGAACAATAGATTTGGAATAGATTGGACACTGCTATAGGTTTCCTTCACCAGTTTCAACAGATAGTTATTAGTTATTAGCTATTTCAAGGTAATTCAAAATGCTGAACCAAAGTAAGGTTTATTTTAAAATGCACATAGACAATTGCATTTCCAGAATGAACCAGCTATCTGCAGACAGTAACATTACAGTAAAATGGGACACAGATTTCGCACTGAGCACTAACAGCACAAAGTCTATAGCCCACAGCAAAACTGACAGTTGGTATTTAGAAAACATTATGTCACAGAAATATAAAATATAGTATCCTATTCATTTGCATCAAGTCTGTGCTTAGTCAGTAGCTCTTATTTCCAGAATACTGTTATTTAAACAAAGTATCTGCCAACTACTGTCCCAGAGAATATTTGTTTCTTAATCTGATCTTGAAATTGCAACTTCATCTATCAGTGAGACAATAAAGAAATTACTGTCTTGATACTCAAGCAACTTGTATAAACTGTAGGGTAGTGGTTTTTGCTGTGTTTAAATACTGTTGTTAACACAAAACTAAGGAGCTTGGTCAGTACAAGAGATGCCAAGAAACAGATGACATCAGGGGGTTTGAAAAAGATCTGTGATTTAAGTTACTGAGACTTTTATTTCCAAAGCTGTCCTTGTTCTTTCTGACCAAGATGTTTTTGTCTTTTACTACTAAACCATAAAACTGAGTACAGCTTGTAGATGAGTATTTTTAATGCCGAAGTTGCTGCATTTTAGAAATATTGACAACAAATCAACAGTAGACTGTCAAGAAAAATTTCATTACAAGTACCTATAGAAAAGTTTGAAAACAGAAGACCTCAACCTGCAAGAGCTTTGCATATGAATATGCAGGTCTCGTTAGCTTAAAAAGTGCTTTGGTACAACCTTGTTTAAAGGAGATCTGCTTGAGGTTCCTGAAAAAATCCACAAAGAAAAACTCACAGAAATGTTTTCCTCCACAAAGCAATATTAAGAGAATGAACCTAAATGACACAAGATTAAGGAGAGAGCAGAAACTATCCTGTATCTTCACTAGAGCGTCTTTCTAAAGGGAATTCATGGTTTTTACTTTTTTTGTAGAAAATTTATAAACTTATGGTTGACACTAAATTAAGCTTGATCAACTTCATAAAATTCTACAAAGAAATTACAGTCCTGTAGGTGAGAGGAGAGCAGTAGATATTGTCTATTTAGACTTTACTAAGGCTGCTGGTACGGTCTCCTCTATGATCCCCATACATGAGATGCTGCTGTACAGGCTGAATTAGCAGAGTGAGGTGGAATGTAAATGGTCTGAATGGTCAGACCCAGAGGGTGGTGATTAGTGACACAAAGTCCTAAAAGGCCAGTACATAATGGTGAACCCTAGAAGTCAGTACCGGGCCAAATCCTCTTTAACATCTTCTTTAAACATAGAACCAATTGGGTTAGAAACAATCTCTAGGATCATGAGCATCCATCAAACCCAGCATGGCCAAGTCCACCACTAAACCATGTCTTGAAGTATACCACGTACAACCACTCCAATAGGAAGCCTTTTCCAATGCTTGACAACCCTCTTCATGAAAAAAAAATTTCCTATCTAAACCTCCCGTGGTGCAATTTGAGGCCATTTCCTCTCATGCTGTACCACTTGTTACTTGAGAGAAGGGACCAGCCTTGCAGCAAAGAAGGTCAATGGTATCCTGAACTGCACTAGGCAAAGCTTAGCCAGCAAATAAAGGGAAGTGATGCTTCCCCCCTGCTCAGCACTAGGCAGGCCACAGCTGAAGGACTGTGTCCAGCTCTGGGCTGCTCAGTACAAGAGAGACATGGACAGACTGGACACAGTCCAATCAAGGGCCACAGGAATGGTGAAGGGACTGGAGAATCTAGGAGGAAAGGCTGAAAGATCTGGGACTGATCAGCCTGGAGAAGAAAAGGCTCAAAGGAAACTTATTAATTTCTATAAATACCTGGAAGGAAGGAGCAAAGAGGAGAGAGCTAGGCTGTCTTCAGTGATGCCTGCAGACAGGACCAAACTGAAATGCAGAAGTTTCCTTTGGAATACCAGGAAACACTTTTTTTTGGCAAGGATGATAGCACTGACACAGATTGCCCTGAGAGCTTGTAGAGTCTCCATTCCTGGATTAGCTCAAAAGCTACTCCTGGGCAACCAGCTCTAGGTGGCCCTTCCTGAGTGGAGGTGTTCAACCGGAAGATTATCGTTTGAAATCATACACTAGCAGTACCAAGAATAACTCCTGTATGCCCTGACAGGGAGAATTTTGGGTGCTGCCAAGTGAGAATGTGGATCTTAAGAACATCATACTACCTTTGAGAAACCATCATCATATCTAGCACCTTTATATGTGTAAGAAAGCTAATGGAACTTGACTCATAGACTTGAGACATGACCTGAGGGTTAATCGATCAATTCCTACCTGCATAACTGCCAGAAAAAAAATCTAGATTCAGGGAACTCTATTTTCAAATTACTTTCCTGCACATATGCAGTGACCCTTAATTTTTAATTTTAATTATATATGTCACAGCATATAACATTGTATGCACTACCTTTCTAACATTAAACAACTCACTCCTTTTCAGTTCTTAGGAGAAAACTTGTTACCACAGACTTCCATTTGAACTGCTTATTGTGCCAATAACTATGCCATTCTTAATTATCACAAATTGAAATGACTTCATTTAATGAATACCATACCTAAATTTTTAAGTGGCTCACCTGAGTAACTTGGATTTATACCGTATTTCTTAAAGCTGCAATGCAATACATATGGAAATGTATTTATGTATCCATGAGTATTACTTTAACTACACTAGTCTGTCAAAAATATGCAGGCTGTCTGGTATTTGCTTTTACATTAGAGTATAATATTTCAAGACCAGTAATACAATAAACAGTGTTCATCTGAGATGTGTAGCATTACAGTGATTCTGTTCCAGAAAATGAAATTAGGTATTTAATTTTTCAACTGAGACTCAGTTTATTATCTGCAAAGGTTGTGGGTCACACTCTGTCTTTAATTACTCACAGGTGATTATATCTCCTCTTCCATTTTTTGTTATATTTCAAAATATAAGTTGATAGCACATACTGTCAGGCTGAAATGGCAACATAAACAATATCTCCCCTCTCTTTTATGAACATATGCCAATAAGTAAATGTTGTACAACAGAAGTCATCTGATAGAGGAACTGTGGGGCACAAATATGAACAAGTTAACAAGAGGCAGAGGAAGCTGGTCCGAGGCTGGGGGCTTGCAAGGAGGAACCCATCTGCCTCTCCAGTACACACAGCTGAGCCCCCTGTATGTGTGAGCACCACCTCAGTACGAGGGAAAAGACCTCTGTCCATTAAACTACTTACAGCACTTCTCTGAAACATTTCAGAACATAATTTACCTAATCCATTTGTCACAGAATATTGCATGGCTTTGCATTCTCATGTACACAGAAGACAGACTATGCAAAGCTCTGTTTAAAATGTCAGTACAAAATAACTTTATTACAAGTGTAATCCTGTGCAAGAAAAATGTTGCTTTGTGTTTATTGGGAAGTGGGAGCTCAAAGTTTCGCCACGAAGGGGAGGCTGTGCAGCTGTTATGCCAAGCAGACAGGAAAGCTCACACTTCAGAAGGCAACAACTGCCTGCTGCTGGCCCACTCTGCACAGCTGAGTCATTTTTCGTACATCCATTGAAGCTAATAAAACCCAGAACACTTAGAAATGCAGATCAGAGCCACAAGATGAAAGTGCTACTTGCCTATAGTTTATATGAGTTGTGACTACAGCGAGTTTCCAAAAATTAGTGACCAAATGAGAATGTTGCTCAGTTATGTTTTATTTGTCCTATAGCAAGGAACTGGGTTGGTGAAACTTTTCAGCTTAGATTCCTCTAGGCCAAAGCAGGGAGCTATTTATCAAAGTGAACATGAAAATAGTAGAGATATATTGATCTGTCTCAAAATTTTGACTCTTTTTGCTATGGTTTTCTCTTTTTTTTTACAATCCTCCATTAAAGGAACCCTAGTCACTTGCCTTCTTCTTCTGTTTGTCTCCATCAAGTATTTCATTGCCTTGCTCCGATGTATTTTTTGATCCTCTTTCAATGCCCGTCGTTCTTCTTGTAAATCCTGTTCAAAATGAAATATTAAATCTCTACCCCTAAGACTGTGTTAAGGACAATGGAAACTGGATGGAATAGCTAATTCAAAGATGTAATAGCCTGTGGGACTGACCTTATATAGAGTAGGTCCCATAATTGTATGTTACAGTCATAACTAACTTTATGCTCATGTAGAAAAAAATGTAATAGCATTTTACTTTTTAAAAACATTTTAGAAGAGGCTTTGCACTCATCTTTCATGAGACCACCAGCTGAAAAATCCCACCTTTATTTCATTTAGTTAATTTGAAGGCTTATTTTGTGTAGTTATCTAAACCTGTAACATAAGGATGCAGGTATGACAGGGAAACTGTTAAATTGTAAACACCCCTCCCCACACCCTAAAGGATTAGTTGTTTACACTGAAATTGATTAACATCACTAAAAAGCTCTCCACAGAGCCAGATCAGCCCGGCACCATGCCAGTAATTATTTTAGTAGCACTGTGCAGGTGGATCTTAAGACTTTGTGTCCGAAGTTCTTACCACTAAAATTCAAAAAATAAGAATCCACAAGTTAGGATGGAAAACACTATTCCTAGTGGCATAATATCCTAGAAGAGATAAACCAAGAAAAGTCTTGTTTTCGTTGCTTGAGAAGTCAACTTTCCCACGGCGGTTTAAAACCCGCAAAGTACAAGTTTTAATTTGAAGACACCCCTGAGGCGGTCGCTGACCGCGGGGCAGGGCGGAGGCTGGGCCATCGCCG
>VXBR01006879.1:2010646-2114869 GCA_013400215.1 Cisticola juncidis
TTCAGTATGCAGCTATTCTTTGTCTTTGACTCGAAGGTAAAAATAGTACTCTGCATTTGTAAAATACTTTTCTGCACAGACCCGTCCCCCATATTTGTAGCACAGTTCGGGAAGTGGTGTTGCTGTTAGCATTTTACAGTCAAGACCATTGGTGGTCAGATTGCCAAATGTGTTAAATATTTATAGTATCCCAGTTACTGCAGTTGAGAAGATGACCCTGAAATGGAAGTCTTCCACCTATAGTTCAGAAAACCACCCCCAAATTCACCACTTCTTTGCCCCATCTGCTCTGTTGTGTTGCAGAAGCGGGAAAAGTGGTTGTCAATTCACCTCTGTGTGCTTTTCATCCCCCCCACACATTTTAAATCCCAGTTCAGGCTGATAAAATGTGCTGTTTCATTTAGGATGCAGTAGAAGGCTGTATCAGGATGGAGAAGTGAGGCACCCAAGCAGAATTGAGGCATAGCTGGGAAAATACAGAATTTGAGCCTGTGTCACACCTAGGAAGACTGAAGGTCGTGGTCAACTCATGCCACTGACAGAATTGGAGGTTAGATTTACTAAAAATTTTGAGCTAACATAGCACCACTTGCAGCTTCACCTTAAGATACCTTCTGAGGTTCAGAACTAAGTAGAGTGTTTGTACATATTTCTGTCTTTCTCTTGTTTACTTTTATTAAGTCGTCACAATTCTCCTTTACGGCTTGGATAATTTCTCCCCATGAGTAACCTCACATCTTTCAGACTGTGGGACAAGAAGGTGACAAGCTGAGGGCCATGTAATTCAGAAGTGTATGATTATTCTAGGACAGCAAGAAACTTGATTTTGAGTAGTTACAGAATGGAAGGTCCTGCTCTGGCAGCTGGTTTGAAAGAAGTTTCACAAATTTTACTTTGGGCTGGATACTGGTATTCCAGTGAAAGATAAAGACCAGCTCTTAACACTTTGTAGGATGGATTCTGAATTTATTACAAGTCTTATTTGAAGGTAGGAGCATAGCTGTGCTGCTGCAGAAACGTATTTTTCTTTCCTTGTTCCAGTGGAGGATTAACTTGCTGATGTCCTATAGTTTTTCTCCAAGCTGTGTAGGCAACTGCATGGGAGA
The DNA here is from genome assembly GCA_013400215.1 of Cisticola juncidis. Lineage (NCBI taxonomy): Eukaryota > Metazoa > Chordata > Aves > Passeriformes > Cisticolidae > Cisticola > Cisticola juncidis. The sequence continues at coordinate 2,011,753 of VXBR01006879.1, forward strand.
AGTTAATGTTCTGACTGTTTTAACCTTCCTGCCTGAATTGTCACTCTGCCTGTTTATGTGCATAGAAAGAGGAAGAAAAACTGCTCATTTGTCCTTAATGTGATATATAGAGAGCATGGAAATCTTTTCACCTTCTTCCCGAGACTGAACTAATGATCACAACTTGCATCTTCTTGAGACAGCATCAACTGATGCACCAATTAAACCCTAGTAAGTCTCATATTGGAAAACTATTATGTACCATGTGGTACTTTGGAAAAAATTAAAAATTTGATTTTGAGAGATACAAAAGAGCCACAGTTGTTCATAATTTCACGGGCAGTTGTATATACTCATCTCAGTTACAGGTTTTTAGTATCACCTAGTTATTATTTTTTTAAGAAAACATTGGATTAAAAAGTGTATTAATCCCCACTCCCAATAAATGTTGATTGCTCCCAACAAATCTTAGTAGCAAAAGCTATTTCCAGCGTATTCCAGCTTTAAATAGACGTGGAGATGAACCACATTATCAAGACAAATTTGGATCATTGTCTTGTACCAGTGTAAGGTGCAGTTGAACAGTGTATTCTGAAGATACTTTAGACAGTTATTTCACAGGGGTACACTGGAAGCTGAGGTTTCATTCATTCAGCCAGATCACAAACAATTTAAATTCCCTAATGTGTCTAAATTCTCTAAATATGTTGGACCTTACTGAACTTTTTTTTTTTTGGTTAGGCTATCGGATCCACTTTGTAAGATACAAAAGTAATGGAATTAAGTGTATGAAATCTGTAAGTGCCTCAAAGTTTTAATTAAGCTTCTGTGGACTACATTTAATTTTCTTCTTTTTCATGCCATTCTCTTGTACTTTGACTTTTTTCAGGGATAGAAATCATTGTTTTGAATGGTAGTCTCAGTACCTGTGTTACAATGGGTGGGCTACCAGGGAGACCAAAATACTGCTGTTATTCTCCTGGTAAAAGGTTTTCTATATAATACAAAGTACTAACTTATAATAAATATTTTTCAGTTTTCTATTTTGCACTCACTTTCATGACATATTCCAAAATTACCTCCACAGCCTGTTCCAGCGCACTACCACCACAACAGACAGACAATACTGACACCTTAATTTTAATGATAAAAAACTTGGTAAAAATTGAAAATATCAAGTAATACTAGTTTTTCTTTCAAACAGTCCAGAACACTCATACCAAATATACACAAATGCTCAAAAATAGCATATAAGAAAATCTGTCAGAGTTTATCACAATGAAAATATATATGTTTGATTGTGTCATGTAGAGGTGATAAGCAGTAATTTTCCCCAGGATGCAAGTACTAATATATAAAATCTACTCTGCAGTTGAAATGTGGTTTATTAAATCCAGGCAGTAAAAGAGTGATGTGTTGGCTGCCCTTTGTGCTGTAGACATTCCCAAATAGTTAGATCAGGCCTTCGTAGTGTACAATTCTTTCCACAGAAATTTGAAACACATCAAAACATTTGCATTTCTTCAAGTAAAAGATGAACCACCACTTTAGTGTAACTTCATTTATTTGTCTTAATATTTTTTTGTTTGTTTTAGGAGAGACTGTCATAAACAATGGCAGACCTTGTTCACCTAAGGTAAGATTTTCTATACTTTGTTTAGATAAGATAAGAAATGTAATTGAATGATTTCTCAGAAAAGTGACAGATGTTTTAAAAATACAGATTACCTTATTCAGGATAGATATGAAAATACAGAAGAATCAAGTATTTTCAAAAGAAACTACATTGAAATTGTAGGAACTCAGTATATTAGAACATTTTTGTTTTAATGTCCTTTAGCACAGCTTAGTTGTTGTGTCATATTTTTAATCTCATCTGCATGACTTTCAGTGCAGAGCAAGTATTGTTTTTGGCAGAGTCAGTTTTTGCTTGAATTGCTGAGATCAGACTTAATTGCTTGTTTCATGTTGGCTTTTGTTAAAGATAAATATTGATAAAAAATATTTGCTTAACAGTGTTTAATTGAACATCTGGTGAGTAGCTGTGATAGCCCTGGAACAAGAAATATGTTCAAGTGTTCTATTTATAAGGTTTTAGTGATCTGTTTATAACTCTTACATAATTTTCTTTATTTTGTGCTTATTTCAAAATTAAAGAAACATATTCTTTTACTTCTCTACCATTCTCCAGGCACAAAATGCAATTATACTAGTAATTCAGAAACTTTTTTTTTGTAAAATTCCTTTGTTAACATGTTTTTAAAAAATTTACTTTCACTTTTTAAGAGCAAAAATCAGGGAAGAAACCCTGTTCAGTGCCTGCTGGTGTAGTACCAATTCCAGAAAGAGAAAACTGGAGCAGGAAAGAACAACTATATTGAAGGTGTATTCAAGTCTAAATGAGTTTTGTTTTTCATTAAAATGTTGACAGTTCTGAGGATCCTATTTGAGAACACAATATATGAACATAATGCAAATGATTTGCTGAGATTATGAAATCATCAAACAAAGACTCATACAAAAATATGTTGCTTAGTGTTTTGACAATGACACATATTTTGGGAATTAGTTTTAGTAATTTCTCTAAGTGATGATTCAGAGGCATTTCCTTATTTTATGTCATATGGCACCATGAAAAAACACTTATTAAATGTGAAAATATAATTTAAAAATAACAGTAACAGGCGAAACTACTTTTACTAATGCTATTATTGTTAAAATTTCAGATAATTGTGTGTTCATGAATACTCTGCCTTTATTCTTTCCCCTATAAGAACCTCTAAATTTTTTATTTTTCATGTTAAATTGGTCTGCAAATTTTCTCACAACTGCTTGTGTGCATAAGTTAAAAACTTATGCAAGTATTTCCCTGATCAGCATCTAAATAATGAATTTAGTGATTTTCAAAGGTAAAAGTTGGTAAATATCTGGTAAATCCAAAACCCTGTTCCTTTCCAGTGAAAATAAGTCCCTTAGCATTTGAGATGTCAATTGGGTGTGGTTATTCCTAAAATGCAGGATTTGCAAATTTTTGCCTCCCACTTAGAGTGCTTGCAAGTAGGATACCTTACCAGAAATGATGGTGGTATTTTTTTAATTTATAGAGATTATTCTTTACCTCTGACTTTTTTCTTGTGAGGTATGGCTAAGCAGAGAACACCTAATCAGTTTTCGTTCCAGCTCTGTCAATTATCACTTGATACAGCTTTTAAAAAGCAGGTTTTGAAGGAAGTCCTGTGAAGCAATCTATTCCATTTTGGCAGATTGAGCTATTTTATGTGTGCGTTATGTTCAATTTGTTTCCCCCTCCATTGTTTGGTACAACAGGACACAATGAATGTTGGAGCTGTGGAGGAACTATTCCAAGCAGAAGAGAAAAATAAATCTGCAGATATTTCAAAACAAAAAGAACAGTGCCTTGTACCATGTGATGCTCAAGCTAAAATTTTACGAGAGGACAAACATTACATGTGCAGTATGTATTCATAAAGAATACTTTTAGTGATGAGCTATGCAGTGCCATGCTATGCAATCCTCTTCTCTCCTCTGCTACGCTATGCTGTGCAAACTTATTTTTTAATCTTCTTGAGCACGTGACAGACTTGTGACCCTACTGCCCAAACTGTGTATTGTCCAGAAAATCTGAGGTACCCTGTCTTTGGGATGCAGCTGATGTGACAAAGTATAATTGTAGGTGATGACAGGCAAGTCCAAGCAGATGCACAACCTAAATCTGTTACCCTCTGAATGTCAGTATCTCTCTCAATTGGAGAGGAAGAGGACAATGTCTGTTCCTCATTTAAATGTCATAGTTAGTTGTGGGGGTGTAAGTGGGAGGGAGTTAGTTAGTTAGTCAGTTACAGGGGAGTAAATGTGTACTTCACCTTGCCTTTTACAGAGGCTTACACAGGATATTCTCTATTTGCTACTTGACAAACTACACAGCAAATTATACAACCAGCTTCTAAAAATAATTGTGTAAATTCTTGGTTTTCACATATGATTTTAAAATATATATTATTAATTATATGCCACTATGATGATGATCATGACTTTTAGCACCAGAGGGAAAACTAGGAGTGGTACAATGAATGAACAAACATAAGGTGACAAGAAGCCTTATACATCTCTGTCGTTTATCATATGCATTTATATTTTCATGATATCCATTAACTGGTTGTCCAGTTTACCCAAGGATAAGAATAATTTCTTTTTCAAAACATGAGAAAGCCATCACTCCTTAAGATGTCTTTACTGCAGTCAGAAAGTCTGAAGTTTTTAACACCTTTGGCTTTAATCTGTGGTCTCTGTATTACTTTCATTTCACTTTTGGGTGCTGTAAGGTAAAACACCTTCAATATTCACTTAGATGTCACAAATAGGTACGTTGTCATTTAGCTGAGAATATTTGTGGCATTGTGAAAACAAAGTGGATGAACATATTTCTTTTGAAGGAAATTTGCAGAACTCTCTTGCTGAATATGCCAGAAGTACTAAAAAACTGGTAAGGGACATGATGGATGATCAACAGTCTTCACTGGATTACCTTTCTAATCAGGTACTTTTTTTCTTTTATTATAAAGATTTGTATTTGTTATTTCTCACAGCAGGTGTTGTCTTTCTGAGGAAAAATAGGGCTCATTAAACCATTAAATTGTCATTAAACCAGTAATATTAGAGTGTCTTATCACCAGTCCTTGTACCTCTGGTAGGGTGTGAGCTCCATTTCTATGAGGAGTGGTAAGCACTCCGTTTCACGACTTAGAATCATACATTGCAGTAGGGAAAGTGGAGAACCATTCCTTCACATTGGTACAAATTACTGAACGTCACAAAAATTAACTTCAGGTTATGTTTACTAGGAGTCAGAAAAAAGTCATTAGAATGCAAAATTTCTCACTGCAACCTAATTAAAAGATCTTTTATTTAAATTTACAGGTAAATGAACTTTTGAACAAACTTGTTCTTTTGAACACAGTAATTTTGAGAAAACATCTGGATCCTCTTCCGTATAAAGTAGTTCAATCTCATGGTAAGTAATTTTCAGATGTAGTCTTGACACCTTCCCTTTTTATCTTTGTATCTTGAAAAAGAGCTAATTAAAGCAAAGGTAAGCAATTGCAACATTGATATTTATCCTGTGTTAGTAACATATAAACTCTGGAAACTTAAGAAGCTGTTTAAAAACTTATCATAAATACTGCTTGAAATAATTTATAACTGACAACTCTGGGCATCCTATTTAGCATGCTGATTTTTATGTAAAACATCAAGTATGATTATCAGCTAATAAGTGATCTGAGGCTGCTGAATGGTATGTTCTTTTGCAATGAAATAAAGTATGCTCTGCATCTGCAGTATCCCTATTCAAATGGAATGTTTTTCATGTATACTTTATGATGGAAAGGCTTTTACAAGTATTAATACAAATATCTGTAGGAAAAAGACTTCATTTCTTAGCTTTTTCACAATACAGGTTTTATAAATAAAATGGAAAAAAAAATCTGTAAATTGACCCAGATACATAATATTTAATTTCATATAGGTATGTATCATATCTATTAAGATTAGAAAGAACTTTGTCTATGCAGTATCATTTGTACTTATTTAGAAGCTAAATGGTGTTTAGAAAATTTTAACTTACAAGATAAACTCATGACAAAGCATGATTTTAAAGTTTACATGAGAAAAAAATTATATTTTAAATAATTCATGCCACCATGAAAACTAATATTCCTGTATTCATCTGTATTTTTTTTTAAACATATTTTCCTAAAGAACTTCCTTATATACCTTTTGTCTCTAGGTTTGGACTGCACTCATATTAAAGATACTGTTGGTTCAGTTTCAAAAACTCCAAGTGGTCTGTACATTATCCATCCAGAAGGATCAAATTATCCTTTTGAGGTAATACATTTATTATTATAGTCACAATTTACTCGAGAATATACATTTAGAATACTTTTGATAGACTTGAAGTGTTTTCCATGATATTTTTTCAACAGATGAATGAAAAATGTATTAAATCATCTGCACATGTCTGCTATTATTATAATTTGGACAAGTTTCTTATTTTCTACAAAGAAATTTAAACTCTGTCATAAGAGCCAATTGTCAGTTTTTATTGCAGTGAAAAATACCAAAGAGGAAAACCCATGGTGTTTTCCAGCCCCTCTTTTGGATATAGAGAAGAGCTGTTCTTTTCTGTTTTAGAGATGGAAAACTGGAGAGCAATTGACTGGTCCATTTGTCTTTTAAGATGGGACTTTTAGATTTTGAGTGATTCTGCTGCATAACATTGTCTCCTCTTGTGATGAGGCTCCGCTGATGCAGTCATCCAAGTGTGGGTGCAGATGTGCCTTGGGTTGAGGAGTAGGTGCTTAGTTCTTGTCTCAGTATCATGATAGTCCAGTCTTGAGGCACAGAGGCATCTAAAATTGTGGTTTTCCTCTCCAGTTTGCAGGATTTATATTCCTCAGAAAAGTATATATATCCCTAAAACAAACTGCTGCAATCATGCTTCCTATCACTGCCTGCACTTCATGTAATTGCTCAGATTAATAGTGCTCATCTAGAAGAAGGAATCTTGGGCTAATTTCTTCAGACTCAGAACATTAAGATCCTTGCAAGAACAAGGAATATTTTGTTTTATGTGTTTATTTCAATTTCAGGTTGTTCTATTTAGAGTAGGCCTTATACATAGTGGAAAGGCAGATATGGTACTTTCAAACCTTCAACTTTGCTGTACAGGTTGAGGTCATTATTTTTTGAAGAAAAAGAGGGATTTAAGCCAACTAATAACTACCAAAGTTTAATATATAACTTTATAGTGTTCCTTTATGTGCAATAAAGGAAGGATGAATCCCTTTATCTCTTGCCAAGAGAAGCCCTTCAAAATGCTACAAAAAGGAGCTTACACTGGTTAAGAAAAGGTTTCAGAATTATGCTGGCATCTCAAAAGAAAAATATACTTGATTCTGCAGCCTTTGATATAAAAACCTGTCATTCTCTCCATACAATGCAGTGAGCTCAGGAAAAAGATCTGTAACTCATCAATAAATTGCTTCCATTTAAAAGAAAGGCAAAGACGTGTTGTGTTCACAGAGCAACCATATTTGTCATATGAACAAAATGCTACCATAGCAAAAAAATTTCTATTTCAGAATTTCTTCTGGATTGAAAGTGATTCCAGAAATATAAAACAAAAATCATTGCAATTTGATTAAAAGAACAAGGTAACAATAAATAATGAGAAGAATGTTTGCAGTCATGAGTGTCCCGTTTCTTGTCTGGTAAATGTTGCACAGAACTTAAAAGACAGTGCCAAAAAGCTCTCAGAGAAAAACATCTAAAATATGTGTTCCATAAAGAATGTTATTTTAAGGAAAACTATTTAATGCGAATTCTTTCATGTGTTGAAGCACAAAAGGAGTACAAGAGAAATGATAGATAGACAAATATATCAAGACATGAAAATATAAACAAGAAATTTTAATGCATCTTTTAGAGGCTGATAGGCAAGAATTCTAAATGTTCTGCAGATCATCAAAATAAGAAAAAATACAGAGGCAGAAAATCATAGTAAGAGACTAAAAAAACAGGAAACAAACCCAACATGAAACAATTTATTTCAGTGAGGACCTTTGCAGCAATAAGATGCCTTTTTATGCAAAGGAACCTAAATGAAAATGTATTTAGAATAATACACATAAAGATATCAGTTAAATGAAAACTATTTAGACAACATGATCCCATTCTTATTTTTTATGTTTGATGCCTCATGTTTCCAAAAGTGAGTATAGATTTTGATGCTTAACTTGGGCTAATTGAACTCCAGATTCCAGGAGCAATAAGAATATCTAGCTTTAGTGGTAGTGGCAGGTTACTGTCACCTCAGAAAGTTACTCTCAGATAGGCTTTTGCCTGAGCATTTATTCATGAGGTGATTAAAACCAATTTCATTTTTGGAAAAATGAACCATGATCCATCTCTGATACATTTTTCAATCAGTAAATTTAGATCAGTGATATTTTTCAGTTGGATCTGACAAACTAAACAGTTGTTTAGAATATACCTCTTATACATACTGCAGGTGGAAAGGGACAAAATATTCAGTAGAAGTGTCCTCTTCTCATTTAATTTAGGTTGTACCTGGCACAATGATGCCCTTCATACCTTTCATGATATAAGACATAAAGCAAACTGCAAAGCAGATTAACTATTATAAGGCTTTACAATTGCAACATTTCCCTAAGGGATTAAGAACACTACACAACTATAACTGTATTTTTGTGTATCTATCTAACATTTTATTTAGCTGGTGCAGGTATTGGTGCTGTATCTAACTGGATGATGACCTCTCATGTAGAACCATACCTGCTCCTTCTGTGACTTATCAACACTCACTGATTTATATTGGACCAAAGACTGATGTTGTGACCAAGTGGGCTCCTCATAGTATTTCTGACTCATAGGTAGAGGAGTAGCCAAGCATGCAGTCATCTTCTCAAGACAGTGGATGAGGCAATGGGATTATTTTGAATGAGGTTTAGGTATTTTCATCTAAATATTCATTTTGGAATCTTCTATATTTCTTTTTATTCCAGTTCTATCCTCCTTAGGTGACTGAAATAAGCATGTGACTCTCCAGGGAATAAAAGTCACAATTTTTTTCCATGCACATGAACCTTACTGTGATTCATTTAATATTTGTTTTGTAAGAATCACTCAAAGTATCTTAATTGAAGAGCCAAGATCCCTCAGGTTGTATTAGGTCAAATTGCAGCTCTGTCCTATTTGTTTCTTGTCATTCACTGAGAAGACATTATTAAATCACAGAGGGTCTGACTATAATGTTGCTGTTTTCCTGCTAAGGAGCAAGTCTGGTTTCCTGAAGAATATCTGGCTACTACAGGCAATGGAGGTGCAACATACAATGCTTAGTGTACCACAAATCTTACTGAGTGTTAAACTGACTTACACCTAGTTTCCCCTTTTATCAGCTGGCTAAGACTGCAAATCTCTCTTTTCTCAAGCATGTTTCATTTTGTACATTTCCTGTAATGTCAAAAAAATTCTTACTTTACTCCAACACTTGTGCATTGGTTTAGTGTTATCACAGCCAACATTATGTTCTGTACTTACTTTTGTTATTGCAATAAGCTTATGGGCTTGCTACCTATAAGCATTTTCCAGGTTAATTCTTCTGATATTAGTCACATTTGAAGACAAAAATGAGCCCCTGTTTTTGTAGTGCAGTGTATAAATGTGCAAAATGATCTTTCTACATTAGATTCCCAGACTTTATAACTGCAATTAGAACTGATCAAGATTTGGCACTGCAAATATACACAGAAAAGTCAATTATATACCTTAAGTTAGATGGACTGAGGAGAAAACTTGCCACATAATGTGATATTCCAAAGCAGAACAAATGGCAGCTGGACCACTGCCTTTGGACATACTGCTGGGCACAAATTTTAGCAAAGACTCATAAAGACTCATGAATTTGAGAGCTGATCTTATGTGTTCAGTGTTACTGCTCAGTTGCAGGCAGTTATATGTTCACATTGGGACTTCCCTGGATTGGGGCCACTTCTTATGTAGAGGTTTTTGCTGCTGCAAATTATTGTTATATGCTGGGTTATTGCTATCACTGTTTTCCATTTCCTCACCCTTATTAAAGGCTCTAAATTTCCAGGCACCACAAACACAGTATTCTCTGGAAGAAGGCATGATGGTGATGGAGAACATATAGGAAGTCATGTGTATTTTGCTTTGCTGAAATAAAAGCTTATTCAGTGTTACTACCTGTATCAATGATATTTTGCCTGATTGATACATGGCATTGCAAGTTACTTCCCTTTCATGCTATAAATGTTACAGTGACATTTATCAAAGCTTATGTATTATATCTGTTATGAGCAGATTATGACACACAGCAGTTTCTACTGGTTGAAGAAATATCTATCCAAATCAAACAGTTCAACAAGAACTTACAAGAAACTACTGCAGCTTCATTTTTTTATTTTCTTAATCTTTTTTAATGATATTTGAAAAGTATGTTACTTAGCAAAACTCTGAATAATCCACCTTTATTAAATTAAAACGTGTTTTTCATTAAAGCTGCTTCAAGAATGCCTAATCATGTCTATGTCTATTTTAGGTTTTGTGTGACATGGATTTTCAAGGAGGTGGATGGACTGTGGTTCAGAAAAGAACTGATGGAATTGTTCAGTTTCAGAGAACATGGTCTGAATATCTCGATGGATTTGGTGACCTTACTGGTAATAACTTTAAATACTCTAATGTGCTTTAGATCCCACATTTCTCCTGTTTGATTTACCACTCAATTGCATGGTAGTTTTAGTTGTATGAAGTTCTTGTTTTTTAAGTCTTATTTTTACTTAAGGATTTTTTTATCAAATCAGTTGTGTAATCTTCCCAGTAATGACTACCACCCCACTAGAGCTCTTGCAATCTCTCAAGTGTGTTTAAAATATTATATTTTCTGCTTGAAATAATTTATAGATTGTATTTCCTCTCTTTTCAGATTTAAAAAAAAAAAAGTGCCTTTGTTGGTGTGAATCACTTTTGCAAAATATTTCCTTAGAACAGAAAAACTCAATATTTCACCATAAGACATGCAAAGTTACAAACAAAGGAAATACTTCAGTAGCTTAAACCAACACAATTGTGATATTAATTTTGTATTGACACCTTTAATCTCATAAGTCTAAACCCATTTGCTTTTTCAGAGTTTTATCTGGGATTGCAATGGAAGCATGCAGCTTTTCTGTACAAAAAAGCACAGCTCATATGAGGCTATAAGTGTGATTTATGGAAGCAGAAAATCTCAAGAACAGGGCTCAAATTTTGAGAATAGGGTTTGCAATTTTTTTTGCATTTCATAGAATGCTAACATTTATCATTTCTCAGTATTGCCCTTAGGACTGCTACTGAGTTCTGTTCATGCAAGTGGATCTTCAGCACATCCAGTTCTTGTGGTCTGCTAAGATGTATTGCAGATGAATATTTGAAATCTGTCATCTGGACAATTTTCTAAAAAATATCACATAGAGAAAATTATGATGCACACATGGGAATTCTTAGGGATTTCCTAAGGAAGTAGGAACATTACTCTGTTCCTTCATTAGTCTTTGAAAGGAATATAAGTCATCATCCAACTTTTATTACATTTGGTTCAGGAAGGAAAGTAAAAAACCAGGAACAATCACTTTTTCTTTTACAGTTCCCATTTCTAAACTCTATATTATATTTCTCTTTAAGGAGAATTTTGGCTTGGACTGAAGAAGATTTTTGACATAGTAAATCAAAAAGCCACTCATTTCAGTCTTTATGTGGATTTGGAATCAGAAAATGACAAGCATGCCTATGCATCATATGATGGATTTTGGATAGAGGATGAAGCATGTTCTTTTAAGATCCATTTGGGGCATTATTCAGGAAATGCTGGTAAGAACTTCGTTTGAAGTATTTAAAGGTAGTTGTTCCCTTTCTTAATATTAAAAAAAAGTGCATTTGAAAGAATAATAATTAACTTAAAAAATTATTTCTAATATGTTTTTCTTTGTATATAATGAACATTTATGCAGATAAGTTTTTAATTATGTGGTGATCAGTTATGCCTGTAATTAAAAAAAGAAGAAAATTGAACGGGATATATATAAAAAATAAATACGGGATTTTGCGGGTGTTAGTGTTCATTTACCTAATTTACAATTAGGTTTATTTACCTAATGGTACAATTATTTAGGTGGCCATTATCTCATCACAGATGTTATTGGCAATCTTCCTGATGATGTTTTGAATAATTCAGAAGTGCCCAGATAGTCATGAACAAAGGAGGGAAAAATAAAGTGACTGGAACAAAGCTGGCCTCAGCGTGTAACAGTTGTTGGGTGATACATCAGCACAAATTAATCCCAGACCTCCCTTAATAGCATAAATATACTAAGCATGCAAAGATTTGCATTAAGCACGGCATCATGTCTTACTGCTTTTTTCCATGCTATGCAAGAATGGTCTTTATTATCAATGAAACAGTCCCTCTCTAAAGGTGTTGGTGCTTTACTCTGTATTTGTGAAAAATACTATTTCTTCAGTAAGTTCTTTAGTAAGACAACAGAGAGAGTAATAATTGACCTTTGTGTTTTAACAATTCCATCTTGTTTCATGACTCACTCTGGGACTTTGGGCATGTTACTGGAAAATCTGAAGTTACAATCCTTTTTGTTTACTGTTATAATTTCTTCCTCTGTCTTTGAGAACAGAAGCCTTTACCTTCATAGCCAGCATGCATCGCTAAAAGCAACAAAAATACAAGGAAATTTCATTGAATTTCAACTCTTCCATATTTCTCATTATTTTATTCTTTTTTTCCTAGCACTTTTACAGCTCATTATGGGGTGCTCTTGAAGCGCTTTTGGAGAATTCTAGTTTTCTAATAAATTCAGAGGAGAAGTGTGCATCAAGCAAGAAACATTTCTCTGTAAATAACTTTTTTATTGTTCTATCTGTTGCGCTTAGGTGATGCGTTTAGAGGATATAGAAGAGAAGATAACCAAAATTCCATGCCTTTCAGCACTTTTGATGTTGATAATGATGGCTGCAGGCCGAGGTGCACTGTAAAAGGACAGCCAGTAAAGAGCTGCAGTAACTTCAGTGATAACACCGGGTGGTGGTTCAACAAGTGTGGCCTTGCAAATCTTAACGGTGCCCATCGCTACACAGGTAGATTCCTTACAACTGGGATTCACTGGGATACGTGGACAATGAACAAAAAACCAGTCAAAATTAAATCAGTTTCAATGAAAATTCGGAGAACCAATTATCCATATTTCCATTAACGTATGAAAATAGAAATATCTCTGTCCTTGCAATTATGTGGAGTGATGTAGCACTACAATCATAAACACTTTTCATCTTCACTTGAAGAGTTCAGTCTTAAAACTCTATTAGATATTTCTATAATACAGTTACTCATTTTTATTACAAAAAATCAGCATTTATAGTGTTCCAGCTTGAGAAAGAAGATTCTACAAAGAACTGGGTTTTCAGAAAAAGGGTTAAATTGAGTGTTTGTCAGCTTTTATTCAATTGCCTCTTGTAAAACCTCAGAACCAGCAGGAAAAAATATAAGAAGAAATGTAATGCTGACTTTTGAATGTGGTTTTTCTATGCTCTCCACATATCTAAATTGGCAAGAAGTTTCAGCAAATTTTGTTTTAAGAAAACATATACCTGCCATTTTCATCGTAATATTTTGGAAAATACTTCATCTTAAGTTAAATTTTCAGAATCAGCTTTTCTTTCTATATTCCTTATCAGGCAAGATAACAATTATCTCAATGTATAAATAAGGTTTTGTATACCATCAGGGCCCAATTTTTATAGAAGTTGGGTTGATAGTGATATTCAAGAACTATGAACAGTTTTATATTTATTTTCACAGTCACTGTATTTCATAATCCAATTTTGACTCTACCACTGTCTATTTCATAACTGACTACAAATGAACATTTTTTTTCAAAGGAAACATATAGCTTTTCATATAACATTTGCAGTGTTAATTTTGGGGTATATGGGCCTGATCTTATGTTTTTCATTCTTAGTGGCTTTCACTTTGTGAATAAACATGTGATAATGAATAAAACCAACTTAAATTGTGTAAACACATTTAAAACTAAGGATTGTGAATTCTTCGAATTTCTGTCAGTAAAAGTAGAATAATGTCAATAAAAATATTAATATGATCAGTACAGTGTTTCTGGAACCAGGCATCAAATCTGTAGCAGCTAGATGTGATATTTCTCATCTTTGCTTCAGTTTCAGCAGACCAACTCTGTAGTATGTAGCATGTGAAATGAAAACAGTTTAAAAGTCCATGATTTTCCTCTTTGCCGTTTTTTATTTTTACCAAGCATTAATACAGTGAGCAGAAACTATCATCAGTTCAGAACCACCACGGTTTAGGTCTTCTTCCCAAAGATTTATGTAGCCGTAGGAGGAAGCTAAGCATTTCATAGGGTATGTTAAAAGGTTAAGGGGGGATTTGTTGTATGTTTGATTAGCCTTTAACAGTTGGAGGTAAAAAGTTGCTAAAAGCAGGTTTCCTCTCTGCTAGAGGGAAACTGAGGACTATGCTTATGGGGATACTTACAGGAGAAGCATGGCAGGAAGTAGCTTGAGGAATAATCACAGGCCTCGTAGAGGAATTGTGAGAAAGGGGATAGGTCCTACTCTTGGGGAAGACTGAATTCTCTGAGCACAGTAGGGGTTTGTTTTTGTCAGACACTGGAGTTTTGGGATATTAGTGGTGGAGAGATTGTCTGTGCACCCTCTTCAGCCTGCCCTCACAGCAGCCTGATTACAGAGTGCAACTGCTTTGAACAGCAGCCTGGACCCAGCAGCAGACTTATAAAGGTAGATGCTTAAATGAAAGAGCTTCTGCACTGACTAACAAGAACTGGAGCTTTAAAAGGGTATTAATTCTTGCTGCAAGTCTGGATGTTATCAATGTATTAGGGCTCTTATGTCAGAAAGAGTCCTCAGCCTCAGTGGCATAAGAATCCTGCTGGAGAATACCAGTGGGTAAATTTCATGGAAATGTAATGGATTTCATGAAAGCCTCAAACTTTGGTGGTATGGCCTGTGTTCTGACAACCAGGTCCAAGCTTATGAGCAGGAGTCTAAGTTGGTACTTTGGATGTATATAGCTATATTCTGCTGACACCCTGAGGCTGCTTTTGGCTTAATTAGAATTCCTGCTTAAAAATTAAGATGGCAAATGAAGATTGTAGACTTGTCCTGGCAGATATTACCACATTTAATTATGAGGTTTAATCTCCCCATTGTCAGCATCGGCTAGATTAGCTGGCAGCAAAAAATCTTAAAGGAGATGGGCCTGAAAAGATAATTAGAGATTAAAGAATCGTTCTTGCAAATAGACATTGTTTTAAAATGTAGAGTATGCCTAGAAAAAAAGTGCTAGATATTAGTTGGCAGCTTCCTGGTGCATATCTGAGATACAGCAATGACAAGAGTTTCCATGTGATAAATGGCTAGCATCTTCATAGATTCATTCCATTTCCTCCCTAGTAACAAAAAAATCTGGGAACACAAATTTTTAGTTAAACACAGAATTTTAAAGGACCTTAAACTGTCTCCAGGGGCCTATGTTTCGTATTTTCAGCTGATGGTTCCCAACTGTCATAAGATGGCATAAGATTTGTGTGACCATATATTTAGGACTGGTAATCAGTTGGTTACTTCCCAAACACTCTTGTTTCAACTGTAATAGAAGGGAACATGTAGGGTCTAGCATATTAAGAGAAACCAACTGAGTGTTTCAAATAAAGAGTACCTTGGTTTAACTGCACTTAATATCTGCCCTATCTGCCCCAGGAATGATACTTCAAACTATGAGAATTTGCCATTAAAAGACACATAATCTCTGATGCTACAAAACTGTGCTGCTTTGTTTTCTTTTTCCAATAGTATGTCTTCAATTTGTAAATCTCAGTTTAGTGAACTCAAATTGTTTAGTTATTTGACCATTCTGGCCACAAGAAACCTTCTTGGTGACTTTAATTTAGTTTTGCATGTCTCCCTCTGAAGTATGCCCTGTGTTGTCCGATTGCAAAACCAGAAGCCAGCAGAGACAATCCTTTGGCATGGGAGAAGTGCTTTGTGGGATTTCTGTTGGTATGGCTGTATAGAGAATTAAGTTATTTACAGAAGGGGCACTGGAAACCTGCACACCCCATTTCCAGGCTGGGTATTGATCTGCCAGGTGTTCTGATCTATAAAGACAGGATGCTCTTCATTTAGCAGCTCATTGTAAAATGAGTTAAAATTGAGAAAAGAAAAACATCTATGGCTTTCAGTGGACACAGATTTTGCAGATGTTCCATATTCATGGACCAGAAATTATTACTTTACAACATATTCTAATGAATATTTCTTATACAGAACAGTGCAAATAAAACTGCACTATTCAGAATTGTACAAAGAAATAACACAAGTATGGAAGGGAGTGGTCCTCTAGGTACAGAAAGCTTTTTTGCTCTATCATTTCAATTTTCAGCTTTGTATGTGTCTCTGTGTGTAGAAATCACACATGAGCAGACAAACCCAGGTATATATTTCCAGTGCAATTCTAAGAGAGGCAGAAGGCTGCTCATACTGTATCAAAGGGGCTCGCAACCATATAATTTCCATGTATTAACCTCCACTGCCTCAGCTTTTCCCCAGCCTCATCTGATCCGACAGTTTGGGGTTTTGTGCTTGTGGCAGGATGTCCTTGACAGGGGGCTCGCTCAGGCGAGGATGTCTAACAAAAACAAGCCTCCAGAAGAAAAAACAGGCTCACCTTTGAGTCCAATAAAGCTCTGTTATAAAAACCATTCAAAACTGAGAGCGTTTTTCCAGGTCTCGTCCACTGCCAAGGGTCTGCATTCCCCCCCGGCTCCAAACCCGGCGGGGCCCGCGGCGCAACCCGTGTGCTCGGGCAGCCGCTAGGGGGCGCCAAAGCGCCGGGCGCGCCGCGNTGTATCCAGTCTAAACCTCACCCGGTGCTCCTGTGTTCACAGACATTGTCACTAGGTCAGGAAGCCCCTGCACCAGGGGTTTCTGGAGACAGTCTTGTTTTACCTTGACAACTTCCACAGGCGTGTGCTCTAGGCTCCCCTCAGGTGTGAGGCTTAGATGGATCTTTGGATGAGGACTGTGTAATGGGAATATGTGGGGTGAGAAATCTTCTGTAAGTGCTCAGAAGTTGCATTCACAGAGATGGATGCAGGAAGCCCTTCCTGGTTAAGGTGGGATGGATAAGCTTTGGCTGTGCTTTAATGTCCCTGTGCTTAACGCCTCTTGTGCCTGGGTGCCAGCCAGACCCTCGTCCTCTGAAGCACCTTACTTTTCATGAAGAAGTAATGCTTGGCGTTTCCTAGGAGGGCATTAAAAGGACATTTTGAGCAGGTGCTGGTCAGAACACTCATCAGGTCCGGACTTCTGAGTTCACCTTGTACCCACACTAAGTGCAGAGGGAGAAGATGTCACCCTGTCCCTCCTTATGCCTCTTTTCCTGGACCATGTACAAAAACATAGATTTGTGTTCCTCAGCTGAAACAGGGCTGGGGAAACTATGAGATATACAGGAAAATTAGGTCAGTTCTTCCAGTCTCAGCTATTTTGCAATATTTAGCTGCAGACAAAAAAATGTCAAAATCCAATCAATTTTCTACAATGAACAGATCTAAAATGGAATGTTTTTTTTTCTTGCGTTGCAAAACTAAATACATGAGTTATGAAACAGAACTCAACACAGACACACAAGTATGAAACCAAGTATTGAAAAAATAAGACTTCATATTGTATGTCTCCTGCCTATGGCGACAGATTAATTTTTGTATTTGCAGCTATTTCTGCCTCATAACATTCAATAAGGTCCTGTATTGTTGCAAGGTTAAATATTTTTCAAACTTTTCTAGCATTCTAATTTAATTCTGATCAAATCACATTGGCAGTCCTCTAAAATGCTGAGAAATAAACAGAATTCAGCAAGTCAGAGTACAAAAGTTGAGAAGGTCCTAGCAATATAAAAGAATATTTTGTACAAAGCCTTTTAGCTATTACAATTTTAATAGCTTCTTTCTTATCCAGAATTTGCAATCAGAAGAAAAAGTACACTCTATTTTCTAATGAAATATTTGAAGGAATTCAGCTATATAAATTCTCAGATTTTGCTTTATATTCTTTTCTTTTATCATTCTTTTAAATGCTCCAACTATTTTTCTGCACTTTCTTTCTGTCCTTTAAAATTAATAATTACAAGATATGAGCAGAAGTAACTCTTGCATTCTAATGGGAATGAACGACTGATTAGTGCATATCATCCTAAAACACTGCATTCAGTTTGTGTGTCCAGGTTTTGGTAGCAGGGGGTCTGCATGGGGACTACAGGGGTGGCTTCTGTAAGAAGCTGCTGGAAGCTTCCCCCATGTCTGATGGGGGCAGTGGCAGCTGGCTCCAGGATGGACCCACTGCTGGCCACAGCTCAGCCCATCAATGACAGTGGTAGCACCTCTGGGATAATGTATTTGAGATGGCAAAACCTCCTGCTATTCTTGTTGTGTATTCATCAGATCCCTTGTAGAACATGCTCTCTTTTTTCGCTTGGGATTAACATCATGCAAATTGTCATCAAATTCTGTCAGATGACCTGCAGCCAGAGAGACAAGTGAGAATGTG
Source organism: Cisticola juncidis (assembly GCA_013400215.1). NCBI lineage: Eukaryota > Metazoa > Chordata > Aves > Passeriformes > Cisticolidae > Cisticola > Cisticola juncidis. Next base: position 2,030,005 of record VXBR01006879.1, read on the forward strand.
TGAGAGAAGCTGCCCTGCAGACCCCAAGGCCAGCACAAAAGGAGGGGCAGGAGGTGCTTCAGGCACCAGGGCAGAGATTCTCCTGCAGCCCTTGGTGCAGACCATGGTGAGGCAGCTGTGCCCCTGCAGTGCTTGGAGGTGCATGAGACCTGTAGCCTGTGGGAGACCCCACACTGGAGTAGGTGGATACCCAAAGGAGGTATTTTTGGAGGTATTTTTCTGGAAGCTGAAGTCTCAGTTTAGGACCCACAATTAGTAAATCAAAGCAAAAGATATTTAGCTGAAATATTTATTTCAATTTAGTATTGAACATATTTGGGCAAGGTGTTCCTTTGACTTGCATTTATAGTGTGCTCCAGCTATGTTATAAAATGAAATCTCTATTGAACTGAATCAACAGTGATTAGTCTGCTTCACAGAAGTAGTTGTAAAATAATTTTAACCTAAAAGGCTGTACGCTCCTAACTTTGAAAAATGTACATGACAAGCTTTTATTTGGTGAGTTTGTTGATAATTTTATGAAGAGTTACTTGGAGAAAGCCTTGGCTTAATTTATTTTCTGGGCTGTAATGAAACAAGATTTAAAAGGATAGGAAAATTCCACAGTTGGTTTGGACATAATCAAACATAATTTTATTGAATAGTTGATGCTGTTCACTGAAAAACTGTTGTCTTTTTCTGCATTGCTACTTACAGAGTTACTGAAGACAGTAACTGTATGTGTGGATTCACTGATAGATGCAGTTAATGTAATCAACAGCAGGTATAGTCCAATTATTTACAAACTTGCTTTCTCAAATTTCATCAGAAAAGGAAGTGCTCAAGTTCCAGATGCAACATTTTTAGAAGCCACCCAGGAGCAAGGAAAACTTACACGAATGCATCACTACCTTGAGCCAAATGTGCCTTTCCTGATTCTAGTTAAGGGAAAAGACTTTTTGGAATACAGACTCTGCTTGCATGGAATTTCTACCTCAAGGATACGAAGGAGGGATATATGAGTGTGCTTTAGGCCTGCTTAGATTAACAAATGGATTTTTTTTTGTGAGAAAACTTTCAAAACTCCTTTTAAATTGGAGTAAAGTATGTTCTTCTGTAGTTTGAAGTACGATTATTCTGGAATCAGGTCTGCTGTATAAATATGTGATTGTTCTTGTCGCTATGCAGGCAGATATCAGCTGATACATTTGGTCCATTTGTAAATTGTATGAGGCTTTTTTGAAGAGGTTGATCTTTAGAAAATGTCAAGTTCCTCAGCTATAAACACCAAAAATATTACAGAAGTTTTTGATGGCATCTTTATGAAATAGTGATCATTTGAGTCCTTTACAGGTGTGAGTATTGTGAGTTGATTAAATTCTTGAGGTAGAAGGATGTTTCCATGTTTCCAAATTTGCATACTTATGCAAGGATTTTCTTCAGGAATACTGAAAGTATTTTAAGGTGTTTGCTTGTTAAATGGCCCTTATAAATACGTGGCACTTATAATATTAAAAAATTATTTTATTGCTGGTGAAGCATAAATAAATAATTTTAGTGGAGCTGTCAAAGTTTTAGAAATTTTTCTCAACAACTGTTTATTGAAAAATACTGGGTTTAGAAGTTTCTGGAAGCTTATTTGCTATATTGTTTTCTATTAACTTGCTGACTTTTCATCTGTGATCTTCAGTTGCTCTTCAGCAGCTCATCGTAACCTCAGGTCTGGGACCCCAGATGAGATCTAAAAATCCCCTTTGATGTGGAGGGAGCTCCACAGGTGTTTGAGAGGTGGCAAAAGCCCAGCAGTAGTGACAAGCCCTGCAGCAGCTATTGTGCTCCAGAGAATCAGCTGTGGCCCAGGAGCAGTCAGCTGGGAGCTGAGACCAAATAAAAGCCCTGCTCCTCACAGATTGCCTCTGCTGGGTGCTAACACCATCTCTGTGTGTTCCTGTCCCCTGGCAGTTCTGGGTGTGGGGGCTCAGGGAGCCAGCACTCCTGCCTGCTTTCCCAGCCCCTGCTGCAGACATAGCTTCCTCCAACAGGATATTCTCAAATGCTGGCTTTGCACTTTCTTTGCAAGCTAATTTGATTCCGTATGCCTCCCACACTCACCATTTCCTGTGGACGGGGATTTGGGGAGGAAAGGATGAACTGGGCAAAATAAGATTTGCTAGAGCTTGGCATGGAGATATCTGTAGGGGGGAAATGAAGGAAAATTGATGGTCATTTGTTGATTTAGACAGAGTCAGGGAACCCTGCTTTCTCACCGATGTCATACTCCCTTAAAATGTTTACATCGGCATGAAACTAAATGTGTTCACTAGACACCTTGCACATGCCTGTTCCTCTGGCTGAGCTCCCTTCATCTCTGCATCCTCAGTGCTCTGACAAATGTTGAAACCATCTGATCCATATCAGGAAAACCATCTCCTGCTTTCGTTTAGCTCTGCTTCTTGCCTTTGCTGTTTTGTTAAGTCTTTCTAGTTTGTTTCTAGTGCCAGCCTGTCCATCAAAGCTGATTCCTGTGAAAGGGAGAGGATGGAAAAGCTGCCTGGAGAAACAACTCACAGGTTCTTTTATGCCAGTGAGATTTTCCTTACAAGGTTATTCTCCTGCTTCCCCCCACTCAGTACTCAGGTACTCTTCTATATCCTCTCAGAGTTACTAGTACAGAAATTGGCTAATTCTGAATAGTGTCCACTTTAGGATTAATATCATGATGGAGAAATCCCTGCTCTGAGCTGATGATCAGCTCATTTACCAAATAGAAGCCATAACAGCGTAAGGGGCTTGTCATTAAACTGGGAGTCCAAAGTGAGTCATAAAGGCAAGAAGGTGGAATCAGTGAAATTTTAAGGTGCTGGTATGGAGATACAGAAAATTACCTAATAGAGAGGGGCTAGGGATCTCTTCCATGGGTTGACTGAAAACAGGTACAAAGGACAAAAGAAGGTGCAGAGGTATCAAGGAGAGGACTGAGCAGAAGGTATAGATGGAGAGAGGCGGAGGATGAAGCAGAACTGAAGACTAGATAACACGCAGCACTGTCCTTGAAGAATTTGAAGGTAATATCAAGAAGTTTGAATCAACTGCACAAATGGAAAGGATGCCAGTGGATGCATGGAAAAAGGCAGGAGGGTGTTTTGGTGTATTTTTTTTGTTTGGTTGGTTTTTGGTTTTTTGTTTGGTTGGTTTNGGTTAAAGAGATGCAGGGTGTTTTGATTTCTAAACCAAAATTTTCACAGAACTTCAGAAAAGAGAGAATCAATTTGACTAAGGCATATGGTAGTGTTGCTTATAGACACTCTAAGTTAAATGATATCCTGTTATGCTTTTCTTACACAAATGGGTTTCCACTTTGAAATTTATTGAGTCTGGGAAAATATTCCTCATAAGCTCTCATTTGTCTTTGCATAGATAGGAGAGTTTCCCACTGCTGTCATTTTCTTCTGAGGGATTGTCCTCCCCTGTACACCAGTTTTATACCTACTTTGAAAACAGTTTTTTTATATCCATTCATTTAGTTGAACAAAATCTGTCATTAAATCCCAGAACCCCCAGACAGAAGGACCATGTGAACAGAGAATCTTGTTAATATTGGAAAGACTTCCCAACTATCAAACTACCAGTGGTACTTTGAAGATACTTGTTCCTTATGTGAGTCATTCGTAGTTCAAACAAATAAAGCACCATCAATGGAAGAATTAATGAAACTTAAGACAACAGGTCCTTGAAGAAAAGAATTTAAAATATGAAATTTAATTTTTATTGCATTTAAAATTGAATTAATACACAAATATGTATAATTCATTTTTGTTTATAACAGCACATTTAATAATATATCATCTCAATACAGTGTGTGTTGTTAAACAGGAAAATTGTGAGATTCATTTTTCACCTCACTATAGTTTGACTATTATAATGTTACAGGAAAAAAAAAAGGCAACTTCATGTTCAGGAGCTCTAGCAGAGGAAGCCTTTGATATACAATTGCCAGTTATAGGACAGGAAAAATGATGGTAGCTTTTAATGCTAAAAGTAAGAACACAAAGATTTTGTGAAGTGTTCCTACATATGTTAGCTACACAATTCTCTATACGGTTCTGCACAAGTGTCTACATAGTTATTTTTATTACATGATCAGAGTGGGAAGGATGTAGAGCAAGTCACTTGAAAATACATGTGCATGACTAAATATTTCATGGCAGCATATTCTCTTTGCAGACATACACTGCCTCATACATACTGGACCAGATGTGCTGACTGTGTTGCACTGATCATTTTGTCTTATATTAATTGATCAGGCTATGGCCTTGTCATTTATTTACTATACACTTCTCTGAAAATAAAGCTGATAACTCCCTTGTGCTGTTTCCATCACAATCATCAAGAGATACATAAGGCTTTCTAACATACTAATTTAGTTTCACAAAAATACTGTTAGATGCTCTGTTTTTGTCCTCATTGCACATCTTGGGGACTGAGACACACAGAGATGTCTACTGAAGACTAAGCCTTTTCAAAATAGTTTTTATTATATAACACAGATGGAAATGCTTGGTGCTTTAGGAAAAAAAAAGAACCTGGGGCAGCTTATCAGGTATCCCAAAAATAAAAAAACCATGCAGTTTAGTTACAACTCATGAAAATCTTAATGTTAGTTATGCATAATCAGATTGTCATTCAGAGGCAAGTACAGAATAAATCAAGGGCAATCACTGAGCTGATCTGTGATCTTTACTTTCCCTCACTCAGCATCTACAGTGCCTGAGTCAAGCTCTTAGAAATGGGAGAGACTCTTTCTGTGCATTCCTGGCCCAGTCTTGGCACCTGCTCCCTCCTATGCTTTTAGAGAGGAGTCTTCTCTCTAGAGTGTATCTAGACCAGCCAGGAGGAAGAGTTGTTGAACTCAAGGGGAAAAGAGTGAGGACTTGAGTATGTGACATTCTATCGTGTGAGACTGGCTGTCAGTCACAACTTGGAATCCCACCCCTGATTTAGTACTTGTGCTTTGAACTGTAAATGACTAGCTCATACTTTGTGTTCTGAATAGAACTGCTTTTTAGGCAATGAAACAAGTGATTGGAGAGCTCCATAAAGGCTGCTCCAGCCTGAGACAAACCAAGTGCACAATTTCCACTAAGTACGTGATTAAATTTGATGATGTACCCAAAGGCAACATTTCATATTTCATTAGAGCTTCTGTTTCAGCTTGAACTTGGTCACCCAAGAGATTGCCCTGTTTAGAATATCTGCTGTGTCTGGCAGGTATAATGGTAATGATTATGATTCTCCACATGTGGCTGCTGTGGGTTTCTGTGCCTGGAAGAGCAGGTGATCACTATGCCCACACAGAAAATCCAGAAGTATGGTGCATCAGCAATAGAGACTAGACTAGACAAATAGGAAGAGATAAGTAGAGTGAAATAAACAAAGTTCAAAATTCTGGAAGAAATGAACAAAGTAAAATGAATTCAAATAAGAAAGATTATAGTAAACATCCCAAACAATTTTCTGACAGATTATTTATTTATTCATGTTGGACCCTGCCTCATCGAAGACAATATTTGCCACAAAAATGTTGAATGTTGAAGAAGTTTCCTGCTTCTCATCCTGTTGAAGATGAGAGGAGCATGAAGTCCTCTAAGCTAAGTTTTACAATGAGGCTGGGGCAGCATTGCAGTTTCAAGCAAACACCAGTAATGAGTACAGTCATAAGAGGAGCTGGGACATGGCAGCTGTAGAAGAAAGAGGTTTCATTCAAAATTTCACCAATATAAGGAGAGATACAACCTCAGCAAAGCATCCAGCTGTCTACAGGGATGTAGATAAGGAATGCAGAAGGTGGCTCTTTATCTTAATCTAAACAGATCATATAATCTGTTCCAGCCTCATGATAGCAATGTGTAACATGATGAACTGCAAATACACATGTATTCAGTCCAAGAATAATGCTACTGACTGGTTGCTTTAATAATGTTCAAGAAAATCCAGTTCACTGTGTCTGGAACCTTCAAAAGCATCCACCTGTGCAGGTCCTTAATCCTGCTCATAGCAGTAAATTGATTCTGGGATGCAAATATTTACCCCTTCCAATCTCAGTGAAAAGTCAGGCCCTTTATTCTATCATCAGTTCAACTCATCTAACTGTGGTCACTAATAAGCATCACTAAACATCTGTGAGACCACTCAGAACACTGTGGGACACATCCAGAGACAGTAGCTCTCCAGTTCTTATGGCTGCAAGTTACTTAGGGCCTCATATCATTGCTACCTACAACGGGAGCACAGATAGTTACCATATCCATGATGATTAACTCTGTGGGGACCTTGACATTCCAGCAGTTTTGGGAAAAAGTTGCTGTATGATTTGATTACTTTTCTGTTGCAGCAGAATAGGGCAGCCTGGTGATACTCAGTGGGGAGAGGCAATATTTAACTCCTGGTTGCATCTCTTGTGATTTATTTCACTCAGCCTTGCAAATTTCTTCTAGGAAGAGCAGTGATAAACTTACATGTAGACCTGAATTTGCTGCTTGGTCAGCTGAATTGGCCCAACTGAAAATGAAACACCAATTCCTTATGTAAGAATCTAAGCTGACATTTGTACAGATACCAGCTCCCCAGTAAATACATCAGTAGTATATTTAGAACAATAAGATGTTCAATGAGATGGCTTTAAGTAAAATAAATGTTACATATCCAGCTTCTGCCCTGACTAAAATTGTACTGTGAACCATGTGGAGGTAAGGTGTGAGGATAGACTACACTGGATATATCTCCCACTGTAGTGGTTTGGTAACATGCAGCATGGAAACACACAGGGCATGATTCTGAACTTGACTGAGTTTACAGCCATTCAAGTCCATAGTTATTAGTTTCACTGCCACAGTTTTCCTATACTATGAATAATAAAAGATAATCAATAATATTTAGGGGATCCTAGCTGTTGCTTATTAAATCTTACTGTGAAAGGATGTTAAAAAAGCAGTGCTTTTAAACCTTAAGAAAATGGAGGGAAAGGATCAAGTCCTAGTGTTCTTTTAATGTTACTGACTAAGTTGCCAAAGATTTGCAAAAGATTTACTGAACCTCCTGAAATTGTAGGATTTGTTTACTAGTAATCTTGAGAACTTTTTTGTGCTCTAATAAAATTCAGTTTTCTCTCCATCAATATCCATTGTGTTTGCTCAAATGTTTTCTTGCTTTTTACTTTTATGAGCTCATCTTTATCAGATTCATGTGCTAAATATTTCTCTTGAGTAATTCTGGTGATCTCACACTTCTATAAATTTTGTTTAACCTATCAACAGTATTGGATTGACCACTATCCTGTTTCATCATAATTATGTAAAAACCTGCACTTTAAAATTTGGTCAATGCCTTAATGAGGCCCTATATCTTGCTAAGTAGTTCCTGAATATACTGAATTAGTATTGCAGAGCATTATTCTTTGCTTTCTCTTCCTTACAAGAGCAGCAGCAGCAAATTTATGAAGACTGATCCTCAGTAAACTGGGTAATTTTTAATTCTGTATAATAATGCTTACTCTTATTTGCAATTAATTACTTTGTGATTTATTTATGCTCTCTCCTAGCACACATAAGGCTGGAAGCAATACAAAAATAGTTGTTCTTAACAGATTTCTTTGATTCCTCCTGAGTAATTGTTGGATTTAGGAAAAAAAAAAATCACTCCAGAAGGAAGTCTTTATTTTCTTTATATCCAAGAATTTTTATTCCCTAAGACTATATTAATAGTGAGTTTAAACTGAGTAAACAGTTCTGTAACATTTTCAGCTCTTGAAAACAAATATTATTAAAATAGAGAAGATTAAAATATATATTAAGCTGATCCTGACACAGTGGTGTCACATAATTGATTTCAAAGGAGAGGCATTGATGTAAGGTTGGTGTGATTGACTGGCAAGCTGTGATCCTGCTTTCCCTTTGTTTGGTAATGCTATAGGTAGAAACTAGCACAGAAGCAATTTTTAATGTTATGCATAAAGGAAAGAAATCTAAAAAATATAAATAACTTTCCAATTGGAAGCCAAAAGAAAACGAAAGAAAACATTGCTGTATACTACCTACAGATCTTGAACTGTAATAGCTAACAGAGAGTGGATGTAGAAATCTGATCTTAGATTTTGACATATTGGTATAACAATATGAGACTATACATTCTGCATCACAATATAAAAGATTTTTTTTTATTGCAGTTTCTTAACATTACTCTCTTTGTTTTGTATTAATGCTAAATTTGAACTTTTTACTCCAGGATTTCATATTGCATGAGTAGATGCTCCTCACTAGATATGCATCTTTTCTCACTGAAATAAAACTATGAGCTTGTATCACCCACTACAAGCTATTTAAAGAGTTTCTCAGCATTTAAGGCCACTGGAATACAAACAGGAAATGGTGGATGTTGTGGGAAAAGTCTCTTGTGTTATTGTTTGAATACTGACATTAATGTAAAAGTCCACTGCAGACAATTAGAACTAGAAATCAACCCTCATGTGTGTATGTGTGCACCAATGATATAAATCTGGCTTCTGTTAAGGTAACAAAGATCACACTGAAGATCATGAGGATGTGTGCTATCTTCTGCTATGATTTATTCACCTTCCTCACGAGGTCATTGTGCAGGACAATATTCTGATGAAGTCCTGAGTCCCCCAAGGAGCATCTGGCCTTGCTGCTGCTTGCCCTTCAATCCTTTGACAAAATGCCTGGGTCTGAAATGGCTGGAATTGCTGTTCAGAGAGGAAGGAAGGATTCAAGGGATCAGAGTCTGATATAACAAAGAGGAAGCTTAGCTCCCAGGTCTGGCATATAGGAACTCCCCAGAGACAGGGGGGATCCTGGTTTTTCATCTTTTCTCTTAGTGCTGACTCTCCAAGGAAAATGTCTCAATAGATTTAGGAGAAGGGATGGCTCCTAGGGAGTTTGCTCTGCTCTGCATTTGGTGCCTACTCTGAGGCTGTTTTCAGTCTCCAGGATTTTTGCATGGCTCTCAGTAGCACTGTGAGTCAGCTTGTTTCCCTGAGCCCTTTTGCAGAACTGCTCTGCCAAACAGCTGTCTCAGCTCAGCTAATGGGGCTGCAAGCTCTGGCTGGGGGAGAGAAGATCTGGGAGATAACTATCTTCAGATGAGCCTCGACCAGCAGACCCTCTCAGCAAGAGATCAGAGCCCCACAGATTCTGCTCCTTACCACTCTTCCTTGGGTAGATTCTGCATTACTCTTCCTTTTGGTGCAGAAAGGCTACTTTACCTGTGGTACAGTGGCTGCCAGCTAAGTGCAGAGAGCCACTGTGCTGCTGACACAGCTGGCTAAGAGGTAGGAGAAAGACTTCAGCATCACCCTCAAGACCAAAGGTCCAGGGCTTTGTGCACCCTGTTGGGATGACCTGACCTACACCAAGTCCCAGTACAAAGGTGCTGATGGGTGTTAGACCATGTTTTGTGGCTGCTTCTCTGCAAATCTTTTCCACAGCACTCAGCACAGTGGCACAGGTTGAACATCTCTGATGGGGCCTGTGGTTGCTCCATTGCTTGGACAGCCTCCCATCACTTTTCTTGAGGATAAGAAGTAAATTTGTTACTACCTCTGCTCAGTCCCTTGCTGTCAAGTACTAACTTATACTTTCATGCTCCTTCAGTATGCTGGGATAAAGATGACCCTGTTTATAGAGTTAAAAATCCATCAAGCAAATGCTGAAATGTGTTTCAACCTCAGGTGCAGAAATTCTGATTTTTTTCTCATTCCCCCTAAGTAACCTGGCTTTGTCTGCAAGCTTAACTTTGGAACTCTGCATTCAGGTAAAGAAGTTATTGTGGAAACAGGCTGAGATTATTTATTGTCATTCTTCAAGAAAGTATTTTTCCCTTTTCTCTCTTTCTTTATCTCTGTACTCCCTGGCTTCTTCAACCATAAGTTCCTTTCAAAAAGAGCCATTAAAAAAGATTATACACATTTTTTTTCTTCCTATACCTTAGATACAAATTCAGGTTAGAGTTTGACTATTTGGGTTGTTGATTAGGTATCTGCCATCTTATCACTCTGACTTCAAGATTTGTATCCAGACTTGAGAACGTAATTTGAAGGAAAGAATTATCAAAGATATGGAAGTGAATGGAAAAGAGGTTAAAATGCTACATTGTACTTCATTAGTCCAGTATCTTTATTTTAAAAGAGTAACCCTTGACTGTGTAAGTGATGCTTTACACACTTCACATCACTGGTGGAATTGCTTGCTTAAGTAATGATTCAGTAACCTAATGTAGTGTTGCTTTTTGTCAGTTTAATTAGTTCTGTAAATTTCCAGCATTACACAGAAAGCCTTAAATACCCTTTCAGATCCACAAAGGCAGTCCAATTTAGTGTGCATCTTCCTACATGTGAAGTATATGGAAAAGTTTCATCCTGCATCCCTGCCTGCTCTCCCCAATACATTACAGCAAGAAAAAGCACCAGGATTGCTCTTTAACTTGCCTGGCTCAGAGGGATGGGAAAGGGTGAGAATAATTTATCACTCCATCTTTAGTCAGTGAGACACACACCAGTTCCATTCCCTGGAACAGGGATTAAGTCCCAGTGGAAAAAATTTAAACTCATGCTCGCACAGTCCTTAAGCTAGCAAACAAATGAGCAAGCATGGTGACATCCACTCATCACTAATCAGGGATTAAAGACCTGGGAAGACTATAAAATTGCTTTAATTGTTTCTTCTCATGGAAATACTAGTGATTCAAAGCAAATTGTTGTTATTTGATAACAACAAGAGGTAAGTATGTTTACAAACAATTTGGATTTGCGCAAAAAAAGAAAACCGCATCAGCACAAACAGCAATGGTTTCACACTGTGTGTAACATGAGCTCCCCTCCCTGGACCATGGGGCTGCTGGAGTCATCTGCTGCCTGAAGCCCATTTTCTTTTTACTTTGGATACTGTCAGCAAGGCTGCTGAGAGACTGTACTTCACAAACATGTCCCTTTCTTCTCCAGCTAGTGGGCACAAGTATTTGATTTTGAACTTATACCGAGGTGTTTCCCTGCAGAAACATCCACTGAGACCACAGAAAGCTGCAGGGTAGGATCTGCTGGTTATCTTGTGTCAACCTCGACAGTGAAAAACCCAAGCACAGACATTGGTACCTGTAAGGTAGCAACAGGCTAAGAAGGATTTAATTAATATTAGTTTACTCAGAAGTAAACACCCTAATACAGCATAACTGGAACAAATCTATAAGCATTTTTGTACACAGTGTTCCAGTACAAATATTGTTATTGCCAGTAGCAGGATGTGTGCCTCGTGATGTTCCTTATGCTGAAAGTGCTTTATGCAAACAACACAAGCTTCAGTCAGGGCTTGCACCAACTTGCTGTGTGAGCTTCCTGTGTGAACTGGAGATTGGTACCAGTTATCCACCCCTGTTAGGATGCAAAGTTGAAGGATGAGATAGCAGTGAAAACCTTGAATGTATGGGTGCAGGTTGAAAATTGAGGTCTGAAAACTATGACCACCTTGCTGATGGTCCCCTTTTCACTAGGGGCTGGTGTTGCTCTGGCACAAGAAGATGCAGCCAGCAAGAAAGGAAAACAGCCACATGATGTGGTAAGACACCCTCTACAGCCTGGAAAATCACCCCACCTAAGCATCACCCATCTGTAATTGAGGAACCCAGGTAAAGAGTTCAGAGCCATCCAGAGACTGAAAACATGTATGAAAGGACATCTCTGATTTGCAGGTGATGGCAGGGGAGAAAGAAAAGGCCTGTGTCAGGTTCAGCTTCCCATGTCAAAGAGCTCTCATTAATTGCCCGTAAAAAAACGACCATTTGGGGCCACAGCCACAAGCATGGACTATGTGGCTCGACTTTCAAAGTGTATTTTGTTTCAAAGTTTCATTTATCAGTATCCCATCCCACAATCTCTAATTTATAGGTATACACATTTATTCAGTGTAAATAGGCAAATAATGAAGATGCATTTTGGCAAAAATTGTTGTCTCTGTAATTTTTATTGGAAGTGCTAAAAATTCCTTATGATAAACTTAAACAACTCAAGGTTAGACAAGTCTGACGAGCTGTCATGTCCTCTGATAACATCAACCAAACTACTTCTGCCATTATTGCTCAGTGTCATGTGTTCATTGAAAAGGATCTGTTGCAAAAGGGAACTTCACCTGATCTTTGCCGTAATAGTGAGTGCTCCCTGAGAAGAGCAAACCTATAGCTTGATTTTGACTAATCAGTCCTCCTGTGCTTCTTCTTCACCCTCTGTGTTTTGACTTTGTAGCTGGAGTGTTCTGCTCTCTCTGTTTCTTTTCAGAGAGGAGGCATTGTATAATTTTTTAAAAGATTTTTATTTTAAGATTCCTAAGAAGCCAAAATTATGTGATGAACTGAGCACTTTATAAGTCCCAGTTGACAGCCAACAGCTGAAAAATGCAGAAGAGTGAGTCCTGTATCCTTTCTGGAAGTTAATTTAGTTCATTTGATGCTGCAGTAGGAAAGTAAAAGCTGCTTTTCCAGCTGACTGAATCATCAGAGAAGGATTTAATTTCTAAACTCTAATAACAGGTGATGTACTTTACTGGTGATCACTGCTTGGAAACTGGCTTTCAAAGTAAAGGTGACACAGGAAAGAGAAAAAATAGGGCACAGTCAGCATATTTTTTCAAGTGCTCATTAATTGCATGGTGATGTTGAACACTAAAAGATTTTAAGAACCACTGAGCTGATTTTTTCATTGATATCATGCTTCTGCCAAATGGGCTGTGCCTGCCCTATAAAGACTTCATCCCTGTTTTTCAGCATATGAGGTCAAGTAATTGCTGTGGCTCAGTGGTGTGGCAAACTGATGAATACACTTAGAAAACTGCAATTCTAGAGGACAAAAGCAACTTGGTTTTGGCAAATTTCTGTGAGCTGATTGTTACCCACCTTCTGATCCCCACATGCAGCTAATGCTGTGCTGCTGGACCCTGTCTTGGAATTAATGTTACATTCAGTACCAAGGCTCACTTCAGTGCAAAACACCGAACAAAGTGAGGGAACTTTGACTGCACCCATGTTAGCACCTCTAATTTGGGTTAGGAGAACACTGCAGAAGTGAATCCCAGCCTTAGCACACTTAACTGTGTGTTGGGTCACACTGCCTCACAGCACACAGACTCAATGCTTCCTGAAGGAACTTGACCTGGTAGATACACTTCAAGATCCCTTCCAGTGCCCTCTGCCCTCCAAGGGATGTTAAATTCCCAGGGACAGACTAGCTCTGGTCTAAAGTTAAACCTCCCACAGTGCATCAACTGTGCACACTGAGTCCTTGGATCCAACCCACGTCCATTGCTCTGCTTTTCAGGATGCAGTGCCTGCAGCAAGCCCAGTCCCGCTGCCCTCCAGGGAGAGGAATCCGGGCAGAAACAGCAGGGAGGGCAGCAGCAGCACTCAGCTGTGCTCAGCCCAAGAGCCTCTGACTGCTTGAGAACAGCAGGACAAGACCTCCTCTGGAAATCAGTGCCCACATATTTTTCTTTAAAAACTGGAGAAAGGGTCAGTCTTCATAAAAGAAAAGAAAACAAAAACTGGGTGATAGAACTTTGCTGATGCTCTGTTTCTTCAGCAGCTAGAAAGTTACAAAATGTGCTTGTCTTTCAGAAGGCTTTTAAGGTGGGAATTGAAAGTTTTCAGTTTTGTATTTCAAAGTCAGGTGTCTGTGTGTACTTCTGTTCAAACTCCATGGACAGGCCACTCACTTCTGGTGTGCCTGCATAACATTTTTTTTTTGTCTCTGCTGAATCATGCAATAGAACTATCAGACAATATTAAACACATTAAAATTAGTAATGCCACATGTTCAATTATTACACAAAATCATTCTATGCACTTACTACTAACTTAGGACCTTCACACTGCAATGTCCTTACTTGAATATGTACTTAGGGACACATTTATTTTGGTAAAAGCCTAAAAATATAGTTTGAATAGAAGTGTAAGCATTATAGCAATATAAATTGTTTCTGAGAGCTAGTTATTCCACAGTAGCCAATTAACAGGGTTTTTTGAAATTTCTGAAGGATTTGACTAGATGGGCTGTTTACAGTTTCAAGGCAGGAAGAAATCATTGTGCAAGCTATAAAATCTAAAATCTGTGTGCTATCTCTTCAATATTTTTCTGGTCCAGTTTTCTTCTCTGACACTGAACATGTAAATCAGACAATTAAAGACAAAAGATTTACAAATATCTTATATTTCTCTAGCGGGAAAGTAGGTAGAACATAATTCTCTCCTCTTTTTGCCTGAAAAATAGCAAAATTTCCTCTCCCTGTACATATTATAATGTAAATCAAAAGCCAGAGCTGAGTTTCTCATGTAAATTTAATCAGTAATTTCATTATATGGAAGAAAAACATAAAAATAGTGACATGACAACTGAATCCAATGCCTTTTACAATTCATGTGTAGAAGCAGAAGTAAAGGTTGTCCAGACCAAAAAAAGTGATTTATTCCAATGTGATTTATACAAAGTTTAAATAGACTCATTTTAAGGTTTTGGACCAAAGTTTTAAACTAGTTTCAATTAATTCCCTACCAGTCAGTCTAACACTGGTAAAGCCATAAGTTAAATTCAAGCCAGACACTCCAGCTAATATAAAATAAAACAAGATGCTTGTTAATAAGAACCTTAAGAGACCTAAATTTCCGAGTTTTTCACTAAGCTGGTGTTGATTACAGCCATCTTCTCTAATTTCAAATGCCATAATATTGTCAAAGCACCTTTAAACTATTTACTGTGATTTAGAAAATGTTTGATAAAACCATTTGATGTAACTTGTTACAACATGGAAGAAGATCAGAGTTTGACCTTGCTTGTAGTAGTGAATTAAATATTTCCCAGAAACTGATGGTCAGGTTTGCAGAAATGGAAATGAAAACAAATCAGATCCATTAAGTGCATACTTGCAAATTATCTGTTACAGAAAATAGTTTGAAAAGAAAATCTAGGTCCTGCTGCTAGTAGAGTAATTGCAGAAATTCAGCATGAATAATGTATTTCAGATTGCATACTAAAAACAGGGCAGAAATCACTTTTCTGCCTTATAGCAAATTTTGAAAAAAAAAATTGTAATCTGAAATAATCCTTAAAATTCTCAGTGTTTTCATGACTGAAGTTTAAAAAGGTAGTCTATTTTGGACAGCAGAAACTTCTGCTTTGAATATAACACTTCTTCTGAAACATTAACTTTTTTAGCTTAGAATATTAGATTTTGTAATGAAAATTATGTGACTTATAAGAAGAATTCATGATATGGAAAACAGGTCACTTAATATTAAATTACTAGGTGATAAAAGCAAAATATAATTCTATTTCTTTTAATTATTATTATTATTCATGGCTAAAATGAAGTGGTATTTTTTTTGTCAAAAAGCAGTCTTTGAAATATTTCGTGATTAATTCCAGGACATACATTCCACTTTTAGGATACCATTCATCTGGTGAGCCACTTTGAAGTACAAATCCAATATTTTCCAGAATCTAATTTCACATTCCGTGTTTTTATTTTGTTCATTCTACCCTTCTGAAATATGAATGTGTACCTTGAGTCCAGGTGTCACTTCAGAATCATCCAGCATGAGCTGTGAAGCAATCACTTTGTATAACTGCTGAGTAAGACTCGGGCGCTAGTATAAAAAACACTCTTTGTGCACATGGAAACATCTAACTGTTGCTCAGGGAAAAAAGAAAAAAGCCTACAGAAGTCTTGTAATTCTTAGAATCTTTGTGTTACGTAGAGACCATAGTGTTTTCAACATAAGAAGAATTTGTGAGGAAGAGTATAGAGTTTGAAGTTAACCATACTGATAATTTCAGGTTATCTCCTGTTGTCAACAGCAGTCCTGTGACAAGGATGTAGTCCAGCCCATCCCTCTAAACAAAATCTCCTTGGTGTTTGAGGGCAAGTCACCTGGCAACATGAAATATCTTCTTTGTAAGGGCCATAAGAATATCTTGTATATGAGCATTTCCTCTAACCTATTCCTCTCTGACTCGTTTTGCATCTTGGTTCTGGCTGAATCAGAAGATCTCTTACTGCTCACATTTAGTCTGCAGCTGAATGTGAAGCTGAAGAGAGATGTGGTATTCCTACCACTCCATACATGTTTATTTGTTATCAAACTCAGGATTTTACTCTGTCAAGTCCCCTTTAAGTGGATGACATTTTTGGTCCTCTGATTTCATTCCAGATTCAATTAGGAAGGATAATAGTCTATGGTATGATATGATGGATTCCCATGTAACAGAAAATAACTGCTAGTGCCTCTCTGTGAAAACATCCCTGCTTTGGGAAAAGGCCAGAGAAGGGCTTCTGTTCAATGCAAGCTCTTGTCTTTACAAACTGTAACAAGAGCCAGGGAAATATAGACCAGATATATTTTTGGAGACTCCTCAGTGTCACCTCTTTTATTTTAATGATTTTTATTCAATTTGTAAATTGGTCATTTCCAATTAGGCGGTGTACTGTCCTGGCTATTCATCTTGGATGCTCCACAAATAGCAAATAGAGAGAGACAACTCAAAAAGTAAAATCTTGGCCTCATGGAATTCCTAAATTTTTTGGGGAGGTATTTCAGTGTGACTGGGATTTAGGCTTTGATATTTAGGCACTATTGACAGGCCCTGTAATTAAACTCAGTTCTGCTGCTTTGTAATGTTTTAGCTGAGGAGCTACCAGTCATTTGATCACAGAATGAGCATTTAATGTTTCATACATGAAATAACTGGAATAAAAACAGAAATGAAAAGTCACACAGAAAACCTAAATTTTGGTGGAAAATTGATCCACTGATTCTTATAATGTGGAATTATCCACATTAGTGGATTATCCACATAGTGATTTCCTCTTTCAGAAACCTCTTAGGTAGTTTTTAGAGAGTTAAATATTCACAAGTTATCTGAAAGTAGACAAAAGGCAAACCAGTAGCCTGTATTAATCACCTTCATGGTTATGATAGTAGAGAGTTCAGATACTTGCCAAAGTGGTTGAGTTGTGGAGCCACTGGGGTCATTGGGATTGATCTGTATGTAGTGTGGCTGCACTGAAATTTCCCAGGTGGCTGTAGAAAATAGGGAGAGAAGTTTGTTTTAGCTGTGCTGCATGGGTTTTATGATTTAACACAAACTAGTAGCAATAGTAGCAATGTCTGACTGCATGCATGCTCTTAACCTCCTTGAAAATGGGAGATGAGGTGGAATAGCTACAACCTCCTCCATCAGTATGTATCATCCAAAACCTGAGAATACAAACATGATTCATGACTGTGGCTCCGTGGATGAACAGCAGTTTATGAAACTGCTGAAATCTTGCCTGTGCCCCAGATTTTAGATAAGAGGTGGCTGGTGGTGAGAGTCCTTCAAGATGAGGTGTTTTGCCAGTGCTCCTTACCCTTCCTCACATATTTTAGGGTAAATGGGTAGAAAGCTGTGTGCAGCCTGGGTAGGGGATTTTTTAAATTTGAGTACTGACTTTTATTTAACATGCTAAAATGATATATAGATGGCTTTAGAGCAGAGAGTTCTTTAGTGAAGTGGCCTCTTAAGTGCATGAGTTAAAATATCAATGGGAGGTGAAGAGACTGCAAAATGTACAAGTGTTCCCCTGGAGGGAATTCTGGGTTTGAAACCAGACAAGTATCAGGCCTATTTGGTACAGTTCTTCTAAATAAAAGTGTGGCCTGTTACAAAAATGTTGGATTCTGGTTAACAATTTTCCCATATTTTGTTCCCTGAAAAATACAGAGTACTGTTGACTGGAGACATTTTTCAAACTCCATGTAGAGGCAAAAAAGTCAGGAGAACATGTTCAATTTACACTGCCTTTCTTTAGGAGCAGGTGGAGAGCTTGTTCTTGGGAAGATATTTGTTCAAATGCCTCCATTTCAGGATCACTAACTTTGTGCCACAGGGCACAGAAAATTCCAAGAGACTCTGACTAAGCCTGTGAATTTTTGAACATGCTTTGATAGTGACCTTCTAAATCATTCTATGAACTGGAAATAGTAGTGTTTCACACAGAAAGGAAGTGTACAGTGCACTTGAACAAGCAGATCACAGGAGGTCGTGGAAACAAAGACCACACAACCCAAGGGAGCAATTCCACTCTGGCTCAGTCTTTATTTGTAAACGCCATGTGGCCTGGATGTCAAAGCACTTGACATCTCTGCTTTAAATAATTTGTCATGGTTGCATTTAAAGTTCAGAGCACTTGTTCATGATCTCTCTTGAAAACCCACAATAAAGATTATCATTGCAGATGAACTTGACTGTCTTTGAAGTTGTTTTGATTCTAAAAATGGTAATAGAGTAATAGAGCCTATGTGTAATATTTTCTTTTCCATATTAAGACTCTTGTATACTGTGGCACAAAATATATGTACAAATACTTACATATTTTTTTCCCACCTGAGATTCATTGGTCCAGAAATACTGTAGTAGGCTGCACTTTGCAAGCACTTTCAGTGTGACTTTGCACAGGGAACTAAATTCTGAAAGGCAAAGAAGATCAGGAGCTTGATTCTGCATGGTTAAACCCCCAAAACATTATGGCCAGGCTTAGTAGAAGCAATATCATAGCTAAACACTATGTGGTCCTTTGGTGGCAGAACCACTCATGGACCAGTGCCCAGAGAATCAGTAGAGACAAGATAGTAATGGGTTAAAGAAAGATGAAAGCTGGGGAACAAATCTCATGAAGTTTCTTCCTCCTTGTGTGAAAATTAACCTCAAGAGTCATTGAAGAGTAGTTTGACAGCAGAAAAGATGATTATGGGATGAAAACTGCTGGAAGAAAAATATAAAGTTATTGTTTTGGCAAATAGCAAAGCATTTAACATGTACAAGTGTTTTTCCCCTAAGCCCAGCAGAAAGAAAGGTCTAGGCTTGGAAAGCTGAACAGTGGGAAGAGTGATTTGAAAAGCCACAGATAACAGATGAGGATTTGATCTACAGCCTCTCTGTGACTTGTGACTACCAATATTTCCAGTCTCAGATACTGAACATTGAAAAGACAGAAGCTTACTTGTGAGAAAGGCTTTAAAATTACATCTTTTTCTACAAGTTCTCATTCACAAGTTTATGCTCAACAAGTTTAAATAAGAACAGGCTTTATGTGTCACAGGAGGTTTACAACACTACATTTTCTTGAGATAACCTAGTTGTATTTTATCCTTAGTAGTTTATTCTTATCCAACCTATTTTGCTGTAAAGCCACTTGAATTTCAAATATTAACTGGAAAAAAAGTTCTGGAGGCTATGGTGCCATTTTCCTAAGCAAAGTCACGTGAAACGTTGGTGATCTGAGTGTCTGGATGAATCTTTTGCTTTTTTTCTTGTTTTGAACGAAATAACAAAATTGTCTTGTTTCTTCTTGTCCTTAATTTGAGGTGTAGAATTATTTTCCTAGATTTTTGTCCTTGTTTAGTTTTGCTTTTTATTTTTTTTTAGTTGAGATTTCTTAATTCTATCCTTTTGTCTTGCTTTTGAAGGTATTACTGCTTTGTTTTGTAGGAAAGGTGCTGTACAGAATAAAGCTGCTCTTTTGTATGATTTCTTTGCTGGAAGAACCAGACTGTCTCAGTCTGACTCAACTCTTCTGTCACATGTGTTTAAATAGTAAAAAAAACTCTAAGTTAAATTTCTAAGGATTTTCACTTTAAATAGTTAAAGCAACTGCAGCTCATGCTCCATTCTAAACACTAAACTGCCCATCTGAATGCTTCAGGAAAAACAGTACTCACATACAGATAAGATTTGCATCTTCCCTGAAGGAGGATGAAGTTCCTCCTCTATCTGAGGGAAGGGAAGCAGAGCAGAGTTTGATATCCTCTTGGAAAAACAGCTGATGGAGTTACAAGTGGGACACCACTTCTTTTGCCTGCTATCCCATTGCTGCTCCTTTCACTGCTTCTGATCACTGTTTCTGTTTTTGTTTCTTGTCACTATTTTGCTGTTGCTATTCCCAGTTACCCGAACACATCTCAGCACTGCAAGATTTCTTCTCCCTTGAGGTATAGCTGCATCAGCTGCTGGTCACAGCACAGTTCTGAGCCCTAGCCCAAACCTCATGATTTTAAAACCCCAAATCCAAGTTTGACTAAAAGTATTTTGTATGAAACTAATCCCTGTCTGTTTTCAAAGACACTTATGTCTGACCTAAACTTGCTCATTTCCCTCTACAGTTAAAGCAGAAGTAACTGCTGTAAGAGTAAGATTCATCTCATCCAGATAAAGATGCTTAAAGTAGGTCAGGCAAATTTCACCAAATGCATGTTCCATATGATGGGGCTCCCAAAGTGGTTTTCTCAGATGTTGACATCTTTGCTGTATATCTCTAAATTTAGAAAAGGACTGAATCAGGAGGGTATTAGAGTGAAGCATCCTGTTCTTTTTCTCATAGTGGAAGATTATTAGCAAACAGAATGAGGATCCTTGCCTAGATGGGCATTTTGTTGATTCAGTACAGCCATTCCCATGCTCTGGAATGAGCCCATCTTTTATGCCTAAAATGACTTTTATGGTATATATTTGCAAAAATTGGCAGCAGAGGTGTAAACTGAAAAATCAAAGTATGAGCTGCAGTTTGCAGACAGAGTACACTGCTGGGGAAAAATAAAATCACACAAGCCCTCTACTTCATCCCTTTTTCTTGACAGTGAAGATTCTTTCTCTCTTCTGTCATTTTCTACCTTTTTAAAATGACTTTCTTTCTGTTATGGCAGCTGTGTCACTGCTTGGTGTTACTTCCTCACCTCCAAGATAGAGCAGAATGTCCAATAGTCTCTTGAATAAAAATACAAACGTTAATACCATACTTAAAATGTAGAATTTTTTGACATAAATCACTCATAATGTATATAATGTACAAGAAAAGAAAAAAAACGACAGAAATTAAATGAATATTAGTAATTTCTTCTTCTCTTAAAATCATGAACATACCAACTGAGTAAAAATCAGGCCAAACAGAGAGGTTGATATTTGAATTTCATGAAAGGAAGGAAATATGTAGTTATCTTAAATTTACAAAACCATTTTAAATCTTCTTATGAAGCCACGATCTATTTTATTCAAATTGGATCCTATTTTCATCTCATTTAAAATTCAGCAATTCAGAAAAATCAAACATATTTTGTCTGTCAGTGAATAGGGTGGAGATAACAAAGAGAATGAGACAGCACTCATATGGAGATGAGGGATAGAAAGCTAAGTAAACCAAGTTTGCTGAGAAAGAGTTTGACACTGTATGTGTGGTTTCTTGCTTATAAAGCAATAACACTGCTGTGACAAAGCCATGATTATAACCTAAAAGTACTTTTATCAGTCAAACAGAATGGCTGAAGCTGGGAGGTGCCTCAGGAGATTGCCTAGGTCAATCACCTCCTTTAGGGTAGATTCTGCTAGAGAAGATTGCTCATGTGCAACTGGGTTTTGAATATCTCCAAGAAGGGAGCCTTTAGAGGGTCTGGAGGCAATCCATTTCAGTATTTGACCACCCTCAGAGCAAATTACCTTCTTATCTTTAATGGCTCTTTGTGTATTTCAGTTTGTGTCTGTTACCTCTTTTCCTGTCACTGATCACCGCGGGGAAGAGTCTGGCTCTGCTTTCTTTACTCCCAGCATTAGGTATTTATATCCTTTGCTGAGATCCCCCAGAGTCTTTGCCTGTCCAGGCTGAACACACCCATCTCCTTCTCTCCTTGTGTGACGGATGCTTCAAGCCCTCGATGACCTTCACATCCCTTCACTACACTCACATGACACTTCACTACACTCCCAAGTACAGAAGAGGTGTTCACACCTCTCTTGTAGTGGGGAGCCCAGCTCTGGCCACAGCATTCCAGGTGTGTCACCAGTACTGAGTGGAGGGGAAGGATCCCCTCCCTCGAGCTGCTGGCGATGCTCCGCCTGGTGCAGCCCACGAGGCTGGTGCCTTTCTTCGCCTCAAGGACACTCTTCTGGCTCGTGGGCAACTTGTTCCCTGCCTCTTGGGGTTGCTGTCCCCCGAGATTCTCCTCGAGGCGGCCGTTCCCCAAGGCTGCTGGTTCTTCCCCCAGGGTTGCTGTTCCCTGGAGATTTCCCTGGGGTTGCTGTTCCCCAAGGTAATAAGGTTTTGCGTCTTCTCTTTGCCCCAAGTGTTTCACACCGAAGGCAGAGACGACAAACTGAGTCCACCAGTGCATGTTTCCAAGGTTGTTTATTCTTCATTATCTCTTAGTTTTTTCTTCTCTGCCAAGTCTCCCTGGCAGGGCACATTATCTTAGTTCTTTCTCTGCTCTCTGAGGCATCCCCAGCAGAGCAGGGCACGCGGCAGGACTGGGAGGATCAGAGAGTCCTGTACCTTATGTACAGTACCCCTGACCCAACCACCGTACGAAACGTACTTGTTATTTACAGAATTTTACCAATGCCTACTACCTATGCTAACATGGCATTTCTACTCTAAACCAATCCTTGAGATCCAACTCAGCAGAAAATGGGGGACGAGACCAAGAACAAGGAGCACAGGGGTCACTCCCCAATTCCTCCATCTTGTCTTTTCAACCCCATATACTAAAATCCTAGATTCTACATTTACATTCTATGATAGACTAAATACTACTTATTTTGAATTCACTCAGCTTGTGATTCTTCATACAATGTGGGTATTCACTCCCATGGGCAGAGGCCAGAATCTGAGTCCTCCTGGGCTCTGTGGGAGGCTGGTTGACCCCCCTGTACAGATCCCAGACCCCCCTGTACAGCCCCCAGATTCTCCAGGGCTGTCAGAGGGATATCCTGGACTCCAACACCTGCCAGGACCCACAGGGCCTGCAGTGCAGAGCTGCTTTCCAGCCAGCTGGCCCCTGGTTGGAGTCTCCCTTTCTTGACCCGACAGGCGGAGATGCCGCTGATCCCTCCCTCTGTGCAGCCGAGGCTGAGGGTCCGGAGGCTGCAGGTCTCCGAGGGGACCCAGCCACCCTGTCCCTCTTCACCCTGAGGCTGTGCAGGCTCCAGGCCTCCTCCTGCTGTGAGAGCACAGCCTCTTTCCCAGCAGCAGCAGGCACCCTGGTGTTCCTCAAAGGGTTCCCAGGAGTTCCTGACAGTCTCAGGAGAAGTTCCAGAAGACAGGCAGGACCTCAAAGCACAGCCAGAAGCCACTGCCTGGACCGTGGTGTCTGCCAGCTGTGCTGTGCTGGGGGGCTCTGTGGGACTGGGGGAAGCAGCTGCTCTTGTGCAATGTTTTTTAGGAAAAAAAAAGAAAAGAAAAAAAAAGTGTATCAAGGAAAGCAAAACACAAACAGAGAAGACAAATTATTCTTCTGTGGATAATAATATACAGTTCTAAAAATACTTACAGAGGTCTTATCAGTCCTTGAAATTTCTGAGAATGTTTGGGAATATTGATATATGAGTGTATTATTGTATTAAAGGTCTCTGAACAATTTTCTCTCTGGAAAGGAGAGGTCAGATTGTCCTGTGTTTCCAGGAACTGTCAGTTCTCATAGCTGCTGCAAACAAATTCTTAATGGAGTGTTGTGATAAAGCTGAAGTGCTTTATTCTTCCTTTATCATGTTGATTTTTATAGTAAAATTTATCATGGAAAGCTTTAGTGAGAAGAGTATTTTTGATTTATTGAAATGAAAATCCAGATAATACCCAATGATTCTGAAGTGAATTTTTCTAGAAGTTTCCCCTCATGGGAAGTTTTGATATTTTATTTCAATTTCTGTCAGAAGGAAATGTTACCAAACTACGCAGTCATGCAGAACAGAAATTCCAGAATTTGGGCACTGTAGCATTCTTTGAGATAGAGGTTGTGGTTTTCTTTCCTCTTCTGCCTATCTTAATAATTTTGTATCTCTTATCAAGTTACATTTTAGTAGTAAAATCTGCACTGGGCAAGGAGATTTCAGTGTGTGCTGTAATGAACTTCTTGTGGGAACAAAACTTCTGTGTTTGCAGAGTTGCTTGCATGGATTTAACATTTCTGGTTGCATCTTTCATGCTTGTGAGTTTGAGCAGAACCACTTTATAAAGGTCCAGATTTTCCCTGCACTCTCTAACAACGACTGAATTGCTTTGGGAAACAGGATGAGCACTGTAATTGAGAAACAAATAGTTTAAATGCTTTTATGTTTTACATACTTAGTGTTTTCTCCTTTTTGGAGAATATTTTCTGAAACCTATTTTCTGTTGGTCTTGACAAGGAAACCATCAAAAACTTGGAGTAAACAGAACTGTGTTCCAAAGACACGTGGCATTACATTCTACCATTTGATGGTAACCAGAAAATATGGACAGAACTGGTTAATCAGGTAGAGGGTTCAGTTTGGTACTGTGTTTCTCATAAAATAATTTTTGATCTTTTTTGTAGTAGCTATCTTCTTTAAAATGTTCTTTCTTGGAAAGTATAACATTTTCATTTGAAGATATTTTGAAGATCATTTGAAGATTATAGAATTAAAAATCCTCAGAATATACTGTGAGTAGCATTTATTCCTGTTTTAGTGTGACAGGCGTATGAAAGTAAAACGAGTTTTGAGGAATATAACAATTATCTGGATCTAAATCCTGAGGTGAAGGACTAGAAAAATAAACACAAAACTTTCTCAGAAATGTGTTCATCTTTTCCTAATTATTGCCTCCTGGAAGTCTCATTCCAGTAGGTAGGTGTGGACATGAAGGTTGTTCCATCTCTTTGGTTCTTCCTCTAGCAAGCATCTCATATGACTGCTTTTAAGTGCAGCCTTTAAATAAACAGCCCCATCCTCAAAAAGCTGTCATTTCAAATTCATCCTCCTACCCTGCAGGAAAAAAGTGGTGTGAAAGTAGGAAGGAGCTAACTTTAAGTAATGGGAATTTTCTTTCTATGTTTTCCCTAAAGAGGTTCTCGATGGGGAATAAGTAAGTTTTTATAGGAAGTTAATACTTTTATTAGGAGAAATGAAATGAAATGAAATTAATATCTTTGTGTTTGTAGAAAAAATGTGCTTAAAGCAATAAAAAATAAAGTATACCTGAGCCTTTCTCATAAAATTCGAATACAGTATGATTTAATATTAACTGAGAATGATTTATCCCATAAGATTGAGTTTGGGATTAACAACAGTCTATGATATGCTGGAATGAGGGGCTTTTTTCATCTTTTTAGCTGCATACTCAGTTATTTTCCAATTGAGATCATTGAAATGTGATCCTACCCTGAATAAAAACAAACTCTGTGTTCCTCCCCCCAGTATGAGACTCTTTGTAACACGGTTTTATTTGTATGTCATGACATTCTGTTTCAGATAT
This sequence comes from Cisticola juncidis, assembly GCA_013400215.1. Lineage (NCBI taxonomy): Eukaryota > Metazoa > Chordata > Aves > Passeriformes > Cisticolidae > Cisticola > Cisticola juncidis. The sequence goes on from VXBR01006879.1 coordinate 2,055,324, forward strand.
GCCTTTTTTTCTGTGAATAACAACAACTTTTTAAGGGACATCTCCAAGAGACAACTACTGTGGGTCAAGGTCACTGGAATCATATCTCCCCAGGAGACACATTTTGAGCATCTGTCACTGAGAGCCTCACAGATGTTAAGTTTATTATGCATCCCTCATTTTTGGCACTATCATTTCTTTCTCTGTAATCACTGCAAAAAAGTATTCCATTATAATTTCTAACAGTAGTCAGAAAGTTAACCAGAAAGTTAATCACTGGAAAAATCCTATAATTCAGCTCATGCCCAAAGCAAAATTATCACCACATTCCTCCACCCTGTATCCTTTCTATTTTGTGGCTGATCCCTGAATTTTGCTTTTTGTGCCTCTCTTCTCCCCATTCACTGCCTTGAGGGGTGTCTGAAAACTCTTTTTGCTCTGACTGCCCTCTCTGTCCCATGGATGCTGCTGTCCCTACCCAGGAATATCACCTGTCTACAATTGTGAATGCAAACTTAAATCCTATTTTAGTTGGTAGGAGAGTTGAAAGAAAAGCCTGGGGAGGTAAATTTCTCTTATCTCTGAAAATAAGTGTTGAAATAAATGAGAATCTGTATTTTAAGAGAATCTGTATTTTAATAAAATCTGAAAACTAATGTGAGTATTTATCATTTTACAAAATTAAGCACTTGGAATACTCAACATTTCAGAGGAAAACATTACTAATTTGGACATATAGGAGTTAAAATCTCTGAAAAACTTCAAAACATTTCATCACCATCCAGAAGGAGATGCCAAAACCTCAAGATAACTCACAGGAATACTTCAGTGCTAAAAGACACTGAGCATCTTTGCTGCTGCCAAGCCTAGCATCTTTCACTACAGAGTATGACAGTGAAATGACCTTTAAGAGACTGTGCCTGGTAAATGGAGATCAAGAGTGACATCAGTCCTGAAACAGCTGCACAATGGGGGATGCCTGATAATTTTTTCAAGTCATTTGATTCTTCCATTAAGAATCTGATTTTCAAAAGAGTTCATAGCTCAGTAGCACCATCTGCAGCTCCCAAAGCTAAGGCCAGGCTTGAGAAAACACCTCTCTATGGATACTTTCCCCCAGAATTGTGGAAAAGCTCACTAGTACTGCACCCATGTGAACTGGTGAACACCACAGCACTAACCTGGTGGGAAACTAGCTGGTATCTTAGACCTTCTCATTTATTGCTTGTAAATATCTTATACAGCACTGCCCTGAACTATACATAGAAAACCTTAAACTTTCCTTAATATGATTTCGCTTCTAAAGAGGTTCTAGAAGTGGAAAAGCAATTATGTAGCTTAAACCTGAAGTGCATTAATAGATTCATGTGAGGAAGTTTTCAGTGGTTTTGCTCTGTGCCTATATTAAACCAAAGCTATTAATAGGGTTGAAATGTTTTGGTAAGTCTCATGAACTTTCACATCAAACTGAATCAGAAACTTTTTTAAGTCTTGAAGAAACTCTTGTGTACTTTTCTGTGACTTGCTCTGCTTACCTCTGTTCTCTTGTTTATTAGAAAAAACAGGAAAGGGAATGGTCAAAATGAAATTTGAGGAGCTGTTCTCACGGTGATCCTGACCTTCCTGGCAGCCAGAGCCATCAGAAATTGCCCAAGTATTTAGCTTTGCTTTATTGAAGAAAGGATCAAGCGTGTTCCCAATTACAGCTGGTAATCACTATAAGTATTCCAACAAATATAGCTCATTTTTAACTGGCAGCAGCTAACAACACATTTTGAGAGATGTGTTCATTGTTTGAGAGCCAATGAATACTCAAAAGTACTGTAAGAGGTAACTAGCTAGAAATGTCTGAAATATCAGGGGTTTGACTTAAGCCAGGGACTCACTGTTTATGACTGCAGGTATTACTTCAAGGATTCAGCATGCTTAAAAACTGTGATCATTATGTCAAGTAACAAAGAGAATTAATGTTACTCCAAATGAAGTATGACTTTGTATACAGGGAAGGTTCTCAAGCAGCTTTTTTAGTCTTCAAACATTTTTCTTCTTTGTACCAGCACGACACCAATTTATGCTTAAAACTCTGCTTGTCCTCATCACATTAACATACATGAACACATGCACATGATTTTATGGAGGAACAGTTACACAGTGTTTGTTTCCATTGGTGTACTCCATGAGGAATGGTTACTGTTCTGTTTCAGACATTTCTAACTGGATATCTCTTACAATCACTAGCCTCTTCCACTGATGTATTTGATTGTGCATCATAACTAAAATTAATAAACTGACTAATTCAAGGCACTGATTTTTATCATTGTGAAGCATATGCTTCTGAAAACATTCTCTGTTCCGCTGTGTCTGGGGACACTGTGGGGATGTCTTGATGGAGAGTCTTCCATGCATCATTATATTTATAAAGCAGTGTCATTCACATTCCCAAATCTGACCACTGGTGTGTCCTTCCTTCTCATCCTCTCATCCATTGTAAGGTGTTTCATCTATCAGTCTCACTTTGTCCACAGTTGCTGGTTTGATTTGTAATACTTTTGTCTTGGATTTTGCTTGAAGTACCTTACAATATCCAAGAGTTTGTCCACACATTGCTGTCTCTCTCTCATTTTATCTTCACTCCTTCATTCTTACCTTTTAACCTGTTCAGTTGTCCCTAATACTATTACCACATCAGAGACTTTCAAACAAGAAAAAAGATAGAACAGACACTATCAGACTGTACAGAACTACTGTTTAAAAATCTTTTGGTCTTCTATCTTACCGTGAAATTTTATTTGGGTTACCGCAAAATAACCTGCCTTCCTGTATGTTTCCATAATTTTCTGTATTTATATATGTATGGTTTTGAACCTTATAAAGATGAACACAGTATTAGTGAGAAGAAGAGTTAAGGATTAAAAGTCTCAGATAAGTGGTTCAGATTAAAGTGAACTTTTGTATTTCTGATAAAAATTACAATGAGGACAGAAAACAAGATCCAAACATATTTGTAATGATGCTTTGTAAAAGTGCAGCATTATAGAGTAGGCAAGTTAGGCATGGTAAACAGGGTAAACAGTCAAATAACATAGATCCAAGAAAGACCTAAAAAGCAGAGAAGCCAAGTAACTAGTTATAAATAGCTTTGATTCAAAAGACTTAACTTTCTTTCTGTTTTGGAGCATATTTCACAGCAGTGTCTGATGTGCCTTGAAGCAAAACTGGCAGGAAATGTAGTAAAAGGTCATGTAATTCCAGTTTTCAAATATGGTCTCCTAGAAGCCTGCTCTCAGCTGTGCTATAAATATTATGTTTGCTGTCCCTCTGAGAGGTGACACAACCTCGCAAGGAAAACTACCTCTGTTCTGGCACTGGGTGTAGCCTTGGATATTGCCATGATCATCCTTATGCCCACAGGGAATTCAGGTTACCAAACACTTCCAGAAGTGTGCCCATGGACCTGACTGACACTTCATAGGCACTACTAAAATGGACAGCATTGTTGGCATCAGTGATCCTAGTGGGCTTCCAGACGTTTTTTTTCAGTATCATTTGTGTTTGTGGATTGCATTTGGCTTTAGCTTGCCTTTTAATAAATAGGAAATAGAAAATTAATATTGGCTTTGTTAATTAAATACAGTCTTCTGTTTAGTGTCCAAATAACAAGGCAGGTCCATACAGCAATTCTCAGATGTTACCAGTTTTCCTGAAACAAGGCTACGTGCTGCACGAGTCTTGCCTTTGTGACAACTTCCCTGTTTGTTGATATTAAAATCCACTTCCCAGGAACACAAGTCTCATGCAGTCTGGAACAGCACGTACTGAGCACAAGTCATACTGATTTTGAAGGATCTTTAACAGCAATGGTAGCCCACAAAAGGAAATTTCCATTTTCTTGATATATAATTACACTGACATAAACACAAAAGAGGCATTTACAAAATAACAAATTACTACCCCAGTTCTGCCCCGGTCCCAAGTAAAATTCCAGTCTCTCCAAATTTCAGGTGTAAATCTCGATTAATGAAGATCCTATCCTGCCTGGGAAGCAGTGTAGTGTCTGAGTAGCGTAAGAGCCCAAACCAAGCAGGAATGTCTCAGGAGAAGTGAAGAGTGTATGTCTGGTTGGCTCTTTGTTAACATTTTTTGAACATCCTGTCAATCGTACATGTTTTGCCTGACAGTCCCTGTTACTGTTTCTGTTACTAATATCTTTCCTGGATTTAGAATACTACCTTAAGAATTCATTTTTGCCTTTAAGGGTCTATATTAATCCTACAACTGTAGGATTATGACTAATGATGTGGAGGCACTGATGCACACTGCAGCACAAATAATATATTGGTAATAAGGTAACTCAGGACAGCAGACAATTTTCGAGGCTGCTAATTTTATAAACAGAAATAATTTCAATAATAGAAATAATGTAATAAGGACAGTCTAGTCAAATGTCTATGTCCTGATGAAGTGTCTCATTTGCAACCAGGCTTGAGTAAACATCCTGCAGTTCAAAGAAATTCTATATTTGTATAGTGAAGAAAATTCAGAATGCCAGACTTCTAATATTGGTTTGTTCATGTCTCGTTCAAAATTCAAAGAGACAAAATTAGAGCAGTTTTAAAGTATGTCAGGAATAGTTTCCCAGATGTTCCCCCAGATATCCCTGGAAAATCATTGCATTAGGCAATGGATAAAACTCATCCTGTACTATTCGGTTCTACCAAAAGGTCCCAGATCGTGGTGGCAGGCAAGACTCATTTTCTTCAGGTCAGTGTAGTCAGGACTGTGTTTCCCATTCCTCCACTGCCTGGGGAAGAAACATTCTCAAAATTCCTCCATCATCTTGTCCTCCTGTGCAAAACCAGTGTGAAGGTCCAAGGTGCATAAATCATTCTGTATTTGTCCTCCAAGCTATTTGCTGACACACACACACTGTGCAAGGTCATTAACTTGTAGAGGGGCAGCAGGAAGTGCTTAGTCTGGATCAAGTTGAAATACGTTGAATTTCAAGGGATAGAAAAAAGTATGTGATGTTTCTATTCCTTGGGAAAAATACTGGAAAAACTCACAAGGGAATGAAAACCTTTTGTCAATCCAGAGTCAGGTATCACTGTTTTGTCAGTCCTTCTGGTACATTCTCTATTTTGATGTTACAGGCACATTCTTAGTACATAGGTCATGTGAACATGACTTACAAAGCTCTATTTTTAGCCTGAATGAATACATATTTTATGAGAGGAAGAGTTTTCTTCACAAAAAGAGCTTGCAAATGATGTGAGACTTAGTTTTTTCCCACAGACTCTTACACGTGTTGCAAACATTCAGAGTAACAAAAGCAATTGATCTAGCTGGCTAGGACAGCTGCACAAGTTAAAATACAGCTCTAAGTTCATTGGTAGATGTCTGTATTACCAGATGTTCAACTTGTTTATCCTCATATGCACTGAGAACTGTGTAAATTAAAGAATAATCTGTGATTACATTATGCTCTGTACTCTATCACACTGCAGATTGTAGCAATTGTCTCAAAAACTTCCCCAAAGTTGAGGGACTAACTATAGCTCAATATACTCTCTCTTTGCTCCATCAACCTTCTTTCCTCATGAAGAAAAAGTTTGATGAGTTTGATTATGGCTGGATAAATGTTACATGGCAATTCTGACATGTATTACCCAAGACATCATTTGCATGCAAAAAGAAGAATAGAAATTCCAGGTTGTTGTGAATGCTACTTATCATTTACCCAATGAAACTATTAGTGTTTAAAAAAACCTGATGGTAGCCAGCTGCTGTTCCTCTGCAGATTGCAGAGTTAATGTAGGGGTGACCAAGCAGCCTGTGCTGGTGTAGAGCAGGAAAGGAGTGAAGTACAAGTCTTGCCAGCCAGCTGTTTCAGCAATTGCCAACATGCTCACTGCCATGGGTAGGCAGAATCCATCTGCCTGGTACCTACTGGAAGGTCATTTAAACATCTACAAACACTTTTTTTTTGTTTAGTGTTTGCGCAGTCACTTGCCGATTTATGAAAGGCTGGATGAGCACCTGGGAAATGGAAATCCTGTCCCTGTTTACAGAACAAATGGTTCATCACAACTGGCCTCTCTGGACTCTCTTTTGCTGCCCTTCCCTACTTGCTGTCTCTGCCTGGGGTGTCAACACCAGCATTTGTATGCCTGCTCTGCCACTCAGACCATGAACAATTCTAGTGTTTGACTGATTTTGGTAGTTTGTTTGTTTGCTTGTATAATATTTTTAAAAGTTTTCCTTATAGCCCTTCCCAGGCACAGTATGGGAATCAGCAGACAGGAGAGAGAGGCCTATGGGTTATTTTATATCATTATCTCTATCAAACATATTGTGGCTTCATCCACAGCCTAAGCATGGACTGAATAGACCTGCAAAGATTAATATAGAAATCAGAGAAAATGAATTAATTACCTGAATCAAACTTGGACACACTTGTTTCACTACATGGATAAGTTATCAGCCCTTGGGGAGAAGTAACTTTTGAAACATGAGATTAGGAGATCCAGGACATAGATTTAGGATTCTACCAGTTTAATTTCTAATTGGATTAGAGTTTAAAGCCTTATGTAGCTCAGGCACAAAGACACAGTTTTTACAGTTCCTTATTCACCTTCTTATGAAAAACATCAGTTTCTTCCAGGCTACTCAGTTCAGTGTTATGACTTTGCAGCCTGAAGAGGTAACACTAGTGAACAGCACAGCTTTTCAGAAAAGTTGAAACAAGAAGCAGAGAGAAAGAAAATATGTCTTATTCATAGAAATAGGATTGGTGTTAGTTTCATTCTTCCCATTTGGGAATGTGCAAAATTAATTTAGAAATAAAAATAATGTGTTAGCCGATGTAGATACTTTAGCTGCTACAAAGAGCATCCAGAATATAGAATAGTTCATTTTATTTATAATTTGTCATTGGCTTCTCTGTGAAGTATGCAGAGGAATCTTGAGGCCTTTGAATTACAAATAACTCAGAAAGAATCTATCCAGCCTCAAAAACTGGGATCATTTAGTACTTAAGACCCTAAGCTCCAAAAAGCTTGCCTGTGTTAAGCATTCACCAATCCAGCTTTTCAGATACCTAAAAACATTAAATTTGTTTTAACAGATAAAAAACCCACTGTATATATATATTCATGTAAAGTAGGCAAAGAGTCATAGAATATAAAAAGCTATATCTATGGATATTTATAAAAAAATAATCCTCAGACAGAGGAATGATTTTTTTTATTGGGAAAGGGAGAAATAGTGTCTTATAGATATTTGCTTGTTATGTAATCTGGGCAATGTATACACTCAAAGAAGGAGATTTTTTCTTTAGGGGGACATGGGTGTTAAAGGACAGACCAAAGAATTATCCAACTATTTGGGTCTAGTTGCATCTTTACAGGTAAATAGAGTTACTAGAATTCCTACAATTGATTAAGTTACTGTAATTTTTTGGAATATTTAAATATTTGCTTTGCTGAGTCATCTCTGTATGATGTTATTTGTTTTTGCTCTACTGCAGCTTTCATTACTCATTGACTATTTTTCACTTGATGCATCTGCATAAGTTTCATTAACATTAATGAAAATTCCAAGTTTATGTCAGATGGAGTCTAAATCTTCAAGACTGGAAATGATAGCTTTAATATTTCCTGTGAAGATGTCTGGAGAGAAGACAGGTTTAGTTCTAATAGCTACTTCTTCCTTCCTTGCTCATTATGTCCATTTATTTACCTCTAATTATAAATTACTGTTCTCAGAGCTACCGTACCTTTATGCAAGGATAAACACATTACACTTAACCAGAAGCACAATTTAGATTCTAAAATATGAAACAATTTGTAGGGTGCTTTAGGAAGTCTTAGAAATGTAATTTAGGTTAGAGAGATCTAGAATAATTCTGTAAGCACATAAGACACAGATTTCTCAGAAGTAACTACAAGATTAATTATATCTGTGTGGCATGATGGGACAAGTCCAGGTCTTGTGATGCAATCGTGGGTCTCCTGGCTCCTCGTTTACTCATGCCTGCAACTTGTGCAGAGCTTATAATCCTTTGGGCACAGGAGACCAGGAATTATTCAGAATCTGTGCTTCATTTACTTATCATTTACCTATCTATTCTTGTTTATCATCTTAGGCTTAGCTATATATACAAAAAAAAAGTCATTTTAATCTACTGTAGAAATTTTGTGTTGATAACATTTTTCACCATTTTTTTTACATCAACAAGAGCCAGGCTGCCAAAATCTCGTCTAATTTGAGACAGAGGCACCTAAATCACAGCTGTGTGCATTTCACCTAGAGAGCAACATAGACTTGCAGCTTTCAGATCTTGCCTGGTCCCGTAGGCATTTACCCACCTAACCTGGAAGACCTTCAGGTATCCAGCTTTGGCTGCTCAAACATGTTCCTAAGAGGAGCAAACATTCCTTACGAGGATGAGCAGGCTATACTTACACCATAATCCAGGTTTAGGCAGACAGTCACCTGGTCTGTGCAACTCCTGGAACAAGAGGTATTTAATATGTTTTTGCACTTAACATTTAGTGGATAAAGCACTCACTACCTCCTTAAAGTTAGTGCCTGTCTACAGTTTCCACTCACTCTTCCACCTCTGAGAAAATGTCCTCACCAGTACTGCTGTTGAACTGGGAATGCTTCCTACAGCTCCTCACGGAGCTGAGTCTGGGATCCAAGTCATGGGGCCAAAATGAGGAGCAGACACAGGGAGTCTGATGCCAGCCTGGTACTAGGCATTCCTGAGAGGCTAATATTCTGAGTAGGGACTTAGTTCCCAAAGGCATTTTTTTCAGTAATCCACAATTTCTTTCTCCTTTCTGTGTCAGATTTGAAACAGGATGGATGCTGCACTAGAACTGGCCTGTGAAGAACACCTGCAACACTCAGCTTCCCAGTCTGAAGAGTTAGAATGACAAAATCTAATTCTATTGACATTTTAGACATCTGAAACTCATCATTGGGCTCAGGCTCCATTTTTAAATGTGCTAGTGATAGTTCTTTAAAGATGAACTGACTTTTTTGTTCCCTGCTTTTATTGGCCAGGGTCTGCCTTAGTGTTTTATGATGATTTTGCCATAGTTGAGGTGCCAGAACTGTGTGAGATGCAATGAGGCACAAAGTCGTGCTATTCATAGTTTATATGCTATGTATAGTGGGGTGCTTAAAGACAGTTTCTTCTCATAGCTCATCTCCTCTTTGTAATTCTGTGACTGTTGAAATTAATACTTTAAAAAGAATATTAGGATATCATTTATGTAAATAAAATTAGATTACCTCCACTGCAAAATACCTTTGCTTACATTTTCCCATTTTATCTTTTCTTCCCTGAACTGTAAAGATTTGCATTCATTAGAAATCACTATCCCTACATAACTCATAGTTCCTGATGGTCCCTGCCTTTTGTAGCAAATTCTCTATTATATTCTTCTTTTTCTTCCACAATTTTTTAATCCTGCCTTCACTTTCATAAGAACAATACCAAACAAGCAAAGAAAAAGAAAGATCAAAACCAAAACACATCAAAAGTTGCTGGCTGAGCAAAGCACAAGATGATACTATAATTTCTTCCAGAAAGAGAAGAAAAAATAATTTTGAGTAATGGAGAAAAGGAAGAAATGCTCAAAGCATCAGTAGTAGCCAGCACTAGCACTCTTCTCCAAGAATCTGTATCTGAAGTTGTGGAAATCCTTAGGCTAAACAGGACCTAAAACTCAAGGTTCCTTCTTCTCTGTTGAAAGGACTTGTGATTAGGTTATGAATCCTGTAAATGCATTTTTTAGAAAAGTAGCAATTACTAGATTTTTGAGGACCTGAACCAGTTATGAGTCCCAGAAGAGGCAGCATCATTTCTCTTCATTTTTGGATAATGATCCACAGCAGGCAGCAGTTCAGAGTCCAGAAGCTTAGTTCAGAGTGTGCTGATATAGAAAAAGAGATTCACAAACATTAAGTGAGTGGCACGCATCAGGTTTTGATGCTTTCAGGATCACTGAGGCACTAAGCAAAGGCATTTATGGCCTTTGGATCCCCAAATTCATGTAAATGCTTTTCCAGAGTGCTACAGCCCTTTGCTGTCTGTTGCCCAGTACCTTCTCTTTGTTCTCTTGTCCCTGAAACCTGCTTAAGACAGTACTTTGCAGTCAGGAATCCCAAATACTTCAATCTGTGGCTATGCTCATGCTGAGTTATTAATTCTGCCCTCTGCTCACTCCACAGCCATGGCACATTAATCCTGCCTTGGAAGACTTTCAGCTGTCTGTATGACTACAGCAGAACAGAAAAGAGACCTGTTCAGAAGCTGTGACCTGATCCATTCTGGGGAGGCAGTTCCAGCGAGCCATGGGGTAGCTATTATCTTCCACCATTCAAGCAAGATGAAACAATTAAACAAAAAAATCCCCCAACACAAAACACAACAAACTTGTAATGCTGGGGAGAGAAATTTAGTACCTGTAGTGCAATTTAAAGAAAAGCAGCTCAGCAAAGATTAAAGAGCATTAAAAGCAGCAAGTTCCACCTGCTGCCCAAATTTACGTCAAAGATGCGTGTGGTACTTGCTGCTGAGGTTTGTGGGTTTGAAGACTAAACTCTGGAAGAATAATGCTCATCAAGTTGACAGAAGGTATTATTTCATACCTCTGGAATTAAAGGCATGCCCAGCCCCAAACCCTGCAGCCATGAGCATCTGACAGTGCTGAGGATGTTCCAGCATGAACTGCAAGACTGGTGCCTTTCTCTCCCTAAAGTGAGCTGCAAATGTTGTCAGGGACTGACCTGTGCTACGTTCTCTATCTGAATACTAGAAAAAATACATGAGCTAGCTTCTGTCTTCATGGGCCATTACAGACTGCTTCTTTCTCTTTAATGTCTGCAGATAAATAGGATTCACAAAATACGTCAATTTTAGCCTGTGCTGAAATGTGATGAAGTCTACCACAGGCACAAAATCAGACTAATACCAGTTGTGAAACCCCACTTGAAAACATCCAGTTTCAGAAAACATTTCAGGGTCACTGAAAAATGAGACACTGCAGATACAAAAAAAAGCTCTCACCCCCCAAATATATGGAAATTTATTTCTAAGATTACTTTTCTTTACAAATCTTTGACAAAGTCAGCTGGAGGCTGCTCTCAGTACTACCATTGGGAATGTTTTTCTTCTGAACTATTGCTGCTGCTGCTGCTGCAAGTATTTTGGCTGCACCTGATTCTGACTTGACTCATGATGACACAAGATGCACATTCTCACTTGGGTGCTGGGGCAGGTCAGTATGATGCTTCATTTGGATGCTTCCCCTCTGTGTTAAATTTGGTAGTTACAATTGCTTTGCTTTTTGATGAATGGAACAGAATTGGGTTTTTTTATTTCTTACTTGCAGTGGCTTTCTGAAATCATAATTCTGTAGAAAAGATCAGGGGTGAATGTTCTTCTTTTTGGGCTGTTACTCATCCTCATTTTTAAGGGCTATGTTGTCTTCAAATTAAGTGACTGACACTGTTCAGCAGTCATTGTTATTGGGTTCTAATAAACCTAAAACCCAGTTAGAGTTTAAAGAGCATTTAAGTGAGGTGTGAGGAAGATGTGGACCCTGGGGTTCCCCAGCTTGGCAGGGCAGTGCCTTGCATCAGACCTGGGCTTTCCTTAATCACTGCATAGCCATTAATTTTCTTCTCATAAACAAAAGAGGTTTCTTGATGATTTTCTATATAAGTTCATGGATTTCAAGTATTCCAGCCTTAGTGCTTGTGGTATTTAGTTTTAGAGATAATGGGAAATTTGTGTCCCTGAGATTAGATGTCATGAATTTGACCTTCATCTGAAGACAGTTTAGTTTCCCTCCTAATTTTTTTTCACATTTGTCCTTCTGTTGGTCACAATCAATAAAAGAAGCCTCAGCCTAAACCAAACAAAGTTGACAGCAATGGGGAAGACGATGACAAAATATAGAAATACCTCTTTCATTATATTACTTTATGGATTCCTTTGTTTAATCTCATGTTGAATTAATTCTTTAAGTCAGCTTACTCAAGGTTATTGAAAATTGATTCTTAGTAACTTAAATTGACTACTATTGAATTTTATTTGAATTATTAAACTAATTTCAATCCAATACTTAAAGAAATTTTCAAAAGTCTATTTTCAGAAAATATTGCTTGTATTCTCCACTGGACATACGACTCTTTTGAGCTAAATTCTCAAATAAGAATCAAAGGGCTGATAGAGGTATTGCAAGAACCTTCTAACCTCTGATGCTCCCAATGAGGACTGGTACCAAATAGATTCCCAAAGTCTTAAGTCTCTTGCTTAATGGCACAGAAGTGATGGCTCAATACAATCCAGATATTGGTAAAACAACTACATTTCTATTCTGGACAAATGGATTTTTAAAATGTAACAATTACACCTCTGTCAAACATGGGCTCAATTAAAATCACCCAGTCATTCAATAAAATATAAACCAAAAATTAAATAGTAATGATTGATGCAAGCTATCATTCTTTAACATTCTCCTACATTTTTGGAGTTGGTACTGACAGTTTTTGGACATGCCTTTTCTCAGTTTCCATAACTTCTGATCATTAAATAAAATGCCCATATATAGCCTGTATATCAATAAAAGATCTTATTCCACATGATAATAAGCAGCCCTAGCAAGCTCATTTTTCAGGAAGCCCCAGGACTGACATATCTAGAAACCCAAGAGCAATTTCACAAGCTCTTCCTAGCACAACAGTTTGCTGCCAGCAGAACTGGTTCAAAAATTAGCAATTTTCCATTTTTTTAGAGAAAGTATGGAAGAATTTAAGCAAATTGGGCTATGACTGTGGTCTATCAATACTTGATATCCCCAGCCATGTGGGCAAACTTTAGTGTGTTGGCTGAGAATGGCAGAGGGACTTGGACACACCTTCCTGTTCATCCTCCCTGCACTGGCACTACTTCTTTGCCAGCACTGGGGGACAAATGCTCACCTATTTGAGATAATAATGGAAGGATATTTGATTATTTGAAGGCATATTTATATTTATATTATTTAAATTTTCAAAGTTTAAATTATTTAAAGTTTAAATTATATTTATATTAAGTTTATATTATTTAAACTTTCTTCTCTGGGAAATATAGGAAAATTTAATTAGTGTTGCATGGGGATAATTTTATGGTAGTGAGTAGCAAGCATGCCTTGGTGCACGTTTTTTTGGAATAGGTAAGGAGAAAACAACTGTTTTAAAATGCTGCCCAATGCATCTGCATTAGGGCAGGTAGGGTCTTTAAAAAAAAAAATTAAAAGTTTTATTCTGCTTAATCCTGCTGCATGCCTTGAGTTGATTTACTTTCTTCACCAAGCTGTACAGCTGAGTCTGGGCCCCTGTCAGGGAAATAATGCACTGCTCAGAGATGCCAGAGTTGCAGTAGCTCCCCTAAATATCTTTTTTTTTTTGCAATTTGGGAAACAAATACAAAAATCCCCTCTCTCTGAACCCTCTAGGCACTGTTAGTGCCAGAATTGGAAGTGTCAGCTATGGCTCTCTCCACAGGCACTATTATGTATCTCCAAGGCTTTCAGACAACTGGCTAAATGAGAAGATGAATCACTGTCATCCATTTAAAAGGTGGAGAACAAAGAGCATGTCAAGGATGGTGTGAGAAGCTCTCTAGCAGTCACCTTTGAGCTGAAACTATTATAGCTCTATAACAAATTGTTTGCCTACAGGCAAGGTCACTCCTATTAATTTTTATGAATTGCCCTCAGTTCCTTGAATCCATGAACTATGCAACCAAAGGCAATCAATAAGCTTCACTAAATTGGTGTTTCAACCTTTAAGAATATCCACAGCCTGTATGGAATCACCTCAGTCTTAATTAAAGTTTATTGAAATTGATTCAGAACAAACCTTGGACAATATGTGTGAATAAATAACATCTTTAAAGGACAAAGTAATAGAGGAAGGCTAAAAGAGATGGTGGATCCCTGGATCTATTTCTGGTTATTCCGTGTACCAGGAAAGACAGTTTCTCATTTTTGTATTGCATCAGTGAGAATTCCATGGGCACAACCTCTCTAGTTGTGAAATTTCAGGAAAATCAGTGGTTTCTTAAACTACTGTATTTTCTCTTCAGGTTATCTGGATCCCCTGGTTGCTCCTGATGCAGATAGGTCTGACCTAACCTCAAATTTTCTAGCGTAATCTCAGCAACATAGAGCCCACAGTAGGCTGCAACATCTGGCCAGAGGTGTCTGAGATGACCTTCTACTCGATCTCCAGGAACCATTGGGGAAGGATTTGTGCTCTGACAGGCCTTGTGTAATACCAGCCTGCTCTGTAAGGCTGTCTCAGAAAATTGTGGTGTCTCAAACAGCACAGAACTTTTGTTTAGGTAACTGAGTTGAGCTCAGATCTTCAAGGTAGCTGCTGTTGACAAAAAACCTAGGAACTCAACTTTTTNTTTCTTCTGAATGATCTGCCCAGACTTCTTTGCCTGTATGAAACTTCCAGTAAAATCCTAAGAATGGGTGACACAGGTACTGGGAAAGAGTGCTAATTTATGTTTAGAGTAGTGGTGTATCAGCAATCATTATGGGTAAAAATCTAGTTATTTAATAGTTATCTAACTATTGTTTGAGCTCATTTGTCACCTTCCTCATATCTAATAAAATAAAAAAAAATTACTTGCAATTTTTGATAGTTAACAGATGAAGTAATACATCAGCTCCTGCAGCATTTTGTTTTAGCTTAAAATTATTGTAACATAGCTATAGTATTCTGCCAAGTTTGAATTTTTCTTTCTAAATGTCTTTTAAGACATAAAACTCAACTAGAAATTAATTTGAAATAAATGGTTTAGTTTGGGTCTGGAATTTTTCTGGGTTTTATTTTTTTTTTCATGGTGAAAAATTATCTGTCAATATCTACATAACCTTTTACTAATTTCAAAACATGAAGGTACCTCACAACCTTGTACTTTTTCCTTAACAAGAATAAAGATATTCCTCATCAGTTATCTTCATAGTTGGCATAACTGAGACCTACAGTTACTATGTTAGCCAACATTGGTGTAGGAAATTGTATTAGCTCCAAAAGCCTGTTTGTTAAGAACTTTCTCATTCAAAAGTAATTTTCTAAAAAAGCAGCTACAATTAAATTTTGTAAGTTATTCAGGTAATTTAACAACTACTAAAACAATTGGATTAAACTACTAGCTATTCAGCAGTAAAAAATGTTAGCATGTTTTCAATAGGAAATAACTTTCCTCACTTATGATTTTATATTGTGCTATACTGAAATAACTTTCATGAGAGAGAACACCACAGTTTTATAAAACTTCCTGAGAAGAGTCCAGAAGCCAAATCTTTATTTCTTGTGACCTTTCAGAAAATTCTTACTGGTCTTTGATGATGTCTGATAAAATTATATTGGAAGGCAATACACATTTCATGATCTCAAGGGCTTTATAAAAAAAAAATTGCAATTTTTGACATGAATTGTTAATATAAAACTTCAGCATAATTTCCTATTTTAAGGGAGAACCTTGATGGTTAAGAAATGTGTTTTGAGTGCTGTCACACAATGAATCAGTGGGTGGCTGGAATCTAACAGGTGTCAGAAGTTTTGTTTTTCATTTCCCCCTTCAGCTTCCCCCCTCTCCTACATTCCCTCTGCCCTGGGCTATCTTGCACCTGGGCTTGGTAACAGCAGCAACAAAAAGGTGTGCAAGTTCCAGCACTGAGCTGGGAGGCTCAGGGGTCTGCACCTCCAGCACAGCTCTAGAGGGTCACACCAGGACACAGATCCAACCTCCCTGACAGCCTGACTGCCCAAAATCCTCACCTTACATTAGCCCTGAGGATATGCAGCCTTGCGGGTAAAACAGCTCTTATTTTTTCAGGTTGAATTTTATTTCTATTGCCATCACTGTCTTGTTGCAGAACTGTAAGGCTGTTTGCCTTTCTAAACCAGGACTGGAGAAGGCACTCAGACAGCAAGCCTCCCAAAGACTGCCAGGCACTTGGAAGTGTAAAGGGTGGATTGTGGATTCTTCCCTTCAGTTAGAGATTAGCTTTATCTACCTTAATATTTGTCAGCCATTGCTAACATTGAAGGGTTTTTAATATGGGATTTAATATGGGGATTAAGTTATCTTTAAATTTTATCTTGGGAGATAAAATTATCTTTACAGTAAAAATTAAGCAGTTAATGTCATGAATTAATTTGATAGTCATGTAGTGATGCTTATGCTTCAAGTGACAGAAAATTATTTTCTGCTTTTAGTAATTGCTCATCTTCATGTGACAGAGATTTTCTGTACTAACACAAAGTCAGTGGACACTCTCTTGAGATATTTACTTTCTGGTAAAGATAGCAGCTAAGCCATATAATATAATCTTGTAACTTGTCCCAGTATGATCAAGCTATATAAAGAAAAAAAAGCTTCCCACTAGCTTTAGTGGGAAATGTGAACAGCTCTTAAGCACAAAATTTGGTGGAAATATTCCAGATATTTTGATACTAGGAACTTCTGCAAGGTTGAAAACTGAGAGTGACTGTGTTTGAAGTAGTGCTTCTATTTACTTTTAAGTAAGTGCTGACATGGCTGACAGCAAAGCTGGTTTAGAGATGATGAATGAACCAAACCTAGATTACACCTCTTGTGATGCAGACTTCGAGGAATTTTAGCACCAGATGAGATTTTGCAGCCTGGATCTGCCAAAAGATGCCGTCCCACTACTTTCTCCTCTCTAGGCCATACTTCCCTTGCTTGGCATTGGCACTTATCAGGTTCTGTGATGAGATGACTCCTTAAATTGGCAGAAGATGACCCATTTGTTTCTGATGGGTTTGTTCTTTAATGATTTATTGAGCGGAACTGGTTCGTCCTGATGGCGACTAGAGTGGCTTCAAGGGAGGGGCTGGGATGTGAAATCAGGAGAGCTGAACTGGAAAGAGAGGAGAAAGAAAGGGAAGAGGAAGCAGGCTTTACATTGTGGTGATAGCTGTTAGAGCTGCTCCACCCATTTGTAAAACGTCAAACCCAGTATAGTGCCTCTTGGAGCATTCCCTTTCCATGATGTGTCAAGATAAGCCATCCATTTGCCATCCCTTCCAAATGAACGCCTGTTTGCCTGAAGTTTAGGCACAAAGAAGGCAGAAAATGTTATACAGAGCAAAATACAACTTTGAAAAATGTGTTTAAAATATTAAAAAATATGTACAGAAAAGAAATTCCAAGGAAGAAGTAATTAGGAAAGTGACACAGGAACAGTGCAGAAGGTAGCATGAACAAGAGTTAAAGCTAAGGATGCTTATAGAAAGCTACAGGGACAGCCTCAAAAGACAAACCTGAGGCTGATGTTGCATTATTGAATATACAGGAAGAAAGCCAAGCTCTAGCAAGTGCGTATGTGAACAGATACAAAGCCTGCAAGCCTAAGGCATGTGTCTGTTCAGAGGGAGACAGAACTGGGACAGGGCAGGTTTTGACTTTCTGTTCTCACTACTATATTGTGCTTGACTATAAAGTCTGTCTCCATTTGCAGCTAATGAACTAAATTTCATGTCATTGTAAAGCATTTGAGGGAGGAGCTATAGAGTTCTGTAAATTTTTTTTTATTCTTGTGGGTTCAGTTTGCTTTCTAATATTTGTAAGTACTAGTTGAATGAGGATTTTTAGGATCAGGTCTAATAGCTGTATAGTATCAATTTTGCTGTTATATCAGTTCGATGAGAACATTTGGGCTTTTCCCCATGATTGATATCTTTTTTATATCTATTTATTATCTATTTATATCTATTTATTATAGCAAGTTCATTATTTATATCTGAAGCAAGAGAAGATATTATAGAATATATAAAGGCCAAAGTGACAGTTCTGTAATTCCCCTGAGCTTACTAAAAAAAAAATTAAATTAGTCCTTTTTGGTATTTTGCAGCTCTTAATGAGTAAGAGAGCTAATGTATTGTGCAAAACATTCTGTGTGTAAATAGCATCTCTATCCCTTCTCAGACAATAACAGATACATGAGGCCATATTTGCAATCAAAGATTTCGCTTTCATGTAGAGTTTGCCAATGCAAGAGTGTGTAAGAGAAAGAAGGAAAAGAGAATGTCCTACACACCTGGGATAAAGATGGAAGGAATTTTAACCAAATAAGTCACTTGACAGGCAAAGGCTCTAATATAATGGGAAAATCACTTAGCTGGGACTGTGCTCAATTTCTGCTTGGATTTAACCTAATACTCAGCTGGGAGCAGTGCCATTAGGCCAAAACAAGGACAACATGAAGGCAGGACACCACGGCCACAGGGCTAAAGATCTTCACATAGCCACTGCCACCTGCACATTGCTGTCTCCTGCAAGTCAAAATTCCAAGATCAAAGTTATGAATATGTCACCTTACAAAATATTTTGGGAGGCTGTATCCAATTCCTAACACTCAGTTGACAGATACAGCAGCTTAAACTGAAATTGTAGTGATGTTAATAACTGCTAGACAGATGAATCTTGAGATGTCAGGTTTCATGTCAAGTGCCTGAATTTTGTATGCTTGCATGCTATGCGCAATTTCCCAAAAGACAAAAATAGATAGAGGGGTACAGGAAATCTGTAGTCCACGCTCAATACCGTTTTCTTCTGGAGCTGCAAAAAAACCCAAGAAAGAAAGAAAGAAAGAAAGAAAGAAAGAAGCAAACAAACCACCCCCAACCCTCCTCCGAAGAAAACCAATGAAAAAACAAAAAAAACCCACCCAAAAACAAAACCCAAAAAACCCAAAACAAAACAAAGAAAGAAAGAAAGAAACCACTCCCATCCCCCAAAGAAAACAACAATCCAGAAAAAAAACCCCAACCAAAAACAAAAAAACCCCAATCCAAACAAAAAAAAACCAACAAAAAAAACCCAACCAAAAAAAAAAAAACCAAAAAACAAAACAAAACAAAAAAAAAACCAAAAAACAAACAAACCAAAAAAACCCCAAAAAAACCCCAAAAAAACACCCAAAAAACCCCACCAAAATTCACCATTAGATTAGGATATAAAAAGAGATGTGCTAAGAAATTACATTTTTAGGAGATGGAAACTGAGTGTTAGCCTCTGCTCAACAATTTGATATAATAAACCCTCATTTTAGAGCATATTCTTTCTCTATAACCTTGTTTAAAAATCAGTTCTTAGCTAAAGTGCTGCCTCTACCCTGATGCCCATTTAGCAGAGCTGATGGACATCCCCAGTCCTTGGGACAAGAAGTGAATCCTTCCTTAGCCCATTTGTGCACACAACAGCACACACAGCTGCAGAGGAAACTTCAGTGACCCAGGCGTGAGTTCTTAAAGGAGTTTTTAACAGCTTCTTGTGGTGCTGTAAAGAAATTCCTGAAATCTCAAGTAATGTGCAATTTCTGTACTTCAGTAATAGAGCTAAGTTTAGCACCGGGCAAAAAGAAATACGGAAAATGCTGTGAAATTCATTTTGCATTGACAGAAAAATCATAAACTATTTCTGGAAATGTTGCTTGCTCCAAGCAAACTTGAAAAAGCAAAAACTTGAAAAACCAAGCTTTTAATCAGTGAAAAGTAAATTATAATAACTAATAATAAAAAGTAAATAAACATAATGATAAAATGTATAATTTGAAACTATTTTGCATGGAAGATAAACAAATAGAGGATCGGTTGTATCTTATAGGATTTGATTTCAGATTTCTTAACATCTGGAATTCCTAGATGCTTTCTCATAAAACATAAATGACATTAGATTCTCAATCTGGACTATAGTTTTCTTGTGTTTCTCAGCTAGAAGTAGGCATCAGCACAGTAAATTACATAGTAGAAATACACACAAAAAAAGTTTCCCCATGATAAATCTCATATAAGAAAAAGAATCTAAAAATCAACATGTATTGGAAATGTTCAGGATTGGATGGGCATTTCAGCAGCCTGGTCTAGTGAAAAGTGTCCCTGCCCATGGCAGGGGGAATAAACTGGGTTATATTTTAGGTCCCTTCCAACCCAAACCATTCTCTGAATCAATGATAATATTTCATATTTCTCTGTGTGAAAATAAATTAGGATCTAGGTGCTGTTATAACATTGTATGCTTCAATAAATTTCTCCAGCACTTTTCCAGAACAGACTGGGGACATTTCAGAAAATTTTGTAAATACCTGGTGGAGGCAAGGAGACAGTGGGTTTTCTGGAAATACTAGATACAATAGTAACCTGGGAGGTTGTAGGAAACAAAAACACTATATAATTGTGTGGTGAAAAGAACTTTCATTTCCATTTTATTCCATGGGCTAAAAGAGTACCTGAATCCAGTAGCACTTGTTCAGCTAAACCTGGCATCACAGTGCAGCCAGGGGTTGGCCTCCAGAGAATCCACATTAAATATCTGGTTAAATGGACTAAGACAGAGGTTGCATTCAATGAGAGAAAATCACTGTAACATCCTCGTTACATGTGTTGGCTAAGCTACTATTTAATGTATGAGCTGTTAATCTTTTGCTTCTGGTTACTCTTCTCTGTGCCAGCTGCTGCAATTCAAAATGTACTTGGTGGTGAAGTGGTGAAAAAAGATTAGAGAATGCCCAGGTGCAAGCTGTTCAGGGCTGTGAGTTTTCCAAGACAGTTTTGGACTAGATGGTGCT
This sequence comes from Cisticola juncidis, assembly GCA_013400215.1. NCBI lineage: Eukaryota > Metazoa > Chordata > Aves > Passeriformes > Cisticolidae > Cisticola > Cisticola juncidis. Next base: position 2,075,972 of record VXBR01006879.1, read on the forward strand.
TGCAGACAACTCTGAGGCAAGGGGGAAATGGAGTAATAGGAGGGATTAAACCATGTCAATAAAAGCTTTTGTATGGATGAGAGAATTTATGCATCTTTCTTTATTGTGTGCCTAGTAACAATAAAGGCTAGGAAACCAGTGTTGAAAGCAATATTAGGTTTTTCCCCTGAACTTTAGAAACCCATATGTTACACGAAGTGAATGGGTGAGAATTAATCATCCACCGCTGCAGTAAGTAGGAAAAAAATCAGCTCCTACTTGACATCTCTGCATAGAGATTGGCCTTAATTTCAGTGACTAATATTTCTAGCACAGCTGTGCTGTGTCCATGTTTTTTTGGAGAGGTGATCAAGGACTCCAGTGTTAACACCCAAATCATCCATCCATGCTGGATGTTGCTATGAAGGGTGGCCTTAATGTTCCTAAAGACTTATTTATGCCCCTACTTTGTGTCCCAGAGTATTTCTTGACATGGTTTGGAATAAAATTAGGGAAACCTGGCTATCACACAGTAACACTTTTGACAAAAAGTCATTTCTGACTGAACAACCAGTCAGTGTGCTTGAAGTTAGAGAGATTCCAAGGAGGACTGCTGCTCAATCTGACTTGAAGAGTATGTTTGAAGATAAATGTGTTTAATCATGAAAGCCACGGTTCATTATACCCTGTACAATGCTTTTGTCAGCATCTGACTAGGAGTAAAAAGGGACAAGTTTAGATATAAAGGAGTCAGTGCTAACATGCTGATTTGAGCCTCCTAGTACAGGGAAAAGAAGAAAACTAACATTTTCATACAAAATGAGTTAGTTTTCTTCACTTATGAAGCCTAAAAATTGGCTTAACAAATAGTTTTTACTTGACTGAAGAAGTCTGAAGACATGGACAAATGAAGTAACCCATATCTCACAGCTGATCTTGTAACACCAGTTGTGGTGCTGGTTGGTGCCTGGTGTCACCCCCCTTGCTCCATGCTGCCTCTTCCTCCTTGCCCTTGTAACCACCCTTGGTCATCACAGCTGTGCTTCTGTCAGGAATCTACCAAAACACAGCTCTCCACTGCGAGAAGTTCAAATTCCTTCTCCCATTTCTCTTCTGAAGGCCTCTTTCCTCTCCCTGCAGTGACTGATGCTGTTGCCCCAGTGCAATGCCCAGCATGGGAGCATCCAGCTCAGCACCCACACTGCTGTAAGGGGAGCTGCTCTGCAGAACAGCAGGGTTGCCTTCATAACAAGCACAGCATGAGCAAAATTCATGGGCTTTAGGAGTGTCCATTAATGACTTTTTATGCTATTCCCTTTGCTCCATCAGGTAACAGTGGAGTTCTCCTCCTGAGGGCTACTCTGCCACCTGGACTCCGTGCTGAGGATGGAAGGAAGATGTGGGTTCTTGCCACTGCTTTAGGTCCCAGCTTTCAGTCTGCTGTCTATACAGGTCCTGGAGGAACTGGACTGATGGACTTCCTAGCCTGCTGCAATTTTCCTCTCTTCCTTATTGAACTGCCCCTCTATAAGGAGGCAGATGACAGTGAGGTCCACCAACAATCCCCAAAAGTGTCAAGCAGTACACATTTGTACAGAAAACCAGATGTAACCACTCAGGAGTTCTGAAACCAGCAGGAAGAGAAGAGAAAAGGCTTCTGTTTTAAGGGAATATTTTGATGTGCTTACTTTTTTCTTGGAAATGTTCACCTACTGGTTTGAATATTATAAAATCTTAAGATTGCCATATTGACCTATAGCTTTCTCAGTCACAGGGTGGAGTAGAGCTTGTTTATGGAGAAAGCACACAAGCTGTAAAAGAAAGAGTCAGTAACAAAATGGAGTATTTGATACTTAGAGATTGTTTCACACAGAAGTTCCAAGACTTGTTGGAAAATCAGTAGCAAATCATTTCATGTTTGTCTATGAGTTGTGTGAGTATTAAAGGAAAAATAGTTTCTTAAACAGGAAACCTCCAGGAAAATGTGTCCCCTGTATATAAATACCTCCAAGGGATGTGTTGCAAGGGGAGAGAGTGAGGTGAACAAATCTATAAAACCAGATAAGAATAAGGCAGTAATAATTAAATTTTGGCAAAAAAATCAAAGGGGCCTTTTTAAAACATGGCCACAAGAGTAGCTTAGGAGCAGTGAGGAGTGAAATATGAACCTGCTTCAAGGTGAAACACAATAATAAATTTATGATGGAGATTATATGGCATAGTGCATTCTGTAGCCTAAATGATTCAGGAGGTCTTCTTCAAGTCTACTTCAAATGATTTGAAGTAAAGGTATTCCCTGAAAATTTTTTATAGCTCGACTCCATTGTGTGTCATACATAATTTTCATTGACAGTGAGCAATATGTAATTTGTGAAGCATCTGCACCATCATTTATACAGCAGTTGATTAAAAATTGTCAGAGAAAATATGCTGTTCCAAATTAGCCGTAAATATGTCAGTTTTGAAGAGATATGATACTTTTTTCTTTTTAAATTGTTTTGAGGAAAAAAAAAAGAAAAGATGAATTAAAACCAGCCCTTGTCCTTGCATCACTAAAAGTGTTTAGTGCTAAATATTTCAAAGAATGGAGCAAAGAACTGCTCATGCATATGCTCTGAAGTCATCAACCATACACATGTACATGGAAAAGTTGTGAAGTGGGTTTGTATATGTGTGTATTTAAATGTATATATGGTTCATGTCAGGGCAGAGAGGCATCTTTCAGTCTGCTGTTATGGACCAAAATCAAACTTGAATGCTGAATAGGACTGTAGTAATTTTTTTTTCCACATTTGACTGAGTTATTCCTTGAATGGTCCATAAAGCATGAGCAATAGATGCAAAGCAGTGCTTTCTGCAGATGTCTAAGCACTAAGATGCTGCTCTCACATAGAAAACAGCAATTTTTCTTAAGAATTGATTTTAAATGCCCCAAAGAAGAACCTTTTAATCTTTCAAATGGGCACCAGCCCTAAGGAAGCTGTTCCCATGCCATGTATCTCAGCTGGAAACTATATTTATGTATGGACAAGCAAAACCTGGATTTCTGCAGTAAAGAAGAAAGGAAAAAAATGTTGGGCTAAGGCCTGGGTGATGAGTGTTCATCAGAGCCTCATTTCTTGGGAAGAAACTATTAGAAAATAGTGCAGCTGGGTCTAGAACATGACCCTCACAACACACATTTTAAAAAAATGCTGTTTTTTCTGATTTACTCTGGATTAATGTCTACAAAAATGTAAAATGTCCTGTAAATAACAGAGGAAGAAGGAAAAGAACTGAATTTGATGATTGTGAATCATTTTTCTAACACTAATATACTTGTCTTAGACCTGCATCATTTGCCCTAGATCAATTAAAATATCCAAAGGCATTTTAAATGGGATTTTTAGTCTGTCACTATATTACATAATAAATATAAGAAACGTATTTTTAATGAGACTTCACTGTGGATCATCTTGTGGCAAATTATCACCTCCTGCACTCGCTGCACAAGCTGGCAATGTGATACCTCACCGTGGAGGTGCTTTTTGCAGAGAGAGGGCAGCACACCAGAGCTTGCATTCCAAATGGGGGACAGGACAGAATGGCACATCCTCTCCCTCAGCCTCGTCAGGGGCTCAAAATCAGGAGTTTGGTGTCTTGGCAGGGGAGAGTGGCAAACACCTTTGCAGAAGCTAATCAGAAGACAGCTCTTAAATGGATAAATAGGCTAAAATCGTCTATTAACTGATATGTAGGCACTGATAGGTGAAATTCAGCCCTTAAAGTGTATCAGCTCAAAAGGAATCATGATACTACTTGTGCTTTACTTCACAGGGTGGGCACCCCTCCCACGATAAAACTTCTAGGCAATTCTGTCTGTACTTTGTGAAAACAACAGCACAGAAATTTTTTGCAACAAAATGTCTTGAGATATGTACAGGCTAAATTATTTTAGATGGAAATGAATCATGCTGCTGCAGTGAGATGCCTATCTGAAATTACTCAATAAGAAATAACATGGAGTCAGTTTTATGGTGATGAGAAAACATCACCCTGACAGAGACTGGTGAGGATAAAAGCTCTGCTAACTTTGACACTCATGAAATGTGGAGATTTACTCACACATCACTGAATCTGCAACTGGTGGGTTGCAGCATGAAAGCACAAAGTCTGAGGGCAGCTGTGCTTCTTGTGGTGGATTTTATGATTATTTTCTAACAGCACTCAGTGATCAGGACACTTATACTGGTTAAATAATTAGATTTGGTTTGGATGCCAACAGAAGAGGCAGATGTGCAGATTGCACAAGGAAATAGAATTAACCCTTCAGAGTCATTAGGGTTTGCCAAGAAAATTAAGATATTCCCACATCTCCATTCAGGCTGAAGCTGATAAAGAATGGGAGAGCTCTGAAACTGCGGCCATGAGAGCAGCACAACATAAAATAGAAGAAAAATTATCCTAGGTGAAAAATGGCCAGCATATATTTGCCATATCGAGCTCCAGAACTAATTTAGCTTTCTTTTGGACAGGGAGATGAGATTGGAGGTGATATTAGCAGCAGATTATATTATCTGTCTGGGCATTGCAAATGACAGCAGTGTGCACAGCATGGACTGGAGGATTGAGGCAGTGCTCTTTATTTAAAAGAATCAGGGCTAGGCACAAAAGGTGACACTGCAACAAAAAATAAATGAGCAGCCCAAAAGCACACACAATATTTGTGAAGTTTGATTTGGATAAAGAAAGGTGAAGAGGCAAAGGCTGTGCCAGAAACAATGATATTAGGACAACAAAGAAGTAAAACAGCTAAAAGCTGGGCTGCCTAACACTGGCCTTACAATAGAGATGTGATTACACAATAGAGGATGTGATTATCCAGGTAAATACCGGCTGGGAAAGAATCTCTTCTGTAACAATGCTGAGGAAAAAGGTGGGTTAGATGAAGGTGAAGCTCTCTGTTCTGTTTACAGTGCAGCCATTGGAAAGGCAATAAACTATCTGAGGACAGTCCAGCAGACAGGACACAAACCTGTACAGACTAAAGTTGAAAAAGCCCAATAAATCCATTTCAAAACTCTAGAAATGCTGCCATGGCCCTAGAACAATCCAAGCCATGGAGGATGGGATTCAGGATGCAAATAAAATACCTCAGTTAAGACACTAGTAAATATTTGCTTAAGCAGTTGTCTAAACTTCTAGTAGAGCCCAAAGAGATTCAAAATTTAAGTTGGCTATTGATATGTAAGTAATTAGCCCTCTCCAGTGTCATGTTTCACATGATTGTCTCCACTACCCAGAGGAGATACAGGTTGGGCAGCATGTGTTTGCCTATTTGTGAAAGTTTGATGCCATTGTAGGTCAATGTTTGATTTTGCTGAACTTCCTTTGGCTGTACCAGTGAAGTAAGGATTTCTGGTGGATGCCAGTCCTTTGTGGAATTTATTTGATATCACCAGAGCACCTCAGATGGTATTAGGTGTCCATGCTGAGAGAAATTAATTCTGCCTCTATCATCAGATCACAGTGTAAGGGAAAGCACTTGGGGCACAACTGGAGCTCTGGTTTCCCTAGCTACCTTGTAGAAAAATTCTGGTACTTAGTATGACATAATAAAATATTTGATCCTGGTATGCCAGCTAGTACTGGTATTCTGTTTAAGACCTACAGGACAGAGAATTTTAATAGTTTTCTCTAACATACTAAAAAAAAATATATAAATGTCATGTGCAGATTTTAAAAATTCTGTGAAGAAAGTCCATGTTTTAGTCCTGCCTTAGATAAGCTACTGTGTCATAGAAGTGGTCAAGAGTCTTTAATATTTTGGAAGTTGGATGACTGCAGCAAAGCAGACTTGTGTGGACAAGGAAACTTGTATGAATGATACCCCTCTCCAAAATATAAATGTAAAAAATTAATCTAGATTCATGCTTCCTGGTGCAGCCATGCCACAAAACACACCAGCTGGACAGAGCCCTGTCTGTGAAGGAACATGCAAGACACGACACCTCTCTCTCTTCACCTCGTGTTGTCTCTGGGTTTCTCTTTGCCCCAGTCCCTAAATAAACACGTGGTCTCTGCTGGAGGGAGGCAGAAGGGAGCCAGGGGTGGACAGGGCTGCCTGCAGAGGTGTCCCCAGTGAGAGGTTTGTCCTGGCTGCCCCTGAGCCCAGCTGGACACTGGCTAGATGGAGGGAATGACTCCCCTTCACCAGTGTCACAGCTCTGTCCTCCCAGCAAAGGGGATGTGCTGACAGTGCTGCACACAACCCTGTTAATGCCAACTGAAGGATTTCCTCTGCACCACGGATGTGCTCTTGCTGAAGTCATGGCAGCACTTACATGATACTCTGCTGATGAATGCAGTTTCATCAGGACGATTAGGTAATGAGCTTAACATATTGAAAACATAATTTCATGTGTGATAAAAATGTTTTGCATTGCATAGTTAGCATACCTGCAGTTATCTCAATGAAAAAGCCAGGTGTTACAAATTACCAGATTAGAGAATTTGGCACAGTGAAAGAATGACATTTATTCTTAATTAATCTTAATTAATCTTAATCTTTCTACTGAATAGCTAATATTGGTCTGTCAGACTACAGATTCAATTTTAATTATAAATTGTAAACTACTACATATTCTTTTAATGTAGCAAGTATGAAACAATATCAGTCCTAGAATAAAAGTCCTAGAAAAGAGAAAGGGTGTGAAAAATACTAAATGAAAAAACAGTTTGTCTTGATCCAGATTATATTTTTGAACCCAGACATACACCTCTGGGTACAGGAGGCATGGCAGGTGACTACACGGGAGGCACAGCACTGAGAATAAAGATGATGCAACAGAATCTCATGGACCTTGACCTCTGAGTATAAAAATACTATAAATATTTCCAATCCAGGAAGCCTCATTTTCAGCTGAGCTACCTGAGCCTCTTTACAGTCTGGCCTATGTTGTTTTAAAAAAGATTCTGCTAATCTCCAAAGCAAGACCCAGTGATGCGAGTTCACAAACAAGCAAATGCTAAGCAAAACATCTGTGCTTTCATTTTAGGTAATAAAAATTACTCAGATCTTCATGTAAGAAGATTGTACTTATGGGCAAATTAAATTCAAGTGATTTAATGGAGAAAGAATGATTTTTACACTTTTTAAAACATATCTTTCTTTATGGTTTTGTCCCTGTATGAAAACTGTAGTTCAGAACTAAATGTTTTGCCTTTGCTCTCAAAATGCCAATTAGACTTTTGTCCATAGGAGCTGGTATAGTGGTGGTAATTCTCCTTTTGTGAAATCTGTATATTGCTCTCTGGTACTTCAGAATTTATTGTAAGCTACACTATTGCTACTCCTTCAGTTAAAGCACCCTTTTTACACCATGACATGGTTTTTTGCACTTACCGGGGCCACACATGAATCTGTCCTGTCACTTCACTCACTTTGACTTTTTGGTAGGAAATCTGAGTGTTTTCAATGTTCTTCCTCTTTGGACAGCTGAAATGAACAGCTTTTGGCTAATTTGTGTAATTCAGTCTGTAAACGAATCTTAGTTAACATTTTCTATAAGTAATGGGAAGATGGGAACCAAGATGGGAATTAACTGAATTTGACAATTTTAGTGAATTTTGGTAGCTATGAAGTACAGTTAACAAAATATGAACTTTACAGGTCTAAAAAGAGCTATCATAAAAGTTTATTAGGATGGAACAACAACTGTTAAGATCATGACATATTTATTTACAATTGTGAGTATATTAAAAAGTAAATTTCTCCAGGTATTACTGCCATCTGATTTTAAACAGTATGCACATTTTTATTTGCTTCAAAATTGACAATATAATATATTTCATGGAAGTGTGTAAAGAGGCACTGCTCCATATCATAATCAGTTATTCCAACCCAATTTCCCAAGCAGTGTAGAGGTCTAGAGCCATATTATTAGCAAAGCTTTCCTACTATCTAACATGAATATTTCCAGCCTAACAGGAATGTTTCTAGCCTGCTGCTGCTGGAATCAATAGGCATGAATATGAAAAGCAATGCTTTTCCCTTTATTTGGTGTAAACCATTTATCAGTTTCTTCTCTGAACTATCCCTAGTGTTCAAGTGCTTTTCCTTAGAGTCCAGTTTCCAAAATTGAGCACAGTATTTGAGCAAAACCTTTACCAGTATGGTGCAGAGATTAAGGACTGCTTCTTATGTCTTGCAGGCCATATTCTAATACACAAACACATTTTTAACAATTAAGATGGTCATAACTGATTTCCAGCTTGTGATGTCCCTAGAGTTTCTAGGAAAATATTTCTAATTAATTATTTCCCTAGGCACTTGAAAAATCCAATAGCCTGGAATAAATACCTAGTACTTATTCCTGATTAATTTTGTCCTGGTTTTACAGAACCCTCCACAAGAGTTCATTTTGTATTGCAATTCTGTTTCCAAGACAGTCCTTCTTTCTGGGCCTCTTGTTACCTGCCAGTTTAATAGTACATACTTTCTGTTCAGTCTTCCAGGTGGTACAGGAGGTTCTTGAAGAGTAATGAATCCAGTGCATGTCACAGAATCTCAGAATGCTTTGGGCTGGAATGGACCTTGAAGGTCACCCAGCTCCAACCCCTCCTGCCATGGGCAGGGATATCCTCCATGAGATCAGGCTGCTCAAAGACCCATCTTAACCTGGCCCTGAACACTTTTGGGGAAAAGGCATCCACAGCTGCTCTGGGCAACCTGAGGCCTCACCACCCTCACAAGAAAGAATCTTTCCCTGTAATCTAAACCTACCCTCTCCTTGTTTATAGCATTGCCCCTTGTGCCATCACCACTTCCCCACTGCATCCCTACTATCAACCTTCCATTTTGTTAACCAGAAACAGGTTACTGTCTGAATGAGGTTTTCTAACTAATGCTATATCCAGCCTATGGTAGTTGTATCATGTTTTAGGAAAGTGAAGCCTAATCCATTGTTTTGCCCATCAAATTCTATGCAATGCTTGACTAGCACACGAATGGCTTGTGCCAAAACAAGGGCTTCTGCCTGTCGTGCAGTCATGGAAAAAGCTGTGCTGGATTGAGAGTATTTGTTCATAACAAGTTTGTGTTAGGATGTCTTCATTTAAGATCTTAATTATTTTTAGCAGAATTTCTATGGTAAACTAAGTGGATTACTTTGTAAATGCTTGGCTCCTTTTTTAAGGAAAGGTGTTGTGTTTGCCTTCTTTATTCTCCATAGCTTTTCATATAGTGCAGGCACTCCTCTGATGCTGCTTTAGCCAGTTCTAAGTATCTTAAGCTGACATATATCAGGTATGCTCCCCCTCTACTGTGTCCACCTTAAGCTGTAGTTTTAGAATGCAAAATGAATGTGTGAAAACATTAGTTGCATTTTCCCATATCCTGTCTGTAGTTTTGTCAGGACACAGAGCACATGCAGCAATAGTGAGAGCTGGTGGTGGAGAAACGTGGGTTCTGCATTCAGTTACTTTTCCTGCCATGTTCTGTGGGTTGAAACATGCATTAGGATGTAGTGCTGCAGGATCTAACACTTCCTTCCAAACTCCATTATTCTTAAACAAAGACCCCAAACCAACCTACCAACCAACTAAACAAAAACAAAACTGAAGCCAAACAAAACAACAACCAAACAAAACAACAGCAACAACAAAAGAAACCCCACCAAACCAAAAGAAAAGGAAAAAGAAGACTAAAGGAGAATGTTGCATTTTGCACTACAAGGACAATATTGCTTTTCAAGCACCAGCTGGATTCCTTTCTGAATTAGGAAGTCTTTAATGTAATTGCCTGAAACACCCTAATCTAACTGCAAAGTCCTTACTGAGATTGTAAGAAGGTAATTAGAAAGTAGTTTGATTTTATTTATTTAATTTCCTAAATTCACTATTCCCTGTTCCAATAAGATTATGTCCAATTAAAATGCAATTACTTCTAGATTTCCTCAAACAAATGACTGCACAAGGGAGACTTTTCCAGGCTTGGGGAATCCTTTCTTGTCCCCATTAACCCTCTTCTCTCAGTGTGGTGGAATTCTGTTGGTTTTTTGTGGGGTTTTGTTAGTTCTGTTTTTGCTTTGTATTGTTGTTGTGGAAGTGGCTGGTTTTTGTGGTTTTGGGGTTTGGGGTTTTCTTTGGTTGGTTGGTTGATTTGTTTTACTAGGGTTTTGTATGGTTGGGGGTTTGTAATGAAGATAAATTAGTGAGTAACATCAGCTGGTAGAAGTAAGAGGTCTTTAAACATTTAGAGGATTTTCTGCAGAAATAAGCAGATGTTTCTTTCCCTCTTGGCATCTCTGTCTTTCAGCCTCCCTTCTGTTCACCTTCTCAGTTTCAGCATCCTTTCAGTCTTCTAGTCTTTATTTTATAAAGTTTCTACCACAGTAAGTGTTTATTCTTGTTTCTGTAAGGTATGACCACAAAAGTCATGCCACTAATATTATGTGAAAAGCTATGGCAACACAAATTAAATCAGTAAAAGCAGAGAGCCAGGTCATGAAGATCTATGAACTTTGTGGAAAGAATTGTTGTGCTTTTTCTCTCACCACACGGTGTATTTTTTCTTCTGGAAGTCCTTCAGTTAAAGCACTAGAAGCTTGTGGTAGCTCCGTAAAACATGTGGTGACCAAATTTCATTGTTAATTTGGGACATTAGGTTCATCTTGCAAACAATACTTTTACATTCCTTATTTTCCATTTTCATCATTCTCAAAACTGTAAAGTGATCCTTAGGGTGAAGAATATGTTCTCCAGAAACAACAGGAGTCATATGCAGATTTGGGCTATTACTGGTAAAAGGGAAAAAAAAAAGGAAAAATGTGGAGAGGAATTACTAATACATTGGAACAAAGAATGTAATTTTCACAGGCTAACTGTAGCCAGGTGACCTTTAGCAGGATGATGCTCTACAAGGTTTGAAAACCAGGAGGGAGTGTAGCAGCTGTTCCAAAGCCAACATTCAAATACATGAAACAACATGTTCGCTGAATATGAGCACTGCCTGTCTTTTCTTTCCACATCACTGGCCTTAGGTACAGCAAGCATGAGGTTCTCTGGCAATGAAAAATATTTCTGACCTTGGGAGATGTGTCATCGAAGGCCTAAAATAGCCAAAACAGGCTGGCCTTCCTCTAGAAGACACTTAAAAAAGGCTGATTTGGATTGTCAAACATCAGAATATATCTAAGTGTAGGACAGCCCATACTGTACATTTTTTTAACCTCCTTCCAAGAAATTATATTAGAAACATAACCATGTAAATTCATCATGTTTCATATTTTTTATGTGAAAAGACTTAACAAAGGGAAAGACAGATATCCTGATGAGACCAGTCTTCATTTGGTTGTGCTCATGAACAGTCAGTTTGTGTTGGATGAGTATGGGTTTGTGTGGTGGACAACACTGGCATTTGTAAAATTAAGTCGTGGGAAAGCTTAGAAGATTTGTATTCTCTTTCACATGCTCTTGCAAAACTCTGTGTGAAGCTTTCAGGAATCTATAACCAGCCCATGAAGCACCACACATACATCAGTTAATCTTGGCATATCTCCATTTATTAAAGGAAACATCAAAGCAGAATTCATAAGCTTTAAGTGCTTTCACTTCCTAATAGCATGGGGAGTGCCCATGAAAAGTTGTAGTTTCATTTAAGTACCGCCAAAAATGTTTTGTTTCTTTGATTTTAGAGGAAAGTTTTGTTTTGAGGAGAGGAAAATTTCTTGTTGTGTGGGGATGGAATGGACTTCTTGGAAAGTTGTGGACCTAAAAGAACAGTTTCACAGCTTCTTAATTGTCAAGTTGGAGAAACATGTCCCCTTGGGCTCCATTCCCTCCCTTTCCATTTCTGATCAATGAATCCCAGGTACGAATCCCAGGGAGCACTTCAGAGGCCCAAACATCTGTGACAAGTGCAATAGGAGAGGATGTTTTATTGAGCTTCCCTTTGCCATTTGCAGGTCAGGCATGCTTTATTACCAAGTACATCTTCCTCATACAGATGTCTCAGATACCTCAGTTTATCGCCCACAGCGACTCAGTTATCAGTACTTCTGTTTCTCTGTGGAAACGCTTTGACTGCTACAGTCCAGAACTGTATTTTTTCTGTCATGGTCATAAAGACCAGTGACTCACTTTCCACCCTTATTTGATTTAGACAATTAGATCTCTCCTAATTGTCAAGTTTCATTTCAGTTCCTCTGCTTCAGTAAAGATCACATTCATTAATTTTTCTATTCATGATTGGGATGCTATAGACCACTACTTTTCCCAAGACAATAATTTCCTTATGTTGAAATATTAGTGCTGTATGATTTTAACAATTTACACACATAAAAAAGTAGTAAGTGTTTTTATAATAAGGAAAGGAGAAATGTATATAACAGTTCCTATATTTTTGGTACATTTGCATGTATATCATCTCAGATATCATCTGAGCCTACATCCTTTGAAAAGGATACCAAGTTAAACTTGAATCCTTGCAAGCAATGTCTTTTCTTTTTCCCTCTCTTGCAGTTTTTGTGATGGAGATGACTACTATAACATCCCATAAAAACTTTAATAACTGAGTTTCCTATACAACTGTAACAACTATTGGGTTATGTCAGGTTAATCTTCTTGAAGTAAGTTAATAAAAAATCCCCCAGTGAAAAGAACTTTAACAGAAAACCAAAGCAGAGAAGTAGTCTGTAGCCTTGTCCAATAAATAGGAACAAGAAAAGCATTTGCCCAAAATATGTAATTCAGATCCACAGATGATGCATAAAGTTCATGTGAAAGTTTAGAATATGTTTTAATTGATGCATGTTTGAAACCTAAATTATCTAAATTATCCAGAAAAGATGTCTCTCAGGCTATCCAGCCCTGTTAATACTCCAATAAGAGAATTATTTCATCTGATTACATTTAAAACCTTTTAAAAGATAAAGTGGCTGCCTCTCTTGTTATTAGCTTGCAGCCCAAAAGAACAGTTCATAACCCAAAAGATTTTAGTAATAACCACTTTCAAGTACTGTAAGTTAATGAATAACTCAAACATAAATGTGCTATGATGAAAACAATTGAGGTTGCTAAGAGACAAAAACACCATGAAAAGTAAATCACTACTTTTAACATCAGTTTATTCAAGCAATGAAGTCGTATGTATTCTTGTATCACTATCTCATATATGCATACCCAAGTCTGAGATTACACCCTGAGAATTTACAATTCAAGTGCATATATTAATAATAACAGTGTTCTTTCACAAAAGCATTTCACAGCTTGAGAAAAGCCAAGGTTTCAGTAATAGGAATTCATGTTCTCCATAGATCCCCAGTATATATCTCTGATTATGCATCAAAATGATGGACACTTCAGCTCCAGTGAAAAAGTTAATAGGTCCCTGTGCCTCATGCCTGAGAAGTAACTGTCAATTATATAACAGCATTTTTTCTCTAACAAGGAAACATTTGCTTTCAGTCTGTAACACAGCTATGACACAGAACCAGGTTTGGAAGACTGTAAATGAAACTAAGACCTAGTGGAAAACAATTGCTGAATTAAAAAAAAACAACCAAAAACAAAACCCAAACATAATTTTTTGGGTAACACGTGCATGTATTAAAAAACATTCAACATCTAGAAGCAGAAAATTGCTACAGTATTCTCTATTCATTTAACTTTAATATGAATTCTTGGATGCTAAGCACTGACACAGAAAATCACTCCTACAGTAACTTCAGGCAGAGGCCAGTTCAGATGCTCCTAAATCAAAGGGGCTGCCACTGAACATACCTTGGTGCTCTTCCACAGCTCCTAATCATTATGGTTTCAGAGCATCTCACAGTGTTTAATGCACTGTCTTTCACAGGTGTTCTCCTTCATGAGATGGGGAAATAGTAGGACATTTAATTTTTCTGGTGCTGGTACAATCAGAAGTTTGGGTGACTCACTGCTGCACTGAAATGCCCTGTCCCTGCCTGTGTGCTTGATGTCTCCATGAAGTGCCTGGCAAGGAAGAGTGATGCCTCAAAGCAGGGAATGCCCAAAGATGAGAGCAGCTAAAGCAGAGTGCCAGCTGGGAAGCCAGCTAAGGTCAGCCTGTGGAGAAACACTGCAAACAGGATATATGATAAATGCCATTTCTCTCCAGGGATGAGATGCCTCATGCAGGGTGGCAGATAAGTGCTTCTTTCCACTTTAGACTCTCACCTCTGTATTCTACAGCAGGATTTCCTAACGCAGAAGCAGGAACAGTTTCTTCTTTTAAAACTGAATCTTTAGTCTTATGCTGCTGTTTTTGAGCAGTATCTTAGCACTTGCTCAGAATGTGGCATCCTCACATTTAATTCCCTCTTGCACCCAAGTGAATTAAGGCCTCTTTTTCTCCTGGAAACATCCTAGCTTTAAGTTATTCTTGGATTAAGATATTCTCCACCTCTCTGGGTCTTGTTGACCAGCAATTCCCAATGGGAAGATGGAGTAGGTTTCAGTTTCTGCCCTGCTCAGTGGGGTGTGAGGAGTGGAGCTGCAACTGCTCCATGGCTCAGAGCCTACAGAATTAAATAGCAGAAAGAGCATGCCCTATAATTCCATAAACTGCAATTCACCTACACAATCCTTCAGCTTTGGTTTATCACTAATTGCAATCCTCTGCAAACTGAATTATACACCATTATAGGTCATTATATTTTACCAAGGGAGCAGAATTTTCTGTGAGCGACAGTTTTGAACACCTTTGTGTGGTGTGGTTCTGATCACAGCGTCCCACACAGCCTGGCCATGTGAAGTGCAGGAAAATTGGCAATAACAGAGCCAGGAAGTAATTTTAGGCCTTTGACTGGTATGCATGGGCTGGGACCTCAGAGCCCCTCTGCAGTCAAGGCAGCCTTTGGAGAGCAATTGAGAACAGCCGTGCTGGGAGCCTCCTCCACTCCCACACGGGCTCCCTCCTTAGGCACAAAGTTAAATGCCTCGAGTAAGGAGGGCGAATGTTGCCATTTTCATTAAGCTTATTAGAAATGAGAAAAAGGCCAATCCTCATGTGCTGATGCCCTGGCAACCTTTTAATGCAGTGCCCTTGCTGTAGCGGCAGAGAATTTAATCCCTTAAGATTCTTCCCACTGTTTGATGAGAGAAAGGTTAGGAATAGATGAGAACAAATATCCTGGGATAACAAAATCTTTAGGATTTTTCTATGGATTATTCCTCAAATATTGAAAAGCTACATGGAAACCCTGAAGTTAAATATTTCAAATCTACATTTTGATGGTGGAAATTAACCCCTTCATGAAAAGCATAATCCAGGACTCACTTTGGCTCCTCAATGTGTGTCTCAACCACAGGACTCATCACTCCAGCAGCAATTTAGCTGCTTTTTGAGCCATAAGGTGTGTCTATAAAGTGCTGAGTGGCTGCTGATGCCACTCATGGTCACAGGCTTATTAACTTCTCTTGGTAACTCACTCAAGAGTTGGGGTCTTTTGACTACCTTCACTTGAAATGGCTGTGGACAACGGAGAACACAAACCACTTTTTAATTCTACTGTTTTAATACAACTGGATGCAAAAATACATGGATCTTTACTGAGGCTTTAGAATGAGGCTTTCGAAACTTTATGTATAGTAATGATACAGGGCAATTTGAGCTAACAGTAAATATGTGAGTGGGAAATTGGAAGCTGTGTGCCCATCCTGGCAGGGTCTCCTTAGACCCAAAATTAATTCAACTTAGCCCAGCTGATGAGGAGGTGATTTTCCTATGGAAAGTCCAAATGGGATTCGAGATCCTCGTTCATATTGGTCTCCTAAAAGATCTTGTCATTTATGGGATACTTATGCTATGCAGTTACTGTTAAAGGTGCTATAGATTATGTTCTATCATCAAGATTTCTGGTTATTCCTCAGCCAACTTTTTGAAATAGAGCTGTGGAAATGCAGAGGTTTTCAGAATATCTTATCTGAGATGCTGTAACACTGCTTTAGTTTATAGCAGCAATTTTAGTAAATATTCTTGCTTTGAGGAGAACAAGGCTACAGCAAATATGCAACCAGTATAGGAAAAGCATGCATAAGTAAGAAATCAAAAATAAGCACTTCCCCTCTATTGTTAAAATGGATAAAAAGCATGTAATATTTTTTCTCACATGGATTAAAAGACATTAAATTAATGAGTGCACAAGGAAGAATTATTACCATTGTAATATTTTCACAATTGCGTTGCCAAAACATTTGCAGGACTTGCAGTTTCATTTGACTTGAAAATATTACAGTTGTCTCATGCTCACAAATGGATTTATACCTTTCATTGTTTACATTTGAATAAGAAAATCCAGACACATTTTGAAACTGCTGTAATATTCAGCAGTGTCCAGTGACCTGGCAGATCCTGTAAAGCAGACTTGTGGCTTAGCTCTGAAGAACTGCAGGCAGAAATGACTTTAATTTAACTTGATTTTGCTAACAATCAGGAAAACATTAATTATTAAATTCTGAATAGTCATCTAGTCCTGTTGTCATATTATCTTGTTTCAGGCCTGAAGTATTTTTTTCTCTGTGCAACTATTTCCTTAGGTCTTTGCCAGAATGTTTTAATGAAGTATCCCTGCCAGAGGCACAAGGTGGGCATTCCCAGTTAGCTCAGCTCAGCTCAGCTCAGCTCAGCTCAGCTCAGCTCACCTTCTCTGGTATGAGGGGCTTGCCATACTCTTTGTAGAATAGGGAATACAAATCATGTGTTCTTGGAAGACTGAAACATTTATGTGTAATCTGAAATTAAATTTCCCTGAGTTTTAAAATAATGTTAAAATATTCCCACTTCATTCCAACTTTATTTCTAAACCCAACTTTATTTTAGCTGTTCGGTTTTTTTGTTGTTGTTGTTTCTTTCCTCTTCATTTGGACATGAACTAAAGAAACATTATTCATACAGCTGCACATTTTAAGTGACTTGTAGATTTTACAGTGCACATACCAACACTCAGGATAAATACTTTTGTTTCTAATCCTTTCTAAACATTCTATCATACTCTGTTTATAAAATCCAGTCAAGGAAAATAATCCAGAATTTGGTATAACATTTCCAGTAATAAATTATTACAAATATCTCTGGGTTTGGAGGTGCAATTCCTGAAATCCCTGGAAATAAAGACACTCTGGGCTGCACAAATAGCCCAGACGGAATTCTGCATTATTTTTCTGGGGATTGGTATAGCACGGAGTAATTTCTGTTTCCTTTGCTGTAGGAAGCCTAATTACATAAATTTATGCAGATAAAACTTCAAGTGCACTTTATCAAATTTGTTTTTCTGAGGTATGGCTCTGGGAAATCAGCCAAAACAAACAGCAAACAGCAGTTGATTTACACCTAATTTTTACTAATGCTCTTCATATATTTTATATTATAAATCTTCCATGTTTTATGGTACTCTGCAACATCATGATTTGGACTGGAGCATGTGGCTACTTAGTTTGGCTCACAAAGTGCACAAAGCAACGCCCTTTCATCTTACTCTACAAAAAGAAGGTTTATTATCTAGGTTTTCAAGCAAACAGAGGCTGGTGATGCATAGAAGCAGCCTTATACATTTCTCTATTCTTGTTAGTTTTATCTTTCACTGTAGAATTTTCATGATCAACAGTTTGATTTATATATCTCAGTTGCTGTTCTTTTCCTTTACAGGCAAAAACTATATTTAAAGCCTCTGTTCACTTAATGTGTATTATGGCCTGCACAGTTCTATCTGTGGGATTACATCTGTGTTTTAAACAGTCAGATGAAAAATCATTTAACAAAGTACTAGAAAAACAAATTCAAGCATAATGAAGCCTCTGTCAGCTTGTGAAACTTCTCATTTGGGTAGGGTTTTTATAAAAAGAGAACATCACATTCAGATTTTCAAAAATACCACATGATTAACTGAAGTGTAAGCATAGCCTGTAACTCCTCCAAGGCACCATGCAAGCAGAAGGATGAGGGATAGGTCTGCCAGAGACATTCCTACTTAATCATGGGTAAGACACGGCACTTTGCTCTTTCTCCATTCTTGGTTATAGACAGTAGAAAATCTGCACCTCATAAATACTTGACATTCTTGGTAATATTTTCTTGTAATCCTCTCTTCAAAGTGGATATTGAGTAGAGCACAGAGTCAGATGAATTTTCACAATAATTTTTCTTAAAAATAAAATTAATGCTTTTTCAAATTTTATTGTGTTTTTTCATAGGAATAACTGCAACATACATAAAACGTACTTTAGGATGACCTTACCAGAAATCTTTTCTCCCTCTAAATGCCAAAGACAAGCCCAAATCAGATTTGTATGTATTGCATATTTTGCATCTCAGAATTTCCATCACGATCTGCAAGTCTCACCAAATCTTGAAGGATGGTTTGCTTGTGTAAAATAACATTAAAATTAGTAACCAATTCTGAAGAGTAAATTAATGATTTTTTCCTCAATAAAAGATTTTCAGAACATCAGAAATGTTCACCCACATTGCAGAACTATAAACATTTGAAATATAGCAGATCTGCAAAAACACACAGAGAATGAAAGAGGTTCAAGAAATTTGCTGAAAAGTATTCTGAAAAGCACTGAACACTTTATCAATTGGGAAAATGAGGAACAATAAAGAATACTTAGTTAAATCACATTTTGCATAATCTTGTCATCAGAAAGCCAAATTGTTGCATAAAATCAGTGGCAAGAAACGTGTTCTTATCACTCAGTGCTTGAATTGATAGAGTCGTGTTGGTGCATCATTCACAAGTCTGTGTGCTGAAAACCAGGGCTGAGCTGCTGCCTCAGCCAAGGGAGTTCTCTGATTCTGCTCCTGTAAAGACCTTGTGCAGCCCTTCTTGCCAGAGGCTGGTGTGGAGGAGATGGTAAGGAAGCATTAGGGTATATACTATTAGAGGACAAATCAGTCTTTCTTTAATTCCCCTTTTAAACAGTAGTTTTACACCCAATAGTGGATATCCAGTCTGGGAAAAATTGTTGTTATCTGTATTTTGTTGGGATTCACTTCATCCAGCTTCATCTATCTGATTTGTGCAAGTTTCTGAGTATCAAGAACTGAATCAAGACAGGAGAGGATAAGAGCCATGAAAAAGCACTGAAACAGGGCAGTCATAACCACTGTGTGCCTGACTGCTGCTCCTAGACATCCAAAGGAGACAGCATGAATACTTTAGTGAAAGTTTTAATATGCACTATTGGAAGGTTCTTTCTTACCAAAACGAGCATTTAAAACTCCTTCAATAAAACAAGAAACAAAACCACAGAGTCCTACTAAACACCAAGGTGTTGGCAGTGGTTAGCTAAGGACTAAGAACAGGACATCTGGTAGGATGGACCGAGGAGTCCTCAGGCATCTAGGACATCTAATGTCCTACATTAGTAGGACATCTGCAAGTGTCCATGTGCTTGTGCACATGGCCCTCATATCAACACATGAACAAAGCTCAGAGGTTCCTTTCAGTCTCTTCACACTCAGCACTGAGAAATCTCTGATGTATCTTGTGTTTGAAGACCTGCTTTCAGTGCTGCTAAGTGTACAGAACACACAGAGCACAGCATTCAAATTGCCTTCTGTGTGACACAAAAGGATGTTGCTGTACAGGAGAACTTTCTTAACATGTTTGTTGCTTAAAAAACCCCCAATGATCTACAAGAATTTTAGAGGTGGAAATGTTGTATGTGTACTTGGAATAGGAGAGTCCTTCTTCAGAAGACCATCTCATCTAGTGAGCAAAAGCATTATGGACTTGAGAAATGTGATGAGATCAGATCTTTGCTCTTGAGTTTGAATTTATATTTAATGACACCTGCTGCCAATTTGAAGACTACAAAAGGATGAAAAATGTGTCATTCAGACTAAAGTGGTCACCTCTTCTGAAAGGGGTATTGCTGTAGATTTTATTGGAGAAGCTTTTACATTGAGAGTTTGGACAGATATTTACTTTGCAACCAGGTACTACTGCACATTGTTTTCTGCAAAGTGCTCATTGCTTCATCTGTTCTAGTAGAGACTCCTACACTCTTCTGAAAAAGCAGGATGAGGGAGAAGGATGTGTTCAGACCTTGCATCATTACTTCAAGAGTACAGGATATTTGCAATCTGCAGCTTCCTAGTTTACTGACTACAGGTCAATTGTCACACTTTACACAAGGCAATTGTCATATTTGCTTTTCTTTCAGGAGATAATGTAATCCTTGAGAAAACGCACCAAACTTTGCTCCTATTATGACTGTTACTATGCTCTATGTGTTATTAATTTTCACATTGGTCTGGTATCATTTAATCTTTATACCTGGTTTTATACGTTTCAAATCCTGTTCACATACACTCACACCCTTTGATTACATAGATAAGATGGGTTGGCATTTGCTATATTGCTCGCTATATTTCTATTATTTATTTCCTATCTTTTATCTTCAGAAATCAGTTTCTTCTGTCTGCAGCATTGTGAGATTCTGATGATGTACTGATGTGTGGTGGGCTCACTCTGGCCACAGCTAAC
Source organism: Cisticola juncidis (assembly GCA_013400215.1). NCBI lineage: Eukaryota > Metazoa > Chordata > Aves > Passeriformes > Cisticolidae > Cisticola > Cisticola juncidis. The sequence goes on from VXBR01006879.1 coordinate 2,096,443, forward strand.
TACAGCAGCCCTACCCAGCTGCTCACTGACTCTTCACCTTTAACTGGGGAGTAGGAAGAGCAAAAGCGAAAAAACTCATGGGTCAAGACAATGACAGTTTAGCAAGTGATGGAACAATGAAAAGGCAAAGAAACAAAACCTGAGTGATGTAGGCATCAAGATGACCAGTAGTAGAACAATGACCCATGAGTGTCCAAGCAATGGCTACCTCCCACAAAGCCCCCTCTCCTCAGGTTTATTGCTGAACATGTTACACAGCCTGGAATATCCCTTTGGCCAGCTGCCATCCATTGTCCCAGCTGTCTCCTCTTCAAGCTTCTTGCCCTTCTCCAGCCTACCAGGTGTTGGGGCAGAATGGGATAAAAAAGGAAGTCTTGATGCTGTGCAAGCACTGCAGCAATAGCCAAAGCACTGGTGTGCTATCAACATTTTTTTAACCACAAATTCAAAACACAGCACCACTCAGGCTGACAGAAGAAAATTAAGTCCATCATTAACAGCCAAATCCAGTACACACTGTTAATATTATCCAACTACAGTATGAATATTTGAAATAAATCCACTAGAATATACACTGAGAGGTATTTCAGCACCACCCCCCACCATATGTGAGTGAAAGAAAAAAAAAGTAGTGCCTGAAGTGTTAGACCTCAAATAAAATTATTTTGTATCCAAAACATTGAAGTTAACTGCTGGTTTATTCTTCTTTCATCAGCTAGATATTAGCTAATTTATTTCTTTTAAAGATGGATGTTGTGAATCAGATTGTTCTGTTGATGTGAGAATCTAGTCCACATTGACATTGCTTACTATCCTGCTTGGGATGGACTGAAATTTGAATTTCTAGACTGGACACTTAAATAAATTTCAAGCCAACCTCTGTACAGGCATCTGAAACAGTACACACAAAGATTTTGGTGACATCTGTGTTCTGAACAGCAAATCTCTTTGGCATGCTCAGCAGCACCCTGCACATAAGGAAGTCTATTACCTTCTATTACTTGTAAGAGACCAACCTAGGACTTTTAGAAGCATTTCAGCCCCCTCAAAACCCCATCCAATGGTGCTGACTGCTGCTCATTGTGCTGCATTTCAACATAATTCAGCTTCAGAAAAGCCAGGTGTACCCTGGGCTGCACCCAAAGCAGCGTGGGCAGCCGGGCCAGGGCGGGGATTCTTCCCCTCTGCTCTGTGAGACCCCACCTGCAGGGCTGCAGCTCTGGGCTCCAGCACAGGGAGGACAGGGACCTGCAGGAGTGAGGGCAGAGGAGGCCACAAACATGATCAGATGGGTGCAGTGTCTCTGCTATGAGGAAAGCTGAGAGAACTGGGGTTGTTCAGCTTGGAGAGGAGAAGGTTCCGTGGACATCTTAAACCATTCTATGATATTTGGTAACATGTTAGACTCAGGGTGGATGATTAGCAGTAGCAGCACCTCATAATCACAAAAATAAATCTCAAGGAGTCTACGTGCCTTTAAAAACAACCTTTAGAAACACAAGATTTTAGAATTCTAATTACACAGTATTATTGTGAAATCCTATGGGATTTTATAAATCATACACCTTGCACTCTTAAACAGCCCAACTGGAAAACTTATCTTTTCTCTAAATCAGATGTTTGGTTAATGCAAATCACACACAGAGCATCAGATGAGCTATGTTTCTGTTTTCAAAAAGCTGGCTACTGAATACACTGATACTTATCTGAGAGAAAATTTTGGAAGGTTATAATAATAACTTGGAAATAACCAAGTTATTACAGTTTTGTTTTGATCAGAATGAAAGTCAGTAGTGTAGGAAAAAAAATTTACTTGTTTTGTTGAAAATAGATTTTTGAGCCCATGAATTGAGGACCACCCAGTTGTCAGAGTCTCGTGTGTTTCTGCTATTTGTTCTTAGGTAGGAACCTGAAGAGGAACAAATGAAACATACAGTTTTGCTGAGGTGAATTTCTTAAGGTTTTCCCTTGATTGCTGGGCTGAGATGGAGGGAAAGTAGTAGCTCAACTTTTCTGAGCTTTTTTCTGTGATTCTGAGACGGGAGTAAGAATCAGGAATCATCTCCAGCCTCTCTGTAGATTAATGACTTCAAAATACCCAGAGCCCTGGATTTGTGGTGGACCTACATGTCTCCACAAATGTATGTAGAGGTCAAAATGAAGCAAAGATTAAAATGTTGGCTTGTTAATCCTTCTTTCTTTCAGATCTCAATCATATAAGAGATTCCTGCTGAACAGTGATCTGAATATGAAATAAAGCAGAATATGAACCACAGAATCAGTTTCAATATTTCACAATTTTAGTTGGATCAGTTCTGACAAATATGGGTCTAATATGCTTGGAGTCTCATTTCTCAAAGCTAAATTTGTGCTATTCTTCAACATTAAGAAGATGAAAGAGAAGCTGATGAGTTGATTGGTAAATGAGTTAATTTTGAATGGCTTTGGCCTGATTATTTAGGGTTTTTTTAAGAGCATTTGCTTTTAGTTGGAAAACACACAGAAATTAATTGCTAATCAGAGTAGGTCTCCTGAATGTAGCTGTTCTAATTTTAAGCAAGCAGTTTTATTCAGATATTTTAATTGCTTGCATAAAGAAGGACTTAAATACACGCATTTGGACTGGACTGCACTGCACCAGCAAAGTGCTTGTGTGTAACAGCCTGAATGGCTTTGAAGGGGTAACTCAATACAATTTTCAGGCAGGGTCACAACCTCCTTTGGGCATCAACCCAATCTGGCATGGCCTCATCCATGGGCTGCAGTTCTGTTCTTCATTCTGCTTCTCACCTGCACTGAAATTTAGCAAATCAAAAATCTCCTGTGTCTTCATTTACCAATAATTCATTCTTGTCTCTCAAAATTGCGTCAAAGATTCATTAATTAACTGAGGTTCACATAAAATTCAAAGTCCTTAGTTAAAGTAATGTGTAAGTGTTGACATGATATGATAGACAGGAAACATATTGAACCCTATAGAAACTGTGGAGGGAGTTCAGTGCTAGCACATTTTATCAGATATCAAAATAACAAGTGTAGTTTTATTATTTATGCTGTCTGAGAATGAGGCTGTAAAGTATAGAAATATGGATACAAAATCAAGTGAGCAATTTTACATGATAAAAGTTAAACAAAGCTGCACACTAGATTCGACTTTTTTTTAATACAAAAGATCTCTGAGATGCTAATTCCCCCAAATTAATTATTTAACACAGATAGTTGAATTATTCAGGTTTAAAAATACAAAACCATGCACAATAAACCTTGTGTGTTAACACAGGAGGTACTTAATCCTCTGGGACAAACTTTAAGGTCTTTGTTCAGCCTTTTTTCAACCCAGATTCTTATAGGAAACTTCTAGTGGAAACCTGGTTGAGTGAGGGTCATGTTGGAGCATTCTGTGAGGATTTTGCAGTAGCTGAAGATGGTTCAGGTGAAAATCAACATCCTCTGTTTAGGGCTTGATGATTAAGAGAGGAGAAAAAGGTTTTTAAAACTTCTCAGATCTAAGGATTTGGCTGGGAAACGAAAGTTTGGCCAGGCCATTCTAATACCCTAATGGTAATTAAGAATTAAGTGTTTAATATGACAGCTTTAATGTGCATATGTAAACTGTGATGCAGCACTCAGTCAGTATGAAAAAAACCCCACTGGAACAGACTCATACAGAAGGAGGGCATAATAACTGCTTAATACTGTGTGATAGCTTCAGAAACAGATTACATAGTAGTGACTTACTGCAAATAGATAAATAATTAAGTACTTAGATTGCCTTGTTTAAATTCAATATATCATGAACTGTTGGATGGGTTGTGTCTCTACTATTCACCAGCAGTAACATCCAAAAGCCTAGTAAAAACATATTACAACAAAAACTGCAGCATGAAATATAAATAAGGAGCAGTGGGAGATGAGGAAAGGAACAGTGATTACAGTGGCAGTAGGATTAAGTTTAAAATACAGAGAAAACAAATCAGGGAAAGGTGACTCCATGAAACACTTTGCTGAAGTTTGTATATACTGCAGTACATACACAAGCAATCCAACTAGGTTTAGAGTCATAGACTAGTTAAGCTTGGACCTTTGAGATCAAGTCCAGCTGCCAACTCAGCACCACCACTTTGTTCACCATTAAATCAGGTCCTCTAGTGCCTTGGGCTGGTAGGTTGGGGTTCACTGTGCAGCATCACAGCTGTGGCACAAGAGCATTGATGACTCCCAAGTGTTAATCTAAGAGATTGCTGCACCCTCAGCTCCCCAGAAAGTAGTTCTGGACCAAGTTATTACAGTTTTGTTTTAATCAGAATGAAAGTCAATAATATAGGAAAAAAATATTTACTTGTTTTGTTGAAAGTAGATTTTGGAAACTATGAATTGAGGACTACCCAGTTGTCAGAGATATATATTGCATTGTGTAGTATTCTTATATTTCCCTCTTGCATCCTATTCAATGTAGCAATATTTCTGTTAAATTTATACTTCTGTCCTTGAGCAGATGCTGTCTGTTCTCACCGGGAAAGTATTGGATGTTGCTTAAAATACAATTTTGAACCAAACTGTACAACTGTATTTATTACAGATAAATTATGTAGATGTTCCAAATCTATTATGACTGATTATCAAAAGGCCAAGTTTAAGACTTCTCAATTCCACAAGTGGAGATTCAGCTCTTCTGATTTATATCTGACAAAAGAGCATCTCAGCTCTTCTCAGTTGCAAGATACAATTTTGAAGAAGTATTCTCACTTTGAACACAACACTTCATAACTGAGTGGAATTTAATGCTATTTTAATTTTAATCTACCTGAAAAAAAGAGCTTCTTCTGGAGTCCAGTTGAAAGGGCTTGGAAAGGCCCTTTCATTGCTGATTCAGTGGACAAGAAGAGCATACAGGCACAGGGAACTTCCCAGAACTACTGTGTCTAAACTGGGGGTCTACTGGTGGATTTTTTCCCCCATATAATTGCAACAGATTCCTATTTTTCTTGAAGTCACAATTAATGTTAACATTAAAGCCTGAGAATTACTTTAAGCATTATTCCCAAGAGGAATGTGAAGTGGATTATTATTTTCACTTCTGTCTTTGCAACTCAGAGTATTAGAAGCTTTTTTCACTGAGCACCCTCCTGCAAGTAGCATGGTCCCAAGAGCTGAGAAGTGAAAAGGCGAGCAGATTCTTTGACTCAAGATTCCAAAGAGCTATTTACAATATACAACACTTAGAGATGAATAGCAGCAGTCTTGAAGTTCTAAAACAGTTCCATGGGAGTGTCATCCACGAATTAATTAAATAAATGAGGTTTGTCACAACAACTTGTTTTTGCCAATGGAAATTAACTTCTGAAGTAAGCTGTTGCCTGAAAAATCTTCTTTAGAATGCCACTGTGGTCTTGGAAATCTTAGCACTTCTTAGAAACGCCAGTGTTTCAGAAAAAACCCAACAAAGAGGACAGAAACCGAGGATTCATTTTTGCAGAGATTTCTTACCCCCAGTCTTACAGCTGACATGTTCCTTTCCAGTGGAACAACATACACTTTCAGAAAAAGTAAACAAAGTAACTTACTAATATTTATCCACTGTACGTACCTTAGCACAGAAAGTGGCTACTAACAATTATTATTGGATTTGAAGAGCAATTCCAAAAAACTTCAGTCCTACAAAGATCATGTATTTAGCTCCAAAAATGTAGGTAGTGCAACCACAGAGAACAAGGATGCCCACTGTCCTGGCTGCAGACAGGATGGGGATAATTTTGCCAGCAGGCAGGAAGGGCGTGGCCAGGACCCAGAGGTTATGTGACACCCCCTCCATTTCCCTTTTCCAGGGATGACATAAGGGCTCCCTTACAGGTCAGTATAGGAGGATGGCAGAGGGAGCAGTCAGGTATTTTCTGGGGATTTTCATATGAATTTTTTGCCTACCTCTTGCACCCTCTGTCATTAGTACTGTTGCTGTTACTGTTGGTTTTCGTATCTCATTGCTGTTTTCAGTATTTTTTTTCTTGTCTCAGCCCATGATCTTTGCCTTATGTGCCTCCAATTCCCCTCTCCAGTCCAACATAGGGAAGGGGTGGGGTGGGAGGAAGTGAATGAGCTCCATGGTTTGAGTGGTCTCAGTGGGAGCACTAAATTGGAGAACACCATTCCTAAACCCCAACACCTACAGAGACCTAAAAAATCTTGCAGGATTTCAGGATTTACTAGTCATAAAGTGCCATGGTATAGCAACCCATTAGGCCTTCTGAATTTTGTGACTGGATCTATAACTGGTGATTCTAAAAGCATTCATCAAACATTCATGACTCTATACAATATAATACTGCAAGCATAGATAATGTAATTAATGAAATTATAATTTTTAAAGTAATTTTCAACAATTCCCAGTAAGCAAGGCCAAAACAATAAATGGAATTCTACTGGGCTGGCTCTTGGTTCTGGGAGAGTTTTTGGTATTATTACTAAATATTAATGATACAAAGATGCTTATCTAACTCATCCACACAACTGGGATTTGCTTAAAGCTTGTACCAATCCTGCTAATATGCAGGATAAGGTCTTGGTTTTCTGGCAGTCCATTAATGACATGACTTCCACGGATTCCAGTGGGATCAGAATTTCATCTCAGTAGTTAGTTTTCCTGGTGGACTATGTACTGAGGAGGCTGACACTAATAATTTTTTCTCTGTCAGTAACTCAAACAGTTTTTACTAATTGTCAACTGTCTGGAAAGATGAAATTGTTCCAATGCTTAATTAATGGGGAAAACCAAATTTATTTGGCTTCCTGAATCAATTGACTCTGAGAGTGTTTAAAGTACTTCATTCTGGTTTTAAATTTTCAAATGTAATTATTAAAATCAAAATAAAGCAATCACCAAAAAAAAAAAAAATCAAGGGGAAACATTTGAAGTGACAAAGAATGGCTGTTTATCATTTGGGGATTTAATTTCTTTCCAAGACAAAAAGCACTGTCAAGTAATAACTAATGATTTTGTGGGCATTGCATCTGCTAAACATTGCAGAGAAGAGCTTTGTCTAAAAAATTTCATCTAATCAGAATATAATTATCATTATGCAGGTTAACTCATGTATAATGGGTAAGATTCTTGGATAAGATTTATGTATTTTTAAATTCTTCAATATCCTTTCCTTCTGACTTTTCCTTTGAATTGTTTCCTAAAGACACAAATTGCTTTGACAGAATAAAATGAATCAATTTTTGTATTAATTCATTGTTGCTATTAATCAATATTATGAAGTAAAACTAAAGGTGTGACCTACGTGACACAATATGGATAGTTTTGTGGATATTATGTATTTCAGGTAAGTTTTTTCTTTTTTTTCTTTTTTTTCAAATTTAATTTTGTTTTGTTTTGTTTTGTTTTGTTTTGTTTTGTTTTTGTCACATAAATGTGATGTACCAGAATGATTCTGATACAGCCCAGCAGAATGTTCTGTTAGCCATATTTTCAAAGATGCCTTAAAGAGTTAAAACCACAATGGTTTATCTCTTCATACCAATAAGGAGGATTTTTCTATGAAGAGATTCATCCATGATGTAGTTTGGAGGACTCAGACAAGATTAAAAATACATCATACAATTCTGGGTCCCTATAGGTGGCATGGACTACAACAGAATGAGTGCAGGACATTTGCATAGCTTTTACCCCAGATATACTCCTTTTACGGTAAAATCTCAGTAACATCTAATTCTGTAAAAAAACATCTCAGAATCAAAGTGAACTGCAGAGAACAAACTGTGCTCCCCATAACTCCTGTGTGCAGTAGATCACTGCCTTACTTTGCATACAGTTAAGGTATTTTTTGCATTCTGTTTTCTTAAGCTCTGAGGAATCAGCAGACTGGTTAGAATCTGAGAACTGAGAAGTCTGGGACAAAGATTTTTGCAACTGCAAGTTATTTAGCAACTTTAGCTTGGTGAAGAAAACAGAGACATACTGACTAAACAATCAAAAATCTGTTAAACTTTACCTGGAAGTATGGAGTAAATAACCCTAGCTCAGCTCTCAGTAGGCCTGCTTTATTCAAAACTATTTCATATACTTCAAAAACATATTCAAAATACTTATTTTTTCCCCTGACAAATTTTCCCAGAGACATTTTTTTTCATTTACTGATCACCAGTAATCTTTAAACATTGACCATGTCCATAAGACTTAACTTTTAATCCAGTCTTGCTTTTTACATACATATTTATTCATTCCTCATTAATTCTACTTCTCAGGAATGAACTGAACACCCAGATTCCTTTTGTGGTATTTGTGCATATTAATACTTTGCCAAATCTCATTACGTGTGATGCATCTGCTCTCAGGGAAGAAAAGAAGAACCTGCATATTTACTGAAAATGGTATGAGCATAAAGACTGAATGCTTTCATCTTTACATTTGATTTCTTTGCTAGCATTATTTACAAATACATCAGCCATGCAGATACTTTACAAGGCCTGAACAAAAGTAAGAACCAGACCAATTTATTGCTACCAAATTTAAGAGATCAGTATTTTGGAAATATTTCTTACTACATAACAGTTGCATATGATAATGGAAAAAAATCCCAACCCAACCAAATATTTCTAAAGATGTAGATTTTCTCCAATTTCTGAGAAATATTTTGAATCAGAAGGGTAAAATAATGTTCCTTAGCACTGTTCAGTCTGTTCCTCTGCCCTAAATTCATTCCCATCTGTCCCCATGCCCTAACCTCATCCCACTCCTTTAGTGGACTAACTTTATGTTAAAAGGTCTCTACTAAATCACAGAATTGTCCTTTTCTTTAGAGGGTTTAGTGGTCGTGGCATGAAATGCACATACTGTCTCATCATTGCCATTAGCAAAATAGGAGTCTGGAAACATATTCTTGTGTAATGTTTTTCAGTTTTGTTACTCATGATTTCATGGGATGTTCATGCATCTATTACTACAACATGGTCTAAGTTTTATGTGCTGACTATTGTGGGGCAGCCTAAAAAGCAGCAGGTGAATGCTGAACTATGGAGAAGAATTTATTTTGTTTAGCTTTTGTAATATGAGAACATCTACTCCTGGGATGATTATCTAGGCTTCCCTGAAGATCACTGGGGCAAAATTGGATAGACAATTACCCAAAGAAGAAGCCTGAATAGCTCTATGCCTGTGTTATAAACATCTAAAAATAAGTGAAAATTACTTCCACCCCATATGGTATTCTTAAAAGCCCAAGGATGACATTTCTCTGCCCCCAAACATACCTTCCCTCTTTTATTCCCAGCCACTATGTCTTTGCTTTTTCTGCAGATAATCTGGTAGCAAATTAGACAGATGAACATTGCAGTGCATTTTCTAAAGTCCATCAGAAGGAAAGTTTTCTTTAGAGAAACTGCAGGTGGGCGTGTTCCATATTTTAACTTTTCTAGACTGAAATTGATCCAACTTACATGATGCTGTGTTTAATGAATATATTACTTGCAGGTTTCCATGGACTGTTTTTGTGTTCCTATTTGCTTGTGTTAGCTAAATCCTTCCACTCTGTCAGAATGATCTGGACCAAAGAAATTTCACAAACTGCAAAAGAAGTGACCATCATTCCTGAAGTGCCATGATGTAAAGGGGCAGGCAAATGTTATGCAATCTGGTGTAGCCAAACTTGGGGCACCTGTGAATTACTAAAAGAGTATAATTAACTACAGCAAAAGTACTGACACTGTGGTGGCATAGCCAGACACAACGAGTAAGCATCTTGCAATGTATGTTAGCAATTTAATCTCCTTTACTGTAGTTTATGAAACTGAAATGGTATCTGGTGTCATTGTGTGAACTGCAAGATGGAGCATAGAAGATTTTCATGTAATTGATACTCAACTGTCCCATCTGGTGGCAGGACACAGAGTCACTGCTTATTCAGGTCCAAAGGCACAATGGGTAGAACTGATTGGCAGATCACATCCTGAAAGATGCCACCATAGCTCAAACTAATATACATCCTCATATACACAGAGGATATATTTATAAAAGATTTTATCTTACCGAGAATGTTGGGTAGAGCTGGTCAAATTGTTTGTAACAAACTCACTACATAGCAGACTGAGTTGTTGTACATTTTCTATACCAGCCTTGTTTTCTTTGTCAAGATATATGTATATTTGTGTTATAAGTCATATGTATTACAGATTACATCATGTAATTTACTTCATAGAATTCAACAGCTAATGTATATAAACAGCATTATCCCAGAAATCTGTGTATGTGTTTTTCCTAAAGTTACAATAAGCAAATAATTATCCCCATTTATTGTATTATTTCCTCTTAATGAATGCTTGGTGGAACTTCAAAAAATAAAAAAAGAAAAATAGTTGCAATAAATAAAGAATAGTGATTATCTTTTCTTCAACAATCTCAGTCACATATAATTGTTGACGTGGGATTACAGACAGAACTTTTCTTTTAAAAGTTATTCAAACAAATCCCTACTAATCTAAAAATACATGAATGACAAATGGTGGTAGGCATAAATGTAGAAAAAACTGAGAATGACTCAGAGGGGAAGGCTGTCCTGCACCACATAATAGAGAAAAGCCTGTAGTCCTCAGGTGGAGCTGTTTGAGGTGCAGCTCACAACCCTTCATGAACCACAATGCTCTTTTCCCAACTAACTTTATCTCATTTTCCAAATAAAACATCTCAGGCCAGCAGCAAGAACACAGAGAAGTCAGGGTGGCAGAACTACAGAGTTTCCCACAGGCCTGCCTGCAGGAGCTAGCAGAGAAATCTCCGTGATAGCTGTCAGAGGTACAGCATCAACAAACAAATAAAAGGACATCTCTGAGTTCAAAGATGAGTATTGATGCCACTCAATACTGCCTCATGTTTTCTCTGTAAGACTGATGCTCTCAGACCTTACAATTACCAGGAAAAAAAAATCAGTGTCTTATGCTTTAAAAGTAGGGAACCCTTCAAGATATTAATGTGGAAAAGCATTAAGGCTCTCTACTACTGAAGTGACTGAATAAGATGGTGCAGCACACACATGTTGTAAAATACATACAAAATAGAATATAGAACCAGACAGGATTATTTTATTACTTAGAGCTTTGTTAACAAGAAATTTAGGATAGAAACTGATTTACTATAAACAAATAGGATGTACATATGTAATTCAGAAAAAACATAAATATTATTTCTGCATAACTTAGAAAAGATATTTTTGACAGATAAACTGTTGTGATTAATTATTTAAATACAGCAGCATGAAATCAGTGGCATATCAATAAATTCCACCTTCAAGGCAGAATGGTGGCACTAATATTCATCATGTCAGGATCTCTAAATGATGAAGCTGGCATAGCAGTGAGATGATCAGGAGGTGCTCACTGCAGTTACTCTCCCTTTAATTTAACAAATCTCTTCTGTTGGTCTCCTTTCAATACACTTTTCACACTTCTTGTGGTTTTCTACATTTCTCAAAGGAGATGGAAAATTCCTAGTGTTATCCTGGGCAGACAACTGATAAATTTATACAAGTATCACAAATAAGCACAACTGATTTGAGAACTAAAGTAACTATTGATATCATCTCTTAAGATGACACAGTAACAAACCTTATTGTTGACAGTGCTAACTCGAGACTTCTAGTATTCACCAGAAAAAAAAACACAAACAAATGAAAACAAACAAAAAATTACCTTCTCATTAGTAGAAGCTTCACAACTTCAACTTGTAAAGAACTTAAATTAAAATAAAAAGCAAACAGATTTTTTTCAAATTATTAACCACACCATTGCCATGGCTGTATATGATCATGTCAAGCTAAACAACTTGTTATTCAAACACACTTTGCAGGCAAAAGTTAAATACCAGGAATAGTTGTTTGAATGTTTAAGAACCTATTTTTGCTAGAGCTGTGATATATTTGTCACTCTTTATGATACTTGTTTACTCTTTATACATTTGCAGCTCTAAATATCAAATCTCCAAGATAAGAACCACATGATTCTGCAAAGTATGTACACAGAAGGCTTCAGGGTATCACATTCTTTGCTGCTGTGACAAATTTAGATGACAAGTGGAGATGCTTTGAACCACTCAGGCAGGACACAGAAGTTAATATAGTGCCTGGCATGAACATGGAATGAACATTGAAAAGCTCTTAAGTTAGTCACTAAAATGACAAATTGAAATATTTTATTTCTTTCTGTAATGAAATAAGGTGGAACAGGGAAAAAATGCAATCCTGATCTCAGTTATGCTGTAAGTCTATTTGATTTCTGTCAAATTAGTATTGCATTTCATGACATACATGATCTCTGGTCCAGTATCTCTTTCCATATACACATTGATTGGAAAGCTAGAAACTTTTCCACTTCCTTGGAAATTGGAAAGACATTTTCTAGTCAATTCTATCTAGTTTTGACTTCAAATATCCTCCTACTCATTTAAAATAGAGAAGAAGTATCTTATTATCTGTAATGGGAATAGCGGCTCAATGACTAGTACAGTTCTTTATCTTTGAGCAATATGCCTCAGACTACTGGGTTGGAAACACAGTGTTTATTCAAAACCCACAAAATTATGTGCAATGAAACTGCAATGGGTTTAACGACAGTACTTCAGTTGGAATGACTTTCACAGTGTAGATATAGTACAAGTGGGTGTTAGTACGTTTCAAAATTTTAAAATTATTTGACAATAATTATTTATACCATGTAAACCAAGGCAAATGTAGCCTGACAGAGCTTGTGTGAAGGCACACAGAGAAGAACTGCGTGTTTCTGAAAGATAAAGGCTAAGTGGGATCCTGTAAAGGAGGGGGCAGTGTGTGTGTACACCTGTTTAAGTGATGGGAGCAGGATCATCCCTGGCAGTTCAGCAATAACAACACTCCCAGAAATCTCCCCACAACCTCGAATCTTGAGTATAAATCTCCAGGTAGGAACTCATCGTTTAATTAACCCTTTCTAATTGCAGACCCTACTTCTCTCCCCACTCTCTTGCAGTGCAAAAAATCCTCCAGTATCCCTGGCCCATGAACACCCAAGAGTGTTCTTAGCAAGACATTTTGAACAGCTTTTGAATGTGTTTCTGTGATCCAGTCCTACTGCTCTCATCTGGCTCACTAGCCATCTAAGCCTAACTCCTCCTCAGGCCCTCCTTTGCAGAAAAAAAGTTCATCTGTAATTTCTGAGTGTTTAAAATGTGCACTTCAATTTCATGCATGCATCCAGGCAACAAAAGGGATATAGCTATGAGAGCCAAGTCACAGAATCACAAAACAGTTTGGATTGGAAAGAACCTAAAAAGATCGTGTCATTCCAAGCCCCCTCCCATGGGCAGGGACAGCTTGCACTAGACCAGGTTGCTCAAGGTCTGATCCTATCTGGCCTTGAACACTTCCAGGGATAGGGAACACACAAGTTCTCTGGACAACCTATTCCAGTGCCTCACCATCCTTGTAGTGAAAAATTTCTTTCTAATATCTAATCTGAATGTGAAACAGCAGGTTGGATTGTGGCCGGAAGAGACTATACAAAGGAAGAATTTTAGAAATAGGGAAGGGTTTCTGGATGGCCTAACATGATTCTGTCCTCACTCACATTTAAACAAAGGCAGAATGCAGCTAGGTTTAGAATTAGTGGTTGGCAATGGTTATTCCATTCATTTTATGCAGAGAACTAACAAAATTGCTAAATAGTTAGGGTTCCATTTTCAGGCTTTCTAGAAGCAAGTTTGTGAATTCTGCACTATAGAGCAGAAAAGAATTCCATGAGGCAGGTTACACATCCTTCACACCTCCAAGCATTCTTCTGTTCTTTCCAAGTTATACTCACACCCACAGCAGAGACACTGCTTAGCCATTGCACAGTTAAACTGACTTGCACCTTTCCTGGTTTATTCAACTGTGGTTTTGATAGTATTCCCATTGCAGAACAGAATGCCAAGAAAATGACTGTGGAATGTGCTGGAGTACCCTTGTTAGTGCATTCCAACCATCTTACACAACAAGACTTGGGTTAAATGTGAGCAATTAAACATCACTGTATGCATCCTTTAAAATTTCCTTGGAAGTACAGGTTGATGTTGCCACTTTCTTTTGTTCCTGAACAGGTTTAGATTAGTCTACAAGTCAGCAATACTATTGCACCATATACATTCCACTAGAAATAACCTTTTTGTAACTTATGCAGTGAGGCTGAATCATGGTACTGTGCTGTTCTGCATGGCATCTTTTGCAGCTTTCATTGCCATGGCACCCAAGTGACTTCACTTAGTAGTGCATTAAGCAATGTGCCTGTCACTTGTCAGGCAAGCTCACTCCATCTCTCATCCTTTCCCTTGTACAGAGAACAGGAGCTTTCAGCTTCTGTTTTTCATCTTTGTGAGTGAAATATCTCAGTCACTAGACTTGATTGAGAGAATGATGATGGAATAGTTTGTATCTTGCTGTCTGCAATAAAACCAATTAAACCATCTCTAAACTACAGTTACATTTCACATTAATGCATCAGTTCTTTTTATCTGAGGAGACAGATGTATTTTCTGATTATGTACTAAAAAAGGTGCACATGGGAGATATGAAGCATGCAAGTGCTACAATTTTTTTTGATTAAGGTTATGTATTTTTTACTTCTAAAGGTTAATATGTATACAAGTTATATAAAATCTCAGTGGTGGTTTAACTCTGGCTGGGTGCCAGGTGCCCACCAAAGTTGCTCCATCACTCCCTTCTTCAACTGGACACAGAAGAGACAATATAAGGAAAGGGTCCTGGGTCAAGACAAGAACAGGGAAAGATCACTCGCCAATTACCGTCATGGGCAGAACAGTCTCAACTTGGGGAAAATCTCTTCAATTTTTTACCAGTCAAATCAAAGTAGGATAATAAGAAATAAAATCTGAATCCTAAAACATCTTTCCCCAGGGCACAGGGGGTAAGTAATGGAAGTAGCAGCCAGTCCATCACGTTGTGCTGCTCCTTCCTCCTCAAGGGCAGGACTCCTCCCTTGCTGTAATGTGGGTCATTTCCAGAGGGTGCAGTCCTTCAGGAACAGGCTGCTCCAGCAGAAGTCCCCAGATGGTCATAAGTCCTGCCAGCAAAGCTGCTCCAGCATGGGCTCTTCTCTCCAGAGGCCCACATGTCCTGTCAACCTGCCCCAGCACAGGTTTCCCATGGGGTCACACCCTCCTTTGGGCATTCCCCTGCTCCAGCGTGGGGTCCTCCATGGGCTGCAGGTGCATCTCTGCTCCACCATGAACCTCCTGTGTGCTGCAGGGGCACACCTGCTCCACCATGGGCTGCACCATGGGCTGTTGGGGAATCTCAGCTCTGGCACCTGGAGCACCTCCTGCCCCTCCTTATGCACTGACCCTGGCATCTGCAAGGCTGTTCCTCTCACATACTCTCACTCCTTTCTCTGGCTGCAAATGTTCTTGTGCAGAAAATTTCCCCCATTCTTAAATCCGTCATCCCAGAGGTGCCCCTACCACTGCTGGTGGCTCAGCTTGGCCAGCAGTGGGTCTGTCTGGGAGCTGGCTGGCACTGGCATCATCTGACACAGGAGAGGCTTCTGGCACTGCTCACAGAACTCACCCTTGTGGGCCCCCCACTACCAAAACCATGCCACACAAACCTCATAAAGACTCAGGAAAAACAACTTGTTTTTCTAGTTCAGTATTCACTCTGATTTGACATGTAGATATAGATATATACACATATTTACGGGAAATACTAGAGTGAAGATCTGATAACTTTCTCCAGAACAGCAATTTCATTGTAATTCAATTTGAAATTTAAATGTCCAATAAATGACTGCATAAATATCAATAATGGCTAATTGATTAAAAAACAGCATATATTAATCTTTGCAACAGAAACATCAAGTCACTAGGAAAGCCAGAATAATATATAAACTACATTTTGGTGTTGGAAAGTCTTGCAAGCACAATGAATAGTTATACTCTCTGCTAGGAATCTCTTTTCTTCTCTCTCACAGAAGGAAAGGACCACACCTTGCTCCTTAATTCCAGCATTTTGGTGTCCAAAATAATTCTCTTTATCCTCACTAGCTTTCAGATAATTACAGAAAGGATTATCATCCCTAGCCTAAAAAAAGAAAAAAATGCAAGTCCACTCCCATATTCTGAACCACTCCAACAAAAACGTATCAGAAGGACGCACCACCTTTAGCCAATGTTCCCATCATCTTGTGACTCCTGGAAAACCCACAGATTTCAGAACATCTGTGCTTATCTGACCTCTAGTAGAAGTATGGCCCACTCCCATAGTGCTGCGTGTTTTCTCCCTGTAACCAGGCAATGGAGACAAGACAGCTGCTACAGTATGTTGAAATATGTATTTTTAAAATATAAATCAGGTGGAAAAGATTCAGAATTTCAGCTCAGCATCTTTTTTCCTTTCAAGGACATTGAACATTTTTTGTTTCTATAATTTATCTGCCCAATGTTTCTGGAAAATCACACAGCTGTGTCATCATTGTATCATCAATAACACCTATTGAGCGTGGCTTCAGGATTTGTGAAAGGTTTGGGGCTGGTAAGAAAATAAGAGTGCTTTGGGGAATACCAGAACTTATGAGGCTAAAATAAGAATAAAGACCAAGGAAAGTTTGGCATCTAGGAAGGGTAGCAACAGGGAAAAATGAGAAATGCCACCTGGAAGCTGAGAGAGGTGCACAGGTATCATGTGGAAAATGGGAAATAATCTAGGGGCATTCAATCAGTAAGCACAAGACTGAAGGAAGCAGCAGAATGAAACAGACATGGCTGTGCAGAATGGCTGTGCAGGGTCTGAAATCAAAGAATCTGATAGCCCATCAACAAAGCAGGATGGTAATTACATAGCTTTTAACTATCGTCATCTTTGCAATTTTTTTTATGTAGCACCTTTAGAGCTTATTAATAGAGAGGATTTTTAAGATCTGTGGACCAAAATTTTTAATTTGCTGAGAATCATTNGGGAAGGGAAGGGAAGGGACCAGGAAAAAAAGATTTGAAACAACAGTCTAATATCAAATAGACTACTTGAAATAAAAAGTAACTGCACACATTTGGAGAATATGCAAAAAACACTAAGTGAAGAAGTACTGTCTCTTCATAACAGAGTAGAACAAATGGAATTAAATGGTTATGTGCAAAAGCAGTGGAACACATCAAAATTCCACCACAAACTATTCTAGAAAACAATTTTCTTTCAATAAAAATGTGAGTTATTATCGACAACATATTTCTCAAATACAAAGCCTCCACATAACGTTATACTGTCTGTTTTTATAGTAATATGAAAGAAGAATCAGCATGAGAACTATAAAATACACACGGTATCACTGGTACTAAACTTCCTATTTAAAATAAAATATCCTTTAAAAGAAAAAAAACGGTTTGCAAAGAGGAGAAGATTTCTAAAACCCATTGGAGTGTAATTGTGAGAGCCATAGCTAAGAGGACAAAAGAAATTTCGGAAATTTGACTGCAGGTATTCCTGCACCTCCTCTAAAGACCACAGAAATGAGCAGCAGGTCTCTTTACACACCTCTTGCTCTGGCAGTTTCAGTAGGTGAGACGAGTCCCAGTGGCACAGGCAGCCACTGAATTCATGGTCTGGCCAGGGCTGGGGGAGAGCACGGGCAGTGCCAGCCTGCTTTGCAAACGACCGTACTGGGGCTCACCCAGTTGTTTTCTCAGCACATCACTAAATCAGGGGAAGGTGTGCATCCCCAGAGAGTACAGGGCTGCGTGCTTTTCCAACAAAACACTGGCAAGAATTCAATATGTGAACATGGCCAGGAATGAAGGAGTGATTTGGATACACTAATGTTTTAATTATACATTTACAACATTTAATTCTAACATTCTCTTATGAAATGGTAGGTACTATGTTCAATATGAAAGATACCTAAAGGTCAGATGTTAATTCTTCTGTGCAATACATTTTTCCTAGAAAAGTTTGTAATTATTTATTTGCAAATTATCATCAAACAAAGGTGCTACGAGTGAAGGACAACTGAGAAATAAAAGTGGATTGAGTTTTGCTTAAGTGTTATTACTGATAAAATATTCTGTTGTTTCAGGATTTTTACTGATATTTGGTATTTTGCCCCTGCTCTTAACTGAAGTTATTAGAGTGATTAAAAACTGGCTCTTCTCTGAAACAGGTGAACAGCGTTCGTAAGATGTTTCAGAGATGTAAGAAAGAGGCAAAGAGCCTGAAAAGGAAGTAGAATTGCCATGGAAATATTCCAGTTTATGGGGAAGACTTGAAAGTTGCAGATTGTCTGGGTAGACTGGATTAGCGTTCATTTTCACTGATGCTCTTCCTCGGCACTCACATGAGGACACAAGGGCAGCGCAGGCTGTACCACGAGTCACAGTAAATCCACGCAGGAACCCCGTTCCGCAGCCGCGGGGAGCCAGGGCTAG
>VXBR01006880.1:0-30513 GCA_013400215.1 Cisticola juncidis
AAATAGATTGAATAAGGTCAACATCTTCTTCCACCTACAAATCCCTTGGGATCAGTGTATTCCTGCTTTGTTTGTTCAATCTTTTATTCAGCATGTTCTCTGTGTCCATAACAAAGACTCTCAGATCAGGTCACAAAACTGAAAAAAAAAAAGAGGGAGAGATGATGGATTATGACACAAAATGCTTCACAGACAAGCACACTTCTTTCATGTAGAGCTTGTGTAATAACAAAGCTGATTTTGTTGCCAGTCTTTCCAGCACTGAAAGAAACCCTCTTTTTTATATGTTAAGGAAGTGAAACACAGCTGGTGCAATTTATTTTTCAGATTCACTTACCAGTATGTTCCAGTCATCTTCAGAGCATGTCTTTTGCTTCATTTTCCTGGGATTGTTGACAGCTAAACTCCTGAGCTCCAGCTGGGATGTAAATTCGCCCTTGAACTGGAACAGGAGTCCATTCCCATAGATAACTAATTGCCCATGGGCCCCATTCATTTATAGTTTGAATTAGTAACTCACAAGGAAAGATACCTACTCCTAAATGTCATCGTCTGTCCAGCTGAGGATATGTTTTGTCTTCCCAGGGAGAAAAGCTTTGGCTGGCCAGCCTTCCCTCACTGTAACCATGCTTTGATGAGCTCTTTGAAAGCAAGCAGTGTGAAGATAAACACTACAACATAGGGCAGGTAACTATAAATCTACCTCCTGAGGGTTTTATACCCCTGTCAGGCTGGAAATCACCTTTATTTTGAGAGATAAGTGATAGTTTGAAGGAGAATGGGGAGGAAAGCCCCTCACGTTATGCTGTGGGACTGAAACTGACTGTTCTGAAATCTTAAAGGGAGATTGTACAAGTCTGCACTGACCATATCAGCAGCTTTCTGATATTTCTGCAGATCACACATCTCCCCAGGGAAGGCATCTGTCTGTCAACCCTGCCTTGCCCAGGGCTCTCAGGGACGAGAATGGTGCCAAACTGTCTCCTCACCAGAAAAGCTGAATTTGGGCCTGCTCAAGGCCCAGTGTGAAAACAGGTGAACCTAAAAGAGGTCACTCTTCTGCTGAGCCTGTTTAAGAGGTTTTTTAATGATAATACTTCTCACTTATCAGTTAGAATTCATTTGCTGTCTTTTTCTTATCTCTCCCTCTTAATTCACTGCAATATCAATGATCAAAAGAACAGTCCCTATACTGTCAGTTAGGATCCTGCTTAGTCAGTCAATGAAAACTTCATGAAATCTGATGTTTTGTAATTGTAGCAGTAAAATCATGAACAGCACATCAAACAGTGATGTTTTCCAAATTGCTTTTCCTCCTGTAAGTGTCATTAGTAATTTGTTTTGCTATTCTCCTGGCCTAGCCTCCCTGTGTGCAGTCTCCATCTACTCAGGATCTGGGCTTTGAGTGCCAAGCTCACCTGTATCCCAGCCAGGCTCCAGTGTCCCAGCAGAGACAAGGATTTAGCCCCAAAATACTTGTAGTGATACCTCAGAGGAAACAAATAGTTCCTTCCCAAACCCACAGAAATATTTGTACAGCTAAAGTTCCTGAAGCAAAAACACATCACATTTAGAAGAATCCTTTGGCACAACATGACCTTGCTTTCTGTTACCTATTTCTAATAAACACATATTTTGGGAACAAAAACAGTGCTAAGAAAATAAGTGCAACTCTGGCCACCGAAAGGATGAGTTCTGGACTGCATTCTTTGAAAATTTTCACAGGAAGATATTAAGGACAAATGTCTCTACAATTTAGTTAATATGCCTCATTTTGAAGCTGTTCATATATATGTATATTTACTTTTTCTACAATGGCAATAGAAAATCTAAGAAACCTTTAAGTGTATGCACTGAAAGACAATTTTCATTGTCCAGTGTGATAAGGATTGGTGACTGAAGCTGTTTCAGCCTGTTTTATAGAAGGGAAATGGAGAACGAGGCCATTCCCAAGGCATCAAGGTGTGGAGATCAGGCAGGCAGCAGTGTGTGAAGGGGGAGGGGTCATCAAAGGCTCCAGCATAAGCCCCAGGGAGAGATCTTACCCTGAAATGGAAGTAGAGGAGACAAAGTAATCCTACCAGCCAGCAAACCTACAGAGACACAACACAGGCTCCTACACCCTTCCCACAACAGCCATGAGTAGGGGACCAAGAAATAACAGTGAGCTCCATCCTTGGGAGGTCCCAGGATAGAGACCTTCTCTCTCCCTTCCTTCTTTCTCCTTCACAGGAGGATGGCCAGGGGAAGAGCAAACATCAGTCACCAAATAGAGCCAGGAGGGAAACTCCAGCATCTAAAATGATACCCTGCTGAGCCAGGTATGAGGCTGGGTCCAGGCTGGCATTCTTCACTAGAAGAATCTGTTACCAAGGAACTAGTGAATAAACTTACACATTTAGGCACAGTGCCAAATACCAGAAAAAGACAAATGCCACCTATACAAAGAGTATTTATTGTCAAGCTATAAGCACAAAGAAAATGCAGTTCAAGTGACTACAGGTGCCTCTGGAATCTTGCTCATTGTTTGGTGCCATAGCTCCAGTTCCACCCTGTAAAACTTTGTGGGTATACAAAATAAAGGTGGAGATGAAAACACTAGGTTGATCCTACAGTTGTTTTATTGGAAAGCCCAGATTGAAAAGGAAACAAAATCTCAGCCACATCTACATATCAGATAAAAGTTGGATATGAACTAATCTTTGGTACAAATACCACTACAGCTATTTTGAAAGAAAGCACACAAAAGCATTAGTTTATGCCAGTGTACTGCCTTGCAGTGCACACAATCTGCTTCACACATCATTTGAAGAGACTGGTTCTCCTACAAGGATACACAACTCTGTGAGGATCACATTCTTGTAAAATAATGAAAGACAACAGGCAAGGAATATTTAACTGCAGCATCTTATGTGTGTTCTTTTGTTCATCCTTGAAGTCATCAAGAGTCATAAGAAACATCAGTACTTTATATATTACAATGGCAGACCTGCAATATAAATTTACACACCCACATTTCGTTATTAATACAAAACAGGATTTTAAGAATCTTAACATTTTTCATAACACACTTATAATTAGATGAATGTGTTACCTTTCTTATGAAGTGTTTTTATTTCATTACATATTTGAAAGATCCTCACATCTAAATTCTACAGAAGTCTGCAGTCAAATGTTTTGAAACAGGAAGAATTGACATGATGATGTGAATTAAAATGAATTATTACTCATCAAATTACATCAAGTTATTTTGCTTGCTATTTACTTTAAACCTGACTGGTAATTTGGTATTATGGGCTATCATTTAAATGGAATGCAATTACCTTGAAATAGATTTTCTTATTATTATTTTAATAAGAGTGTTTTTCATAACTCAGTGTTCCTTTTTCCTTTCCCCATTGCGATCAAAATGTGACTGTCTGAAAGTTCATCTGGCAGCAGAAATGTTTCCAGTTTGCCTGCAGATACAGTCACTTCTCAGGGGCTGGCTCATAGCAGATGCATTTGTGGACAGTCTTTAAACTTTGCCATTTCAGAGGCAAGCACTTTTGATCAAAGGATGAATAAAAAGAAAGGCCTCAGGAGATCCCTTCTCGGCTGACTATCTCCAAGGGGTCTTCTCAAGTTATGAGGTCTCTGAATCCCAAAGCTACTGATAGTTTCTATTTTTATCTTCTAATTTCTAGACCTGTGGACCTAAAAGCAACTACAAATCTTCCTTGTAGATTAAGAATACTTCATCTTGTTTCACACTCCACCTTTGAGGAAAGAGGGAAGGGTGGATGGAAGCCAGTGCTGTAGTGTAAACACCCAATTGATCTGGACGTGTCTCCATAGGACAGCGTTGTCCCATGGACCACAAAAGAGGTTATGTTTGTAGGAAAAATGCATGTTCTTTTGAGAGCTGTGGATGCAGAACAGAACCCAGGGAGCAGCAGACATCTCGTGTGATGGTGCAAAGAGCAAAGGGAAAGTGCACCACAGCCCCCATGTGAACACTGCCCCTTTTAGGCAGTGAGACAACAGCGTTGGGACAGCAGGGAAACAGGAACGAAGGAGAGAGCTGTATGCACGGCAGGAAAGAAACACCCAAGAGGAGTAAACAGCCACTGTTTGAGTTAGAATAGCTCTTAACTGGAAACTCTAAAAGAAAAGACGTAAAAGAAGGAACTGGCACGCACACATACAGAATTACCCTTGTAGAAGGAAAGTTTTTCCTACTTCAAGAGAAAAGAGCCCTATTTTACTGAAATGAAATACTGGCTACTTAATAGAACTTAACAAAAAAAAGAAAAAAGGATCTGAGAACAATATATCTATTATAGCCTTGTTTTCCAGCAGATGTTTTGAGGTGACACAGAACAGTTTAGAGGCTGGGTGTTCTGTTTTGAAGACCATGCTGTGAGTCGTTCCGGTACAGAGCTATTTTGGCTGTACAGGGCTCTTAAGTTACCATTTTGAAAGTGTACTTAAGCTAGTAAGCCATGTGTAGCTAAAGACTTTTCTTTGAGTAATAGGGGCAGGAGGCCAAGAAGGGTATCTCCAAAAGGAAAATGGGCTTTATCAAATCAGATATTTCTATGCACAAAAAATATTAATCTTGTTCTGCTTTTTAACACATCAATCTGAAACCTTAGTAAAATAGTGTATTTTACTTGAATTTAACATTTCTAGCACATAGAAAAAGAGCTTTTGCCTTGCAAAAATATTTTTGCAACAATCAGGTGTCTGAACGCACTTCCCAAAGAACGAGCACATGAAGTGAATAATGATGCTATAAACTATGTTTGACCTTTAAACAACTCTCATTTTGAAACAGGCCTTCACTGAAGAAATGGCACTATTCACAATGAAAAAAATTAAACAAGGTCACTCAGCATGAAGTTACCTTTCAGAAGTCTGAATAAATGAACTGTTATTTAAGTAGAAAGAAATTTGAGAAATTCCCCAATCTCATTAGTTCTTCCTACATGACAGAAGCCTGGGAGTGGTTGCAGGGTGGATTTGCAGGTACCTGCACAGTGCTCAGACTGTCTGTGTCCAAGTCCCACCAAGCTTCTGTAGCTTTGTGGGCAGCCAAGTACTTTATTTATGGCACTCTTCAGAGCCCACCATAAATGTATTGCTGAAAAAGCCTCTGTTATTGACTGGCAACTTTCACATCAATATGATTGAACTATTTTCAGAGCTCTTCTTGCCCATCACTGCCTGAAAAATGTTTTCCCAAAAAACCTTGTCTTAATAGACAAATAGACAAATAGACAATAGAAAAATATTAAAATAACATAACTCCAAATCTGTCTCCAGCAGCAGTAAAATATTCAAATACATTACAACTTCTGTCTACAGCAACCTCTTGGAAAAGAGCACTTTGTTTTTGTGGTCAAACACAAAAATGTTTAATATTCAAGCAGTGCCCTTGTGAAGACACCTATGCAGGAGCTGTAGAGCTACCTCTGAAGACACTCAGTCTATCCAAAGCCCTGAGTTAATGCCATGAGCTTTTGAATGCATCACGTTTCTAATAAGAGGTCAAAACATCTGAGAAAAATCAGCTGAGCTAGATCTATTTAAAATCCCAGAAACTGCAACCACAATGAAAGTCACAGGAGAAAGACAGTTTTCTATAGTTCCTGTCTGAGGGGGAAGCAGTCCTGACACAAACAGGACATTGTCCAGCTCCTGAGGAGCTGTGTCCATGCTCCTGAGGAGGGTCCACTTCCAGCAGCCTCTTTGGTGAGCACCAGTGTGCACTGCAGCAAGCTGACACACACAGCCACCATATTCTGCCACTAAGGCAGCTAGAAACTACACAAATGCTCAAATATTGCACCTATTAAACTTTTGATGGTCAGCTTAATTATTTCCATCTGCAACAAAGAAATTACAGACACCACCACTACCAAACTGTTGGTATCTATGCAAAGAGTTTACCAAGAAAATTTTAACAACCTTAAATGCTTAGTAATAACAGAGGGCACTTAAAACTGTTTTCAGCCAAGTCTGTTGCAGGTTTGTGTTCGTTGTCCCCAGGTATGTATTCTAAAGGCTTGTGAGTTGAGAGGCATTTGCAAATTACTTTGATTTTACTAAAACATGCATGTGCTTTATATAAAATCAGATTTTTCAAAAAGTCTCTTTATTATCTTAATTCTACTGCAAGTGAAATCAGAAAACCACAGGCAACAGCCATATTTTAGAAATCAGGCATCCATCCAGTCCAGCACCTCCAGCTAGATCAGTACCAGCAGTTTCAGAGATAAAATACTTCTGCAGCCCAGAACTTTGTTCTAATTCAAGTTCACATCCACGGCTGGCTGGTGGCAACAAATTAATCCAAGCTACCTGTACTCATAAGACATACTCAATGATCTTAGAGGTCTTTTCCAGCCTTAGTGATTCTATACTCCATAGCCAAAAATTCTTGTCATTATGACTACTCTGAACATTTGATCTCATTGACATTTTGCAGAGAGGAAAGCTGTGTCCTAGCTTGCTTGATTTTTTTTAAATTACAAGTTTAATGGTAGCAGTCGAAATACAGTCCAACTTAAGTCCTTCTTGAAAATTTGTAATATACCTGCATAAAACACAGTCATTTTTCCCAAGGAAAACTACAACACCAGCTGCAAGTTCACAGCTATGCATTTGCAAACACTGCAGGCAGCACAACAAAAGTCTCTGTCCATGAGACAAGGTAGTGGGAGACAAACACTACAATATCCCAATCACCTTTCTAACTTCCTCACAATTGAATAAAAGAACAGAAATAATATGAGTCCTCTAAAAATCAAATGCTTTGGCAGCTATGGGAAACAAACTCAAAATTTAAAAAGGATGCTGCCTCTACCAATGAACCACTTAGGTATTGCTCACAACCATAACTGTCAGAAAAAACATGCAATTTAAATGCAAGGAAATTTTCAGTGTCTTTATTTCCTTGAAAGTGTAAATTGTATATGCTTACTAATCCTAAATGTGACTTTATAATTTTGGCTCTCATTATGCTGCTTCTAGGAAACTAAATCATAGAATGTTTTGGACTTGAGGATAGCTTAAAAATTATCTAGTTCCAAACCCCCTGCCACAGGCAGAAACATCTTTCTCCAGGCCAGATTTCTCAGAACCTTGAACACTTCCAGGAATGGGACATTCTCAGCTTCTCTGGGCAACCCATTTCAGTGTCTCACCACCCTCATACTGAAGAACTTTTTCCAAACATCTAATCTAAGCCTCTTCTCTTTCAGTTTGTCTTTGTCCTGTCTCCTGTCACTACCTGCTCTTGTAAAAATTCCTTCTCCAGGATTCAGGTACTGGAAGGCTGTAATTAGGTCACCCCAAGGCCTCCTCTGGAGCTGAACAGCCCCAACCCTTTAGCATTTCCTTACTGGAGAGTGCTCCCTCCCTTTTATCATCTTGTGGCCCTCTGGACTCACTGCAGCAGGCCCATGTCCTAAGTACTACAATTTTTTCCCTATTAATGCTAATGGTATCACTCATTGTTGACTTGCTGATTTTCTCCAGATAAATTACTCTACCAAGTTCTCTTTTCTCTGCTCACTCACCAGACATTTTTCACCTATTTTCTTTCTCACTCACTTGTGACAATGAATGCCACTTGGCATTCACTAGAATAATAAAAAAATACCAGCATCCTTGTGAGGGAATATTTATTTTTATTTAGTTCTCTACTATTTTCTTATTTCAATCACATGAAATAAGAACTATCAGATACGGCAATCTTTAAATACATCCTCAGCCTTTAAACACCTCTCTCAGGCAAGCAAGGGTAAGGATACCTTTTTTTGTCCCTCTTTGCACAGCCATCCATAGAGATACCCACCTACTGTCAGGCAAGGGGACTAGTCCATGCCACAACATCCTAATCTCCTTCAATTAAATTTTCATTATAGTCAAAGTACAAATGGTTGGAGACTCTTAAGTTTGAAGAGTGTTATATGCCAGGAGGGTAAGAGGGTTTTTTTTAATTTCTGAAGCCTGAAAATCAGTAACATAATGAGGCCATGAAGAAGGAAAGGCCAAGGGAACACTTGGAATTTTTTTCCTTCCCAAAACCACTTAAACATTGAAAGGAACAAATTATTTACTTTGAAGTTACAGTTTTAAACCTTAAATATAAGAACGTTAAATTCTAGTCATAAAAACTGTTTTGTTTCTTCCTGACCCTCAAGCAATCTCGACCTTAACTTAAAGACAGGATAACATTCACAAATTCTAAATCAGAAGATAAAGGTTCACAGTGTAGACCAAAAATTAATAGTCAAAAACAACACATGGAAACAAATTGACATTTCTACAGAATTTCCAGAATTTCTAAATAGTGCCACAAAAGAGAGTCCGATTACCGTAGTACCATGGCTTTGTTCACGAGCCTGTCAGAGCTTGCATGTGGAAACTGTTCTATCAACAAAGTCATTTTAACCACAACTGCTTAACCACTATCAGTGAAAAGAGAGTCTCCTCAACACTACTAATAGTTGCCAAAGCTAACAGATTAGGCCAATGTACTCATCTGGAAGTCCTATAGTGAGCTATTTTGGAGATACAGTGAGCCAAAACAGAAAGTGTTCAAGCAGTGAGTTCATCTTATTTTTCTAAAGTAGGAAAATTTCCCAAATGCCTTTTTGAATTTATCTCAATATTAATAAAATAAAAGGACCCTTAGTGAAAGTTTACAGATGTACCAGATTAATTATTTTTGTAACAGTGAAGTCAATGGGTTTGACAAGTGAAAAGATATTTTTAAACATGGAAGTAAAGTCAGTCCCTGAAAAGTGAATGTGGAATAAAAACCAAAGGAAATTTATTTATAAGAATAAAACACTATCCACACAAATTTTCCATACCTACTACCCCAAACCACAGGAGAGACAAAATAAGAATAATTTCTCAGCAGGTAACCAAGTAGAATTATAAGAATCAAGTAGTCTCCCTCTAATTAGCCAAGACCTTGAGTTTACAGAAAGTTCAGGCTGGTAAAAGGGGAGAAATGAAAGGACCTTATTTCAGGGGAGGAAATTGATCTATTCCAGAGGCCTTTGGCATCTCACTTTTTTGCCCCACACCCTCCCAGCCCACCCCTACCCCGTGGCAAGGAAGATTAAGCTCAAAGTACAGAAGGAATAATCACTGAAGTGACAAATAAGGAAAGGTAAAAGGTGGGCAGAACAAATCTGAGAAGAAATTCATACGAAGAAAAAAAGATCTGACCACTAAAGAAAAAAGTGAATTGTTTAACAGATGGACATCCAGAAAAATCCTCTTCATAAAACCTAAAAAACAGAGACATTAAATTTATATCATGCTTAAAATAAAGCAAAAGTTTTTTTGGGGACTGAGTCGGGGATAAAAAAAAACAATTACCAGATGTTGTGCAAACCAGGTAGCATTCCTAAATTTCACTTGAAAATACCAAGTAGTATTTATCACAGTAAAGGAAGGAATCTTGCTCAGCATTTGCTGGAGGATTTGTTATTATTGAGACAGTCAGGTGAAACGCATTCTTCAAAACTTGCTTGAAAATTATTCTTAATCTAATAATAATAGTCTTGGATCAATGTAATTAAAAATAAAATCAGTCCCTGAGAGACAGAAATCAAAAAAAAAAAAAATTAACAGCTCAGTGAAATAAGAACAGAGTGCTACCCAAAATTTTCCTGACAGATGGTGGTTTTAAAATGCTCAATTTTTTATGGCTGCTCATGAATTTGGAATTACCCACATCTGCGTGAATCAACCAATAAGCAAGAGCAACCAATAAACCACAGGTGAAATGAAATGAGTAGATTTGTTTCATTGCCTCCCTAACAAAGCCAGGCTGCACAGCCGTGGGCTCCTTGGGCTCAGTTTGTCCTCCAGCTTCTCTGTGAGAGTGAGTGTGTTATCTCTCCCCAGGAGTTCTACTTCTCCAAACAGCCAGAGGATGAGCAACACTACACATAAGAAATAGAGTTTCCCCACAATGACATTTTTAGCATTCCCAGCTTCAAGGTCACTTTGAGAGAAACTACTCCCTCCTCTAATTGTTTTAACACTTTCATCCCAACAGCATCCTAAAAATGCTCAATTTTCTGTTGAGGTTTAGTTAGCATAACAGTGGCAGTGAATTTTTAATAACACTCACAGTGAACATTGCAGGCACTGTTGGTGAAGCTACTTGACATTATGAGAGATATTAAAGCCAGAATATTTTTTAAAACACCTTTATTTACACAAATTTATTGCCTCTGATGATCCTAAAATTCTTTTATGAGCTAGTTATGAGGTTGATAAACATACTGGAGAAGATACTAAAAGAAAAGGGGATTTACATGACAGCTCTTCCAGTGTTGTCAGGGGGTAGTATTGGTGTGTATGGACATATTAATAATGGGAAAATCCTATGTTTTCATGCTGTTTATGTCTCCAGATAAACCCTGTTGTTGATGTTACTCAACACACCCTGCAAAGGGCCGTCTTTTTTCTCCAAGTTTATTTGCAGCTTTTCTTGTCTGATTTAACACCAAAACCGTCGGTCACAGGCACATCAAGGCACTGCAAGGGATTTGTCCTTTGGTACATTCTCCCTTGAGTCCTCTTCTACAGCTGACAGCCACTCTGAAGGTGGCTGGTGGCAACCAGGACTTAGACCCTGCAAATCAGTCTTGGAAAGAAAGGCAGAGCTGAGCTGATTTATGCAGGGCAAGAGTATCTGCATTCAGTGTCTGGGGTTAAGGAGAGACCAATGATCCTGCACTCCAGACCATCCATCACTTGGAGCCCTTTGCTCTCTGGGGTGTCAGCAGCTCTGAGGGACGCAGTTCACGCCGTAGCAACCAGCTGCAACAAAATCAGAATGCAGCAAACACAAAGGAGTGTCTGGAAAACTGAGTCTTGGGCCCTTCTGCCTCACTGCTGCGGTCACAGGCCACAAAAGAGGCAGGAAAGGCAATGTCAAACAAGGCTTTGTTGCTAAAATAAGGAGTTGTGGGACTGCTTGAGCACTGTGGAGCACTTCCATCAGCACTAAAAGCCTTTCCAAGAATGGTACAACCTAATCCAAATCACTTTCCTCAGAAACTGGCACATTCTTCAGAGCACATACCCAAACCCAGCAGACTTCAGGGCTACCTCTACAGTAACTAAAGTAGACCTGGTGACAGAGTACTCTGGAGACCCCGCCAGAAAAAAATCTCAGAGCCGAAGATCAGAAAGGATTTTGGCTTGAATTTAGCCCCTGGAACTCTGAAAACTGTAATTTTAATTTTTCCTCTCCCACAGTCCCACTGGTCTTAGACTGATATTACATCCTTATCTTTCTTACCCACACAAAACAACTAACTCTATTAAATACATTATGTAAATAGTTTGATGAAGGATTTAATTGCAGTAAAATGCAATGTATATCTAACAACACCATCGCATATCTCAGACTAATCTCATGAAAACTCAAACAAACATGCCTTTGATTGACTTGCACAATGAAACCTGATAAAATATGGTCTTTGTAACACTTTTATTTTTATTTCAATATAATCATTTTCAAATAGGAAGCTCTTTGAAAGACTGTGGCTCAATAGTATTTTGGCTGACACCATGAAATCTGGTGAGGGTGACACTAGTTGAAAAGGAGCTGGTAGGTCAAAGGTAGAGCTGATTTATCAAGATGGATTGTGTATTTGTGATGCAGATGTCATCTTTCTACTCAGTAAAGACTTACTCCTGTGTCCCTCTCCCTCTCCCTCATCTCCAATCCATCCAAGCAAACTCTGCTGTGCCATCTCTGCCAATCCCTGCCCAGCTCCCAGCAGAGCTCTCATGCAGGTAGAGATCACCTGAGGTGCATTACAGTTCGTGGAGCAGTCACCCTGAGAAGGCAGGAATGTGGCTTTTGTGCAAGACTTTTGCAAGGATCTGAAGAGCAATGGAAGTGCTCTCACACTAGGACATACAGCATAGATTGGTCATTTTTCTTTGTTCATGTTGGCACACCTTTGTCACACACAAAAGGCCTCTACAGTAAATTCCCTTTACCAACACTCACTCCTGTCTGTAGCTGATTTAAAGACAGCCCACCCAACACATTCACTGCTTGTTATTCTTCACTAACACTTCTTTCACACTTGTAAATGTGCTGGTGAAATTTTCATCTACTTTACCGGCCTGGGAAACAAAATAGAAAATAGTTGAAGATTATGTGCTAGGTTCTAGGTTCCAAAACTAGTTCAGTTCTAATAAAATTATTTTAATCCTTTAATCTCCAAAACAGTCCAAAATGTTTCTCATATCCTTCCCAAACTTCTCTTAAAAAAAAAAAAAAAAAAAAAAAAGCCCAGTTACATTCTCTCCTTATTCACAAGCACCCATATCTCCGGTGTTATTTATTTATTCCTGTCTTCCCAGGTATCACAGCCCAGATGTTTTCCTCACATAGAAGACTGCAGTCAATAATTCCAGCTGCTATTTAGCTGACATGCTAAATTGTCACTAGAAACAATGCCTTACATAAAAGAGTATTTCCCAGGAAAATACACTAGCAATTTGCTAACTGAAACCAGCAAAACAAGTGACTAAAACAAAGTTAAGCTTTGATCTCATAATTTCCCACTATTCTTTCCTTCCAGCCCTCCTTATTATCTTTCCACATTACTTCTTCTCAACCCTTTTTCTAAAATGCTTTAGTGTGTTTTCCCTAAGCATACGATTTCTAACTTCTGTGGGCTGAAGCCTTTTGAATGAATCAGATGAGCTATGGAAATTTTTAAGTACCAGAGGACCTGAACACTCAGATAAGCGGTTCTGTCAGTCATGAATATCAGTCTTCCAAGTTGTAATATTTGTTTTTTAGCCAAGCTTATGTATACTGAAAAACCACCATTTAATAAAAAAGAAAAGTAAAGAAAAAATAAGTGTTTTTTCTACCATATCTATCAAAATTAGCTGCCTATGCCCCTAGGAACGTTACATGATTAAAATAGAAATGGCATGAAGAAATACTACAGCTTTTCATTCTGTGGCCCAACAGGGAAAAAAACAAACCTCAAGTATCACTTACATTTATTTATTCTAGGTATAGTGTTTCACTGAAATACAACAAAATACACAACATGTTCTCTTACTGGCCTACATGTTTTACATCTTCTTGCATAAGAAAGTGTATTTGGAATGACTAAATGTCAACAGATGTAGTGCAACCAACACAAGTAAAACAGACATCTACTTGCTGTGGGTATTTATATGCAATCTTCAGAATGCCCTTAAATACAGCAATTGTTTCAACAGAGATTTAGTGGAAAAAAATAAGTGATTTGAAAAACAAAGCTTTAGTTTAAGCCTAGAGATTTTCACTCATCTGAAAAGAAAAAGTAACTAATTAGCCAAACTACAGAAGGGGTTATGGAACAAACTAGCAGACAAATGGGCTCCTCTGTTGGGGTAAATTGATTCATTTATGTCAGCCTCAAGGAGCTGTGTGCCCTGAAACCCTGTGCTCTGCAGCCCACTGGGGCTGGCACGCTGGTGTGCTTGGACTGAGGAAAGGACAAAGGGAACTTTCAAGCTCCGTGGGAGCAGAGAGGTGAGAGGGGATACAACATCAGCCCAGGACATCAGATCATCACCATGATGCAGCTTGTGCTGGTGGATCTGCAGGCTCCAGCAGCTGGGCCTTAGGGCACTTGTTGTCCAGGGGACAGGGGGCACAGCCCAGCACTGGGGTGAGTGCCTTTGCACAGTCCTGCTCCACTGACAGTCCAGAGGAAGTACTTAGGGAGAATTTTCCTCTAGGCTGATGTGATTCTGATTCCTTCTGCAGGAAAACAGAACGTGTGATGGGATAGTGCACACCCTCACAATTTGCCAGTGACACAGACAGAACACAGCAGAGATCAAACCTGCAGGGATCTGGTACCTCTACAGTACCAATGCAGCACTTTCTCCCCACACAAAGTATGAAGTATTTCTGCTAGTATTCAAAAAGGCAGCAGTGCTATAGCTCTGCATTCCAATCAGTTTCAAGCACTACTGAGTTTTCATTTTTAATGGATTTTGATAATAAGTGTCATATATTCCTAATCATAATGTTATATTCTTATGCTGCCACACTAACATTTTACATTTCTATGGTGTTTTCATCAGAAGATCTAAATGTAGCATAAAGGTCCATATGGACTTTCTGATTTTTCTCATACCCAGACTTACTATGACTTGCAATTATGTCTGGGGTTTAGTAGACAATAGAAAAAATGCCTATTACCTGAGGAAAAGTGAATGTTTGAAGATTTGAGGTTTTGCCAGGTTTGTAGGTCTCGCTAAATACTCCCATCACGCTGGTCCCAAATGCACAAATAATAACAGCAGCAACAGGTATGTGTACTGCTGTCCTACCAACCTCACCAAACAAAGACCTATTATCCCTACTTTAGTTGTGAGAAAATGGGGTTTAGGGAGGTAGTAGCTGACCTTTTCCCAGAACTACTGAAGCCTTGATCTCCTCAGTGCAAACTGAGTGGTTCAGCAGAGAGAACTAATGCAAGCTTTGCAAGAGATCAAGGCCAACAACAGTGGAGGCTTCTGCAGTGCTAATGAGGATCTATGCTGCCCATCCAGACCCCAGTTCCATCTGGCCCACTCAGAAATCCTATTTTGTCCTAAGGACCATAAACCTCACAGAAATTAGTAATTTTCTGCATTCTTGCAAATGAATTGTTTCATTTCTTTGTACCTCTCATGAATGCATGCGAAGTAAACTGTTGACCTATCATGCCCTAAAATTTTGTGAAAGAGTTCTAATTTCTGTGGTATAATCTGTCTACATTATAAATCAAGACTTTCTTAGTAAAATTTCATGAATTTCTGAGTACTTTTTTGAGGCCACAGAGTAACATGATGGCAGAATGTTCTGTAAACCTATATGTATATGTGTGTACATATGTCTTTTCTGCCAGGACTTGTAACTGTTGGACAAAATTCTGGCAGTTTGGCAGCCATGAGGCTCTAGTTACGATTAGTACAAGAGGATATTTGCATATAAATCTGTCTCTATTTGAGAAGACTAAGAAGAGAAATGTAATTGGATTTTACTTTTGAAAACAGAGGATGAAAATTTTCATATAAATTGAGAAAATTGAACTTCTTTCTCTCAAGTTTCAAGTCTCTATACGGTTTGAATTAGGTTTCTAGGTATATAGACTATATCCATATTTTTAATGGTCTATGTTCACATAGTTGTTCAGATTTCTGTGGACAGGAACACAGCCATGTGTGTGTACACTGTGTAGTTTGAACTAAACCCATTCTGTTCCTCTTTTTCCTTTGCCCCTGAGGGATTTTCACTGCTCATTGATCCAGCTGGCTTGCTACGGACTGCAAGTCAGCTTGCAAGTAGTGGGTAGCTTGAATTTGGCTACAGGCATCTAGATACACTTATAGTCATCTATTTTTACACTTAGTCACCACTTTCCAGGCAGGAAACTGGAACAAGAGAGGCATATGCAACTAACAAGATGGGCTACAGGCTTCAGCAAAGGAAAGTGAAATGTAACATTACAATTTGGAGTATAATTACTCATGATGTGAATGTATAGCTGTGCTGCATTAAAGTCAGTTTACCTTATGTGAACAGAAAGTCCAAAACTGCTGAACCATCCCTATTTTACTGCAGCCCTTCCTTGAGATCTTCTCAGACATCAGGAGCATAATTTTTTATAAAAAACCCAATGTATTTTAAACTTATATTCAGTATCATCTCTTACCATTGCAGGAAATTCTCAGAACTCAACATTCCATTGGTTACGTTTTCTTAGTTTGAAAAGTTACAGTTCCTTCCACGTAATTCTCAGTATCAGAAAAAATCTTACAGGCTTAGCATCTTCTGCTGTTTTGGATGAACAAATCAATCTTAGAAATGTGGTTTTAATGCAGTATTTTGTAAGTGATCATTGGCTTCTTTCTGTTCATTTTTGTGTCTGTCAACAGATTATATTTGCAGGGATTACTGGCACTGTAATGGCCTCATTAAGACGGCAACATCATAGATCTCTTGTTTCAACAGTACTTTTAAGACACTTAGCTTTCCACTGTTGGTCAGCTATCCACCCTTAAAAAACACTCAATCCTTCTATTAATATATACTTAAAAGTCTATGGAAATGCAGCTTCCTGTACCTCTGCTCCCTCCATGAAGTAACATCTGCACTAAGACAAGTAGCAAGCTGTCCCACTGCTGAAGCTGTATCTATCCTTGTAATGACCAATAATGTATCTAACCAACAATGAGAAAACAGCAAAATTAACCCCATTTTCACTGGAATGTCAGTAATTATTTTTCTAGTTTAAGAAACACATCAACTACAACTTTAAGAAATTATCAGCAATTTTTTGTTTGAATTTGCCATCAGTATAGCTTTAATTTTTAATTTTCTTATTAAATATTGCTGAAGTGCAAGGGAAGCACCATAGAAATTATTTTAATACCCAAACCAATACCCAGTCAGTTTTGTAGCATAAGGATCGGTTCTCTATCAGCATCCCAACTTCTCTGCACACAAAAGGCTTTACAGAGCAGTCTCTGTGTGCATGGGGAATTCACATCTGACAATTCATTTTACAAATTGCTCTTCTCATGCCTGGGCCAAATCCCATAAAGTTTGTTAACTCCCATGGCACTTGGTGGGAGAGACAGGTGGTCAGAGGGCTGGAAACTCATCCCTGTGTAGGCTGACACCCATTAAGCACAAGAGCCACTGTTCTTAATCCCCAGGATGAGTTTCTGACTGCTCTATACATATCAGGATACAGCTGTTGAAGATCTGAAAGTGCAGACATGATCAGCCTGATGCCAAGACAGGGATTCAAGGGAATTTGTCTTTCCATGGAGAAGAGGCTGCTGTGCAAAAATGTGAAATAGGAAAATATGGATCACAAGTTCTGGATGTGCCTATGAACGACCAGTCTCCACCACAGCAGATAAAGGGCAGAGGGTAGAGGAAGGGGTTTGGTGACATCAAAATTATTCAGAAGAGTTTTATTAATTGAAGCTCATGAATTAGTATAGTTGGGATTCAGATGAGAAAGTGTAACCAGACCTTGTAACCACAGGACTATGGAACTGGGAAGACTTAGAAATTATGGCAGTTCTTCATTTATAACAAGATTAATTAAAGCAGTAATTTTATCCTAATACCTAATTCTGATTCTAAATAATTGAGAAAGGAAGAATTAAAATACTACATATTTTTCACTGCTCATAATGAAATGAAATGCATCTCCCTCTGCTGTTTTTCCTTTGGGCTCAAATCTTTTGATTTGTGCAGCAGCCTCTAAGTGTGCCCTGCTGGTCAGGCTGGAGAGCAGGAACTGCTCACTAAGGGCCCACTCAAACTGGGTGAATTCACATTTCTTGTTTTGCACATCTTCACAAGTCTCCTATTCCCGGCCAAGTGGGCTATCTATAAATATTCCCAAATTTAATATTATAAAAATAAACTGTCCTGTGGCACTTCAGCAACACATGCAAGCCATGAGTCACAGTTTAAGAGAAAAAACTTTAAGAGAATAAACCAGATCCAGTTAATTTAATGTGACCAAGTGCATATGCCCAACACATCTATTTTTAAAATTTGAAAATTAAAAATTGTATATTAAACCCTATTTTTTAAAGTAATTTTATAAATTTTTTTTATCTAGTCAATTTTATGCTTCAGAAACAGAAAAAAATTGTTGACATAGAAAACCCATTCAGCTGTTCCAAATATCTTGGAGACATCCAAAACAATCGACTAAATTTTAACCACATATCCTTTAGATATGTACCCAAATGAGAAGTGAAATGTGTGTTGGTTTATGGAATATTAAATATTGGTGTTGGAATAGTCTCAGTTGCTAATTTTTACTGTGGATTTCTAATTTTACGTGCAGATATACAATTGACACAAACAATCCAATACACAAACACAGAAAGGAATAGTTCATGTAAGATAGTTGTAGAACTATTAATAACTATTAATTTACTAGCTGTAGGACTATTCATAAAATGAAGGATTCTCAGAGAGAATAAGCCACTAAAAACCTTTGCAGCTCTAGGGCGTTTAGACGAGAGAACCCCCTCCTTCATGCCCCTGGTTAACCCTGTTGTTTTCAGCAAGAGCAGGATCACAGCTCCAAAGGTGTTGATGGCAGCAGGGCTCATCCTGCCACAGGAGGTTGGCAGGATGGAGGTTCTGCTTCTCCTTCCCACCTCCGGCTGCTTGGTCCCACTCTTCCGCCGCTGCTTCCCCTCTCCAGCTATGCCACTGCTACGGCTTGCAGGAGCACAGGAGTGCTGAAAATAACCCTTCAGCAGAGCTATTTTTGACCTGGATCCCTTCAGATTTTGTCAGGGTGGCATCACAAGGGGTTGTGAACGTGGGTGGTTGTAGAAGGGCAGGATGAGGAGTCGCTGGGAGCATGGCTGGGGGTGGAGGATAGACAGGACCTTTTAATCTGGATTTCCACCTGAAGGTGGGGAATGGTGAAACTGCATCCAGGGTTAGCAATTGCATGTACAGTACACAGAGCAGGAAAAATACTGGTCTTTCTGTCACAGCCATGAGAGAAAAATGACTTTCCAAAATGCTTTAAAATCATCAAAATATTTTTCCTTTCTTTTTCTGTGCCCATGACTAAATATACACACAGAGATGTCTTGCAGTATGAGATAACCATTTCCTCACTTTTTTTATCCTCTCAGTGTAATTAATTAACTGCCTCTTTTTAAGCACTCTATCAAATCTGAGTCCTGAGATGTCAGAGACATTCACAAGAGAAATCTCTGCTAACAAACTGGATGGCAGTGATTCACAGCAGAAGCACTTATTTCCAGGGATAGTGACATGGCACCTTCTTGACCACTTTTCTAATGGTGGTGTCACAGAGAGGACATAGCAGTACCTTTCTGATAAAAGTAAAAAGCTGTGCACACTGATAAAAATGTGACATTTTCAATCAGAAATTAAGAGGGGCACTGCTCCAAAAAAATGAGAGAGTAGAGCTGTGCTTGAGACTTGTCAGTGCTTTCCTGTCCGCAGAGATATGTGTTCATGTACTTACATTACTTTTAAACACTGAATAAACACTAGAAGGAGGAAGAGAAATCTTTTCTAAGGAATTCTCTATCCTTTATTTGTTGCTTGATGAGTCCTACCCTTCGTTCTCAGTAGCAACGCTCTTCCCCAGGTTTTTGGAAACTAGCTGCTATGTGGATTTTTTTTTTAGTAAGGAGAATGTTTCCTAGCTCAGAAAACAGCTGCAAAGGAAAAACCCACTCCCTGGACTGTCTTTCCTTGCAGCACTTCCATGTGTTCTTTAATGGTCATTTGGCTCTTTGATGCCTATTTGAAGGACTGGCTACATAAATAAACTGTTTTTCAGTTGATTCAATTGGTGCTTCTGTATCTAAACAGGACATCAATATTAGCTATTTTAGTCTTTAATTTTAGATTATTTTTTATACTGTCACAACTCTTGCACTCTGAGACTGATCTGGGATTGATATTGCAGCCAAAGGGGATTTGGGGTTTTACTCAATACTGTTTCTTCGTCGTGTAGCTAAAAGGCTTCTGCTTTGTTATTGATCATATACTCCAGTTAACACAATAAATATTCACCGTATCTGCCTACTTCTTCTTGTAACTCCTGGATGGACAATAGGCTTGAAGCATTTGAGAAGAGTACAATAAAATCAGTGCTTCAAGTGGTAAGCAGGGAAAAAGAACAATAGAGCTATCCAGACAGATCTCTTTTTCCTGTCTTTTCTCTCATTCTGTATCCCACCTGTCATCTTTTTTCAACATGTCGTTCCCTGCCTCTTCCTTTTTCTGGGCTTTTCTCACCTGGTCTGACCTTCATTTTCAAGAGTTTGTTGCTTCTTTTTCTGAACTCCAGCTGACATCTTGTTACCACAGCATTGTCAGACATAAAAAAAAATCACTTGTGCAACCAGCAGCTGTTCCAGTAGAAGACCATAGCAATACAACTCATTTACAATGCTCATACTTGTGAATTTGCCCTTAAATTTTTCAGTGCTAACATTTACTGCATGCTATTTTCTCTGTTATCTTCAACATGCTAAAGCCTTCTGCTAACCCAGTATATTTCCCCTTCCAGTTACCACACTTCATAAATAAATGTCTATATATGCTATGTAGATACACATATTTATATAAGTACAAATACCAGTTTTTTAAACATGCCCAAAAAG
Source organism: Cisticola juncidis (assembly GCA_013400215.1). NCBI lineage: Eukaryota > Metazoa > Chordata > Aves > Passeriformes > Cisticolidae > Cisticola > Cisticola juncidis. The sequence goes on from VXBR01006880.1 coordinate 20,236, forward strand.
TCCCAATCTTTGTATACACGCTGACATGTACAGACTATTTCCTCCAGTCCTCTGTTACTGTGTAACTCCTGTAGATTCATCTCTGACTGCTCCTCTGCCCACCGACATCCAGTCTACCCCTACATGTGAAAACTCATCTGGCTGCTGCTACACCACCACCCTGATTTCAACTTTCAGTGCAAAATCATCTCACACATTTAACAGCCTTTTCCACAACTTTTATCAGAGCTGATAAATGGAACTCAGTTTTACACACAGCCCAAAACAAATCTGTGCTTTACTTCCTATCAGTTGTGGAGATGGGACATTCATGAGTGGCCAGAATCCCTGGGTCTCCATGGCATGGCAGGAAACAGCAAATGGGGTCCCAGGCACAGGAGCACTAAAGGCACTTACCTGAGAGGACTGTCATCTCCTGAGAAAATTAACTCATCTAATTCAGTACTACATATTGTACCCAGGAAATTACACAGTTTGCATTTTGAATTTTTACTGAGTTGAATCCCGAAGTTAAAAATTAAAAACTTAAAGTTAAAAATTAAAAACTTAAATGTCATTAAATTTGTAGAGATTTTCAAATAAATTAATAGTTTTGGAATATAAAAATGCATAAAACATGAATCTAATAATTGTTCACAATTAAAAGAAAGCATTATCTCCAAAAACAAAAGACAGAATGGGGAACTCAGGAAGGGAGGGACAGCTGCAGCACAATATATTTTTTGTAGCTTGGGTTATGAAGCGAGGTGGTTTGTTTGGGGGTTTTTTGCATTTGATCTTTTTTCTCCTGGAAGCAAAGAAAAAACTCAAAACAGTTAGATGTGGCTTTGCATATGCCAGATGTGACAATGAGTTCAAACCCCTTTCTGGGGAAAGAATTGCTTCATGGAGTGTTTGACTTTGAAAGAGCAAGGGTTCATTGTCTCTAAATTTTGCTGGATACTGATAAATGCTGGCATTAGTGTGACATTTCCCTTTGAAAGTTAGAGTACAGAATTAATTCTAATAAACAATGCAAATCTGCAACCCTTGCTAAGGCAGAACAGTGCTCACTGTCACAGATTTGAGAATGACTTGTGAACACAGCTATGGGCTGCAGCCCCTGGGTCTTTTACCAACTACGCTTTCACCTAGCACATGGAATTGTTTTTTTCTTATATTTGGATTATCTTTCAAGCACCTAACGAATTTTTTAAATCTTCTGATGAAGTACAGCATTTGCAGTGATAACTTGCACATATTTTATCAGTTCAGTTTATCATTTCTGGGTAGTGTTTGCTAAATGATTAAACATTTCTCTAGACACATATTACAAAGTAACATCATACATTTACACATTCGTTTCTTCCATTCTATCAACTGCTTCACTTACAAAAACTTCTTTAAAAAGTTTATATGTTCCTCTACAACTTGGTGTAATGGGTTGTTTTTTACATTTCTTGTACTGGACATAGTTGTAAAACACCATTTTCTCTCCCACCCTATGGTAAATTACAATCCAGAAATAAAACTGTCCAAATATATTTGTAATGATTGTCTTTCAGGCACATGAAAGGAATATTCATGTGTGATCTATTTGTTGGTGGTCTTCTTCAAACTGTTTTCCCCAGATTTTTCATACACACACATTTCATAGATACATTTATATTGGCCTTAAGTCCTGCACATGTATCAGCCAACTTGTATTTGGTCTACATTGGCCTTATCCCAGGTCTTGTGGGCCTTAGTGAGGCACAGAAATGTTTATAAAAGTGAAGAATGGACCTCCTACTAGTGTTCTTTTTAGAAACTGTCCGTATTTGGATCAGAAACATTTAGAAAGTGTATTTAAGCATTCCTTTAGCATAGTTTAGTTGAAAACAATCTTAATTTTAATGTAACCGATTAATGTTAATTAAATGTCTCCAGTATAAGCAAACAAAAAAACCTGAGAGTTTAGTCTTTCCCTGTAAAAGTTAAAAATATGTATACTACTAAAAAATAAAAACAATCTTTCCCAGCAAGGAGTACTTGCAATAAATCAACTTCTGAGGGTTGCAGCAGCCCTTTTTGTGACACTGTGTGACACAAACAAAAAATCTGAACATGAAGTACTGTTCTTGGGAAGGAATTTTACAAAGCTGTAATGTGGTCACCTCATTAGAGAGAGATCAAATGCTGCTAATAAAAACAGATATCTTGGAGAGACATACCCATGGGGAAAAAAAAAAAGTGAGACTGTCACATCTGCTGCTGGCAAGAAAGTACCAAAAAGTACTTGGCTTTGTGGACACTTCAGTCCCACAGGGGTTAACTATGGATTCACCTATTTGTACTGATCATTAATTATCAGGTGACGTAATATTTGGTATGTAAATATTTCTTACATTACTTGTTTCACACACACAAGCAAATGCATAAAACTGAAAAAAAACCCTGAAGAACTATATTTTTAATGAATAGTTAATTATTCAGAAAACAGAACTGCAGACAGTTATTCTAGAAAGGAAGATTAAATCTGGTGAAAAAAATCTAATATTTTTCTCCTTAACTAATAGTACTATTAGAATATTCTAATAATATGAAAATCAGATGTTTCATTTCAGAAAAGCAGGGGGTTTTCAATGCCCTGAAAATAAAATTGTTCACATTTTCAATCCAAATTCCATTATTTTTAATTGAAACCCTAATGTAAAATGAAACCCCAATAATTAGTTTGTGATCAAATTGAAATAAAATACTTTCATTTTCAGTTCAGATACAAATTTTAAAATCTATTATTTTCTCTTCTAACAATAATCAAATTGTGTCAAAGTTATTGCTACAAAAAGAAAGTACTTATATCACAGTAGCTATATACAAATAAATGTGCAGTTTGGAGCTAATGAATAGTGATGATACTTGAGGTAACAAATTAGGAACTTTGAATCCTTTGCCACACTCTCATTTTCAGAATTACCCAATCCATCTGCCAAGCTGGACGATATAAGAACACACTTCCTCTCTTTTGATATCATGATCTGAGTAAGATTTTAAGAGCCAATACAGACAGCAGTGTCAAAAGAAAGGAAATAAATATCATTAAAACCAGAAGGAATTAAAACAAAAATCTGAGAACAAAGCGTATGAGTTTATGGCCTTTAAATCCCTTACAGAGTGTGAGTCTCAGAGACATCAAAGTAAACATTGTCATCCTAAACAGTTCCAGCAATTCTACCATAACCCATGCTACTGGTAATATTTTTCCAAGCACTTCTGGACTTAGGGGCTCAGAGAGATCCTAGTCCTACAAAACTACCCTAGCTATATGTGAATCCAAGCCTTGAATTTCTATTTCAACAGGTTACATCAACACCTGTTTTTAAAAAATTCTCTCCATGGGAAGAAAAGGAATGGCCATTCATTTCTGTACTGCTTCTTTATTTCAAATTATTTTATATCTCTTTCAAACTGGCAATAGCTGACACGGGAAAAAAAAGTTTTGCACCAAAGTGAAAATCTGTATTCATCATTCAGCATGACTTTTTAAAATAAAAGAAGCATTGTTTTTTTCTATCTTTTAATCTCTGCTGTTTTGGAGGGGAAAATATTTCCTCTCTTTGATTTCATGATCTGAATAGGTTTTTAAGACCCATTATACAATGTTAAAAGACAGGAAAAAAAAATCATTAAAACCTAAAGGAATTTATCCAGAAATCTCTGGTATCTCAGAACTACCATTCCCTTGAAGAAGTTTTAAAGAAATTGGTTATTCATTCCAACACTGTGTTGAATGCTCTTTGTACAATATATCATCTCTCTGAATTGACAGGAACTGGCAGAGCTAAAGGTCAGTTTACTGTTTGCTTTCTCCTCTCAAACTTGTATTCTTTCAAAAGAAACCAGGTTTGTCTCTTCCCATACCAGTGCATACACTGAAATGGATCAAAGAGCAGCCTCACAAAAGGCCAAATACACATGCCTATAGAGCTTAAAAGATAAAAAGCCTTCAGTACATCCTTAGAGGACTTTAAAACCATCTACCCTTAATATCAGGCATTCCTCTGAAAGGGAGGGTTTCACCACCAAAGGTGTTTCACCCTCAGAGTCAGTCTGTGGCTGTGGTACTCAGCCATCCAGCCCTTCAGGGAGACCATCGCTCTGCACATCCTGTGTAGGTGATGTTTTTTCTCTTATCCATGCCTGCCTCCAGTTATATGCCCAAGCAGAGATGAGTGATGAACCCGCCTAAGGATGGGTTTCAGAATAATTCTAGTTTTAAACCATCATTTTTGTTGCAAAGGAAAGGCACAGTGGGAAGGCTTCTTTTTGCCTAATTCAAGACTTACCAAGAACCCCTTCACCCTTACACAAAACCAGCCACCAGACAAACCCAGGCATCCTTAGCCACCATTCTCTGATGCCACAAACTCTCCACAGCTCTTTACTTTTGCAGGAAGAAAAAAGGTTGACACTTGCCATTGCCTTCAGAGAAAGAAAAATGCAAGCATTTTGCTTTCAGCTCTGTAACTTGCCCACTCTTTCCATACCTTGGATGAAGTTACTGGAAAATTTGTGTTTCTAGCAGTACATAACTTGGAGTTAGAGGTAAATTAGTGTTCTGCTAAATAATTCCCATTTTAAGAAAATATATTCAAATAACTACTGAAGGGGGGAAAAGAGAACAATAAAGGACTAATAGAGTGAAAAATACTTACAGCTCCATCTGTTGCTGGAGATGGGTAGTAATTCAGCTGCAAAAAAGTCAAAATCCAAGTCTACCACTTGGAAGACTGATATGAGTTCTAGCTAAAGAAACTGACTTCTGGAGAATAAATCAAGCTCCAAGTGTAAAAAATAGTGATTTAACAAGTGTCAGATTTTTTTTTTTTTAATCATCAAAATAGAAACTATAAAAATATTTTAAAACCCACATAAATGCTTACAATATACACCAAAGTGAAATCTGAACTGAAATTTCATCCCTATAAGTGACAGATAATAGTGCCCTTGATTTTAAAAGAGAGACATTTCATCTCCAGCGACTACAAACTGCCATGGATCAACAAATATGCTCCTACAAGCCTATATTGCATTGAACATGACAGAAACACAATTATTTCTGAAATGTCTGAGTGTTATCAGAATCTCAGTATTAAATAAAGGTATAATGATACCTAAATAGATATCATAAATCTATTTATTTTTTTGTCATTAGAATTCTGCAAAAAATATTTTAAACAAAAGATTATAATAAAACAGAGATACAGGTATCATAATATCTGTTCTTTCTAGAAACTGAAAAGTGGCCTTTTTCAACCATCTGTGTAGATAATTAAATCCTGCTCAGCAAAACCATGGGTTTTCTCATTCAATTAGTGAAATACAGATAGGTTTCATTTCCATTAGTTCATTACATTCAAAAGCCCAGTGAAATAAAAGAGTTACAAATGGGTTTGCATGATTCTGATTTTGAGCAATCCATCACATATTTCTGCTTGTCAAAATGGCCAAATACTGGCTAGTTTTGGCAACATTTCCTTTACTGGGCTAGCAATAAAATCACATTACAGAGGATCTTCGCATGTCATGCACATTTACAAATATTTCTCAATTGTCTCTTTTTCCTGGATATTTGACAACAATCAAGAGGAAAAGTACCAATTCAAATTCCAACCCACAAACATTACTTGCCCCATTCTATTCCGCTTATATGGGGTTGAAATGGATAAACTGAATTCACTGTATCTCCGTTTTATAAAGTCAGTCAGAAAATGTCTTTTTAATTTATGAAGACTTGCATATTGTGTACAAACGGAAGTGCACGTGAAGGAAAGATGAAGAATTTGTGTTTTTAAGAATGGCTACAGTGTGTGTGTGGTGCCCTGGATTACCCTCAGAATGTGCAGATGAGCTTTACCAAAGGAAGTGGAAGGAACAGCATGTTCACCATCTACAGAGCCAGGAAAAACAGAAGCCACACATTCAACAACAGCCATATGACTACAGGCAGGCTCTGATTGGGCACTTCCATTCAGGATTAACATAACGTTGATATCAAACAGAAAAATGCTCCTCACTCACAGAAAGACATATTTCTCCAAGAAATGTGTGCCCATGGAACAGGAAGCAGTCAGTACCTGCAGCCTCTTGGCTGAACGAACAGATGGATGAACCCTCAGACTACAGGTGGCTGCAGGAATAGGACTTGTAATTCTGTTTCTCGAAAGCACACACCTTCCTCCGTGTTTTGCCACAGAGATCAGCATCCCCAGTTCTCAGTGTACAAAAGAGATTTTGTGACTGACAGCTCACCCCTGCACACATGGCATTGCTGCACCAAGGGAAACAGAAGAGTCAATGGGCAGCACATCGAAACAGGGCCTCATCCTTGTCTTCATGAATTATTTAAGAGTCCTCAATGCTTTAACACAAAAAAGTTTTCAAAATGTTAATAAAAATACACCTAGCAGCTATCAGAGGTCTTCATAATATCCCAAGCTAAGCATCCAAGGATTACTCCAGAGCCATTAAGTACTTCGGAAAAAAATCATTACAATTTTACATGTTTTGAAAATTCACATGTGAAGTCAATTTAATCTGTTTGTCCTTACCTATTTTATCCCCAGGCTTCTTTTTTCATCCTCATGTCAGTGAAATACATAATTGTTTGAATTACTTCAGTAATAGAACATATAGTAACAAATTTTATCTTGAGACAGGACAGGACAGAGGTGAGATCAGTACTGATCATGGGTGAGAGATGGGTGATCTTCTTCCTTTTCATGGGAGAGCCCTGATAGGAGAGGAGACAGACTCACATCTACTCTCTCCTCACAGAGCTCCACAGTTACTCTGTAAAATAAACTGCTAATCTAAAAAGTATAAACTGCAGGTAGATGAGGGTTTGCTGCCCATCAGGAAGTTCTTGCCAGCAGTTGTGCTTGAACCCTTGAAAGGGGAGGCCTGCATGCAGCCACCTCTCCTCCTCCGTGCTCAGGCTGCTAGGCTGGTGCATTGGGGGTGGTTCTACCCTGCCTGTGGATGTGGCAAAGAGCCCACTCCAGAAAAGCCTTCCTGGAGAGTTCTCCAGGCTGTGCAATGCCAGACAAGGTGCCTGCTGTCCCTGTAGCCCCTGCTGAGGTGTCCCCACAGGCCTTGGGCCTCTGCTGTGATCTGGTACGTGTGAGCGCTCTCTGCCTACGAAGGAAGGAGGCAATGCCCATTCCAAGCTGGAGCAATCCCTGTGCTGGGAGCCCAGCAGGTGCTGGGGGACAAAGAGCTGCCAAGGAGCATTTCAGCAGTGGGATAGGAACAGGAGCAGAGTTCAAAATGCTCCAGCCTGTGCCCTGATGCTGCTTAATACCATATATCTGCCTGTATGCACTTATATTTACATGAACTAGTGCTTCCCCTGCCACCCAGCACAGGGGGTATCAAAAACTCCCATCTTACAGTGTTTGTTTAGGTGCTGCTTCCACAGTCATTTGCTTCCTTCTCCTGGTTTGGATGTTTTTATTTATTCAATGTGTTTTTCCTAAGATTCTGTTTGTTTTACCAGCAAGACAGTAATTTGGGAACAAAACAAAACTAATGTTTCATAAAGGAGCCTAACTAAGGAAATGGTGTAAATTAACTAATTGAGCCCCATGATGCCAGGAAAAGGGCTGTGTCCACAGGCAATGTAACATTTGCACGTACCTGCCTCAAGTCCCTCCAAATCTCCTGTCTCTAAGGCATCAAACAGCCTTGCTATGGCTGGCTGCCCAGCACCAGGCACCTGAGTGTGCCCATCAGCCTGGCATCAGTTTGCCTGTCTCATACCAGCATTCCTGGCAACCCCTTAAAGCCGTTCCCAAGACAGCATGGTTTCAAACCAAAAAATTCAAGCACAGCTCAGAACCTCTCAAACATAGAATTGAAGGTGACATGCACAAGTCAGTGCCAAACAGTTTGGAGGATGATTTAAGCAGCCTTTGTGAAGAAGGTGTAAAGGAAAGCTTTGTAGGTCTGAAAGGAATGCAGGGACAAGACAGAAATAGAAACCTGCAGAAAACGAAGGGAATCAGAGGAAAGAAAAATGTAGAAAGGAAATAACGCCGGACTGCAATAAGGATGGGTGAATGTATTTTCCCAGCGAGTGAACTGCAAGGCACAGGAAGGGTCCTTCCTACTCAACTCAAATATGGGGCTTAAAATTTAATTAGTGCTTTCTTCTGTCCTTTTTGATCTTTGTACAAAGCCTTTCTTCACACAAAGGACAGAGAGGTTTCTGTGGGGCTGTGTGGCAGGGCATCCAGTCTCCCTCGGTTCAGGCATTTCCCGTATTTCCCGGCATTAATGGGATGCCTCTCCCTGCTCTTCCTGTCCCTCGACCTCCGGAGGAAGGTATTCCAGGGACATTTCACTGCAGCAAACACCCAGCCCGTGTGACAAAAGTTTCTGCGGAGCGATTCGCTCTCGTCACCAGAGAAGTTGAAACATTAGCCCAAGGCTAGCCAACACCATCTCCCCCGCCCGGCCGGGCTTGCTCTCCGCTCCGGTGCCGCCCCCGCAGGCCCTGCCGGAGCGGCGGGACGGGCACGGGAAGGGAGCGGGGCTGCCCCGGGGGCTCGCAGAGAGGCGGGACCCGCCCCGCGGCTGCCATCGCCCCCTTTGGCGGCACGGAGTTTTCTTTAAAAATACAAATAGACCTAATGGCCCTTCTCTCTTAAATACCTCTTAAATACCATTTCTAAAGAAATGGGACCGAGGGTTGCCACAAAAATTGTGCCGAGTAGATCGGAGACCCCGCACGGGTTGAGAGCTCAGGGCCACATTTTGGCGGCCTTTGTCACAGAGGCGAACTGTGACCCACCCGCCCGGGGGCACCTCTAGCTGTGGAGGGAGCAAGAACTTCTTGGCAAGATCTCGGGATCCTGAGAAGATGAGAGAAACTCCAGCAGAAACTCCTGACATCTTCATCATGCACCTCTCATAATTTTGCCTTTGAGATGTTCCCGTAGGAGAAGACCCTGTCACGAAGAAAACATCGCCACCTTTATCCTGTGTGGGAAGGACAAAAATGTGTTCCTGGGACGATCAAAGCTGTGAGGGAAAGGGGTATCGTGTTTTCACCAGTTCTGTGCTTTGTTTGAATTAAGCTCCGGAAAAGCAATAAATTACGAATAACTTACCCGGACATGCTTCTTATTTTGCTTTTACGGGCCACATATCTCTGAACGGATCGCAGAGTCCTCAAATATATTTATTTTCAATCATACCAAGAGATATTTCATAAAGGGCGTTTTTATGGGACCTTTAAAAAATTAAAAAACAAAAATAAAAACACCCTAAAGCGAGTTGCCTTGAGCAACAGCCTCCCAAAGCCGGTCGGTCTCAGGGCTGGCTGCAACGCCCGCCCACACTTGATTTTCTGTCCCGGCAAATCAGAATTCCTATGAAATCTGAAAGCTTATTTTTAAAAGTTCATTTCGGGAACAGCTGTCCCAGCAGAAGTCAAACAGCGTATGCTGACGGCCGGCACAAAGTGTGATTTTAGGGCATTCGTTAAAATACAGGCACTTGTGCCCTCAGCACACGACTCCAAGTGACCTGTCCAGGGCACATCAGTGCCAGCGGGTCCTTCAGAGCACACTTGCGTGTGTGCACTCCGCAGTCTAATGCGTCCCCGCAGCTAAGGCGGGGTTTAGTTTGATTAGGTTGGTTTGGTTTTCGGTTGGGTGGTTAGTTTTTAGGGGGGTGGTTGTTCTGGTTTTGCTGGGTTTTTTCCCCCTTTAATTTAATTTAAGCAAAGTTTTACTTAGAGGAAAGGCAGGCACCTGCAGTCTTTGCGCTAACGTTTTAGACCAAACGGAAACGATGCCCCAAACGCCGGTTCGGGTATTTTCGTCTCTTCGGGTGATTCAATCAGGTTTAAATCCTGCGCTTCTCCCCGCGGCAGCGCCCAGCGGCACCAGGTACGGCCCCCGCACGGCGGCGGGCTCGGGCGGGCGGGGCGAGCTCGGCAGCCCCTGGCAGCGCTCATCACAGCTTTGTCCCCTCGCTCACCTCCCAGCAAGGGGCAGAGGTTGCTGCGAAGCGGCCAACACCGCGCTCGCATGTCCCAAGACATCTGGAGTAAAGGCACCTGGCATGAGGTGGTGGAGACCCGTGGGTGGAAGGGATATCCAAGGGTGCGCGGGCAGGGGCGGGACGGCAAACCGCAAAGGCGCTCCGCCGGGCACAGGCACGTCCTGGCACGGCCACTGTCCGTGCGGAGCGGGCGAGTCCCGAGCGGGGAGGCGAATTGCTGCACCCGACCGCCCGGGGAAGCGCTGG
>VXBR01006880.1:30578-53637 GCA_013400215.1 Cisticola juncidis
GCTCTCCGGCGCGGTGCGCGGCAGCGACGGCTCGGGTGAGTTGGCCGCCGGCCCCCTCCGCAGCCCCTGCGGGCTTCCCCTGGGAGCGCCTCTGCCCGGCCAGGGACGGGCCGCGGGGCCATCGCCGGCCGGGGGAAGCTGCAGAGGGCACGGAGCGTGTCCGGGAACGCTTGCACAGGGGCGGAAAACGCCCTGGCACGGGCTGGAGCAGCGCCGTGGTGACAAGTATCCCCATCCAGGGGAGTGCCGGTGGCAAGAGTGAGTGAGAGTGTGTTTGTGTGTGTTACAGAGGCACTGGTACAGTGCTTGGCAAATCTGAGCATCTCTGGCGTATTTTAGACCATGGAATTGATTAAACACATTTTAAACTTGCCCTGCCGTTATTTCGACCTGGAACGCAAAAGAACACGCTTAGGATGCCTGGCAGGGTATGGCAGGGACTGCCTGTTGTACCATGCTGTGTTGGACTGCATCCTTGCTGCTGGAGAGCGGGCTCTCCCAGAACCAGAATGAATCCATGGGAACCAGGAGCCACGGGAAGCAGGTGGAGGAATCTGTGACAGAAGGACGCGAGCAGTTTGTCTGCCCCTTTCAGTGGAACCTTTCACCAAAGGAGGATGGGAGCCTCCAGAAGAACATGTTTCCAGATGCAGGCCTGGCCTGCAGCAGGTGAGTGACCCCAAGCTTTTCTGAATGGTTCCTAACAATTTCACTGTTATTAGGAATCAGGATCGTCTGCTCGTTTTGTGGTGAATCAAAGATTTGGAAAATTCTTTTGTGCTAAACTGATAAAAGCTATCTGTGACAGGAGTGCTATGACTAAAAAAAAGAAAAAAATACACAGCAATGGAAGATCCTCTCTAACCCGTGTTCCTTTGTTTTTTATTTTACAGGTGCCTCATAGATGAAATGCTGACTGTCTGGCAGGAAAAAAATGAAGATTTTCTGGGATGCTTCCTTCAGGGCTGGAGAAGCCACTATAACCTGAAGGTATCTGGAAACAGCTAAAATAGCATTTATGTGAACAGCTTCTGTAAGATATTGCCTCTTAGCATTATTCTAAGCCTAAATTTAGCAGCATTTGGTTATTGAACTAGAAACTTGCATTTATTAAAGTGCCTAAATTCTGTTGTTCAAAATAAGGAAAAAGCATTAATTTCTCCAAGAATCTACTGTACTTAGGCTCACAATGTTTGGTAAGATCTTGGAGTATCTTTCTTTATACCTGCCCTGGAATGGATACAAATGCTGCCAAGTTCAGCAGTTCTGGTTGCCACACACGAGGCTCTGTGGGTGGGTGAACACTGCCAAGTCATGGCAAGTGGCCTTATGTTGATGAGAAAAGCAGCTCTCACACTGAAATGAGTGATGGAGGCCTGACCCTAAGGGCTGTCATTTAGGCTTCTCTAAATCCCATTGCCCTTGTCCAGATCAGCATATGCACTAAAGATTTACATGAATTAGTACGCAATCTGTGAATGCATTTTCCAAAATATGAGAATATGAGCAAGTGTACCTTTACTAGCATGTCTTTTTTTTCCCAACTATTGATATTCCTTGCATAAGATAGAAAAAGCAGGCTTGTTTAAAGCCTTAAAATTAAAAAGAACCTAAAATGTTTGTATTTCAAAAAAAGTACTATATACTAAAATAATAGGAAGCATGATAGGGATGTACTTCTCTATATTACAACTCATAAAGGTATCTTTCATGTAGGAACCCCTATTTTTAAGTTTGTAATAATGTACATGGGATTTCTTTTTTCCTTTGCATAAACAAACAGTTTTCCCAAACCAACACATGGAAGCTTTGAGACTAGAAAAGATCAGATTTTGCCTATGGGCTTTATTTCCCTAGAATAACTTAAAGCAGTAGTTCCCGCTAAAAATTAAGTCAGAGCTTTTATAGATTGACATAAGAGGCAGCTATTCATGGCAAAATATGTGGGAAGGGGCACCAAAAAGATGGAAATTGATGGAATGGTTGAAAACATGGTTGTTTAAAGAAAAAAGTGAGTCTTTCCTTTTTTTTTTCTTTTTTTAGGTCAACAATGATGGAAGACATTCATCCCTACCCTTTAAATATGGCCTAAATGAGGAAGAATTACAGTTTCTTTTCTTTGTACTTTGCTTTTGTAGGGTACTCTGATGTAGTGTGTTTCTGTGAAGCTTGAAGAGTGTGTGTCTTGACAGAATGGGATGATAGTGGTTTTATTGTGGTTCTAAAGGTCTAATTGTATGTAACAGCATAGGTTTCACATCTTCACCAGAGTCCAGAATGGATTAGAGTCTAGAACTGAATCCTTTCCTGTAAATTTTAAGCTTATATTTATTTCTTAAAAAAATACTTGGATTTAGTGTGTTGCACCACATAAGAATTGAAAGAAATGCCTCCACTGCTAATGCTCTTGCATTCTTCAATTACAGTGATTAAAACATAGGGGTTTTATCTCAGTTACTTTATATATAGATACAGCTCTTTGGCAGTTTTTTGCCTTGTTGAAATATCTCGGATAGACTAACAAAAGCAAGCACGTCTTCAATTTCAATAGTAATATCATGTATGAAATTTGTGAGAATGATGAGTATGTAAACTGTCAAAAAAACAATTTTATATATTCTAGTATTCTGACCTTATTAATACATTTTCATGTTTGCAAAGAAATCATTGAAGTTTTATGGGCTGGATGGCTGATGATGCATTAACAATCAGGGAAGAACAAAAACCACTGCAGAGCTGATATTGTAAGCCTTAATTCTGGTAGTCAACAAAAAAGTTAGCTTTCCTTTTGATACTTCACCAAACACTTCTAATGTGAGTCTCTGTTTTAGAATTATGGCTTAGAGAAAACTGAATCTACCTACAGAGAAAACTAAAATGAAACTGTTGCTTTTAACTAACAGCATCATTTACCTAGAAGTGTGTTTTTACCTGAGTGCTGATCCAGCTGAAGTATAAACTGCTAAATCCCCTACCTACAGCTAGGTGTCAGCTCTTTAGTTCACACAACAGAAACTTGCACCCTTCTCTTGGAAGCCTGCCTCTCATGTAGACAAGGATCATGACAGTCCTTAGGCTGCCAGTACTGAAAAATCCTGTGGCTGGAATACAATTTCTGTGTTTTGATTGCCAGGGAAAACACAGAAAGATTATTTTTTGCTCTCATCTTCTGTGCTATGCAAAAGCCTGTCACATGATGGTAATTAGTAAGTACCTGGTGATGAGGGAAATACAGATCTCTGAGCCATACAGGGTTTGTTAACTAGACCTCTAATTACTGTCTTTGTATGCACAGCCAGCCAAGGAATTCAATCAAGTACATTTCATTAGAAACGACAGGAGTTAAAACTTCCTGTGGAGTCTTGCACTCTTAGAGGCTGGAAAAATGTTGCAGGGTGAGGGCACGAGCAGAGATTACCAGTGGTGCTTATACCAGCTACACCCCCAAGGATTCCCAGCCTTCCAGCTGCTGTTGGATTCTATGGTCTTGCTAGTGTCACTGGGTGGATACTACTTGTTCAGTGCCCAGTAATTAGCAAGCACACTTGTAGAACTTCCATGAAAGGATTAGGGGACTCAAACAGCAAAGCAAACTGGCTTCTTTTAGCATACCAATAACATAGCATTTTGACAATGAAAATACGGAGCTTCTGGTGCTTACATGAGCACTGATTCTGCTTCATTTTTCCTTCTGTTTTTTTTAAGGCAATTAAATAACATGAGCATGGCTAGGATGTGAGTAGTTAAGACACAGTCTTAAAAGAAACTTTTTTTTTCTTAGAATACTTGAGAATCAGATCAAATCACTTTAGTTCTTGCTAGGTAGACAACTTTTATTATCTTGAGAAGGGAAAAGTTTAGAAGTGCTTACTGCTTTCTTTTCTTCTTCTTCTGGACTATATAGGTAGATTCAGCATATACAACTCCCATGTTTGTGCTAACAAATAACAGCAAAGATTTTTCAGGAAGATGTGATTAGGTAGTTTAACATTAATATTTTTCCATCCCCTGGTGAAGAGCAGCACATGCTCCAAGTACTCTCATTTGTAAGCAGCATATGTTTGGGTCAGGAACCACCCCAGGGTAAGAATGAAAGTACTAGGCAGAAAAGGAGGTGAGAGACAGATCACTGATCCCTGAAACATAAAATCCTTGGCATATAATGCTGTGGTGCATGCACTGGTACCTTGGCCAGCCTCCAGCTTTCATCTTGACACTGTGCCAAGGGAGTGTGCTGCTGTCAGCTTCCTTCATGGATGCCACTGGGGAGAAAGTTCAGAATTTACCACGTGACTCACAGGTGTCTTATGGCTGGAGCTTTCTGTGGGGATGTCAGAGTGATTTAATTTCTTCCTTGGAAAGTGCCACCTGCATCTGTGGTCCATCAGCCCTCAAAGGTCTACCCCTTGCCTTTCTGTCTCTGCAGTAAATTTACATATGTGAATTGGTTTTCCTTGTGTAAAGTTCCTTGGATATTATTTTGATGTTGTTTGTTCATGGGAGGGTTTTTCAGTTACTTTTTGTAACAGTAATTTTGAAGTGTGTGGTTTCTTGTCAGAACTGTAAGTTTGTCAGCTCCAAAGACATCCTTGTAGGCATTGTACCTAATTTCAAATTCAGGTATTACTTTAAACTTGGAAACTATAGAGACATTAAAAAGAGAAACCCCAACAACAAACCCTTAAGATGTTCAGGTCAAAAGTTCTTCTTTTCTCTTTAGCTTCTACTGCTGTCACGTGCTTTACAAGAGGACTTGACCTTAGAAAGGGGACAGAAGATGTCCTTTGCCCAGCAAACTGTCCTCTGTGGCAATTTTATGTCTTTGGGGATGGAGTTTATGCCTCTCTTTCAAGTGTCTGTGGAGCTGCCATACACAGGTAAGTCAGATCATTACTACTCCATGTGCTAAGTGAGTTTATACAGCCTTTGCCACACTTACAAATCATAGCCATTTAATGCCATCATTGAAAAAATCTCTCTGGACCTTGGCTCCTATTGACACAACAGGAATGTCACTGGGAGAAGAGAAAACAAAGAAAAAAAAGTGTCTGTGCAGCTCCCAAGTTATCTGAGTTGTGCTTGAGTGTTCCTGAAAATGGCTTTGTTAACTTCCTCTGAAATGGCCCAGAGTTGCCCACAGATGGACTTCCACTGTAAAATCACTTGTATCACTAGTAGATATGAAAGGATACAGTATAAATAATAACTAATTGAAAAATAAAATATTCACTTTCTGACTTTCTTAAAAGCTTGCATCAAAAAAACTGTTAAAAAGAAATGCGGGAAAAGTGGTTTCAGTATTTTTTTTTTAGTATCAAGCAGCAGAAGAAAGCTCTTTCAGAATATATTGGTGTGATGCTACAGCTATCAGAGTATTTTTTATGTTAAAATACCCACAACTAAAAACTTAAAATTTTGCAGAAATATAGGCTAGAAGATAAATGAGGAAAATAAATCTTTCTTGAGTTAGTATTCATTGCTTGACACTTTAAATGCCATAAAAAACATGCCAAGCATTTTAAATAATATTTAGGGAGCTGTCATTGCCATCTAGAATCTTACTTAAAGTATCAATTAAAATTTTATAACTTTTAACAAGACTTCCAAAATTTGGGCTATTTGTACAGTATTTAAACTCCAAGTAAACTAAAATGAATTTTTTAAAAAAAATGACTCAAGGAGGAGTTTTGAGAAGAAACTCTTGAATTTCTCAAATGCTGTAAAAAATCTAAGGTAGTATAGGTAGTATAGGAGTATAGAAAGACCTCAGGAGGTAAATAGGGGGTCTGTTTCTATTTGTTTTTAAAGCTGAAGAATTTGTCTCATATTTACATGTTTCCATGTGTATTTTATTGTGAGACAATAAAATACACATGTGAGATTGTGAGATTTTATTGTGAGGCTTTCTTCTGATGCTTCTATATAAAGAATTAAAGTCTCCATTTAGTGAATTTTAAGAGTCTTCATGGGTGTTTAAAAAAACCTACACTTTGGTTCTTCAGTCTTCCTAGTTAAGGTATATAAAAAAGTTAGGGAAAAAATGTCTAGATCAAATGCAAGTAGTGACTATGGATTTGCTTTTTTTTAAATTGTTTTTATTTTTTGAACTGAGGAAAACTGAGATTTCTTTCCATTGTCTTTTTTCTCTTTTTTTGAGGCAATGTTCATATTTAGAATGTAGCCATTTATTTTAACATTCCATTTCTTGCCAAACATGTCTTTAAAGAGAATAAAGCTTTTGCTGTCAAGACCTTTTTCTAAAGGGGTTAAGGACTTGAACATTTTGAAAAGATGCAGAAGTTCCTGAGCAGTTCACATGGGCAGTGTTCTTGAGCCTCCCGTGCAGGGCTGTGTGTGACTGTTAGCAAAGTGCACCACAAAAGCTGCTGGGCTCAGTTCTATCGCAGCTGGGAAGCATTTCTACAAAAGGAAGAGTGCAAGAAGTGGAAGATGCATATTTCTTTCCATGATCTGCAGTCTTCACATAGATAATGAAGCACAAGCTTTATTTTATTATATTTCACTTGGCTTTGCACTTAAGTCTGTGTTTTATAAATTTTGTGTACTATTGTTCTCCATCCCAGAAGCATGAGATATAGAAAAATCCATAATTTCCTATAGTAAGAGTCAATATAAATTGTACTACTTGTGAAATATGCAACTCCTTTTATAAAACCTGCATCTAACAGTCTCTCTCCACAGACATTGTGAGAATAATGAGGGCTCTAATAGTGCTAATGGGATTAAAATATCTTTAAAATAATCTTTGTAATTTGTAATTTGTAATCTGTCTTCTAGATTGGATTTAAATTAATCTTGTTCCAGTCTTTGAGTATGGTAGACTGTAGTAAGGTGCTTTGGAAATTTGTAAGTTTCCTCCAAATAACCAAACTAACCACTTGTTCCAAACCAGGTGTACCCTCCATGTCACTGCCTGTGAGTGCCTTTGGCACCATTGGCTCCTGGTGTCACCCGGTGTCACCTCCCGTGTGTCACAACCACCCAGCATTTCAGGAAACACCACTCTGGGAGCAGGGCTCATTTACTTTTGTAAATTGAAAATGGTTCTGTGAACATGGGTCTCTTCCCCCTTCCACATACACTTCAGTTTGCATGCTGGGTCCATATTGAGGCTGGATTCCTTAATTTTATGTAAATCAAATAGTGCTTAGTCCTATGAGTATTTCCATTACTATGAGGCAGTTATTAATGCAAGAAAATACTATATAAAACATGAAAATAATTTAGCAGAATTCAGCTGCAAATAATTCTGTGTACTATCGATGAATAAGTTTTCTGCCTGTTTTAGCTTATTATATTTGGCTTTTTTTCTCATTTTATGTGTAATTACTCTCAGTAACAAAATATTTATTTAATATTATTTTTTCTGGACAAAGGGATAAAAGATTTATTTGTTGAGGGAAGAATGAAGAACTTCCTATCTGGCTGACACTACGTAGGCATGAACAACTGAGTTAAATCTACCACTGAGTGATTAATTGGATGAATAATCAGAAGGTCAAATGAAGGACTAGGTTCTCAGCTTGTGCAGTTCTGTTCTACTGCCAATTCCACTAAATGGAGACCTAGCCCAACTGGGTAATATTTAGATGTTAAATAGGCATGTAAATTTTTTCATACCCTTCCTGGCTTATCAAAGGGTGAAACCAATCCTCATTAAGCACTGAGGTCCCAGAACTCAACTCTAACAAGAGCATATCATGGTATTACCAGGCTGGCCACTGAGTGCCCATGAACAGGAATGGCTCCTGAGCTGCCCCAGTGTTTGCTAGAAGAATATTGACAAAATGGTTGTTTGGCCAAAGGGATTTCTGAGCAGCTGTAGATCCCTGGGAAATGTTGGTATCCTGCCTGCTTCTGCTGCTGGACTTCTTTCCTGCCAAAAGCAGTAGGGATGCAGAGAGAACAGAAAGAAAGGAACACAGCTTAGGGGGCCAGAGGAAGCATGGAATGCTGAGCAGCTCCATGTCAGTGATTGATGGCAATCAGGCAGCAGCAGGAGACCGGTTTGGAGATGAGGAGGATAATTCTGGGAGTGATGGAGAAAGCCTGATTATTTGGAAGGAGTTTGCAGATGCTGATAGTAAGAAGGAAAGATGGGAATTCAGGCAGTCTGTCTTGTCTGAAGTCCCTGAGGATATAAACTTGACTGCACTTACATAAGGCTCACCTCCCATGGCCAGAGGACTCTTTGTGGTCTAGGCATCAGTTGTGATGTGTAGACTCCTTGAAAAATTCACTCAAAATTCAGCAACACCCTGTATCTCTTTCTCCAGTGCTGCAAATAAACAATTCTTGTACACTGAGGAATAATAATTAATTACATTGAGGAAGTGCATGGGGATCTTAAAAAGCTTCCATTTAATTTGCTGATTTACCTCAGTTCAGTTCAGATTTTCAAGTATATTTTAGATGAAATTCCTGTATTTTATAAGACCTTTCTACTACTTTTTGGTTTACTTTCTTTCATGAGCTGTTGTGCAGTGAGGTACTGGATTTCTGCCTTGTGTGTCTGCTTTTCTGTTTAATTTGTGTCCATTTTTGAGTGAAAAATACCATTTAGGTATAAATTGCAGGTCATAATTAACAAGCTAGGCAAGAGACTGGACTGACAGCTTTTACATAAAGTCCCCGTTAAGCAGCACTGGCAGAGGCACATAACATAATGAGTAAGGAAGTGAAAAATCTGGAAAATGTGCTGAGTTCCAGTTTAATCAAAACAGCCATGGGATGCAAGTCAGACACACAGGAGCAAAGCACAGCAGTGAAAAGCAAAGCAGATTGCAGTGATATAAGTAATTTTAAGGAATGAATAGGCACTTCTCTACTCTTTAAAAACCATTGCAGACCCACAGAGGATCAATCTTGCTTTAAAAGTCAATCACAAATCATTGCAGAAAGGAATTTACCAATCTGGTTCAGAACACAAAGGCAGACTGGCAATGTATGGTTTGCTCCAGGTCAGCATATATAAACATGCACTCTGAGCAGACTCACCTAAAGAAACAGCCCAGGTAAAACTGATCAGATGGTAAAAGATGGCCTTAAAGTGTTAACTCGCCTTCAGAACAAAATGGCAAGACAGAAGGAATAACTGCCATAAGGCTACAGGCCATTTGCTTTCACATCTAATATCAGCCCCCACTTGCATTAAAAAGCAGAGCTGTTGTACAGAAGGGTGCATCTTCAGAAGGCAGTATGGAATTTTGACTTGTGCTCAAATACAGAGTCAAATGTTTTCAACAAATAGATAAAGAGCAAATAAATCCTTCCCAGCATCACTGGAAATCTTCCAAATTCAGTGGAGACTAGGTAGATTTTTTTTCCTCTAGATTTTTCAATGAAATTTAATTAATTATTTTTGTTGCAATTAAAATGTAAAGATCAATAGATAAAATGGTATGATGTAGACAATACTGATCACATAGAAGCCTATAATAAGCCTAAATTATTGTTTCCAGGAATACTTCTCAGGCTGAGCTTTCAGTCTGAATGTTTTTTCTTTACTTCAGTTCAGCACTCAAAAGTTGTGAGTCCACAGCTAATAAAGTGGGAAGAGATACTGAGCACTTCTTAGGAGCTTACATGGGCATGGATCAGGTTTGCGGATGTAAGCCCTAAATAGTGAAGACACTAAAATTGCAAGTACAAACTTAAAATAGAAACTGTTCCAATTAAACACATTCCCTTTGACACATTTACTTATCCATTAAGACTGAGACACTAGTGAAGGCTTGAATGCCTAAGAGAACAGGTACTGGAGAAGAAATTTGTATTCTAAATAGACTGAAATATTCTAAGTACATTTATGTGTCATTTTTCTCAAAGATAATTTTGACCTACTGGATTTTCCTGTCATTTAAAACTAACCAGTTAAAGGCTCTCATCTGATTTTTCTCTTACTGTTCTTTTGAAGAACTATAAAATGTTGTTTGCATTTGCCAACTTTATAATCTATCTGATGATAATCTGAATGATTTTAAATTCATTTAGGATAACCTTACTAAAGCTCCATTGTCTATATACTCTATAAAGTATTCCTAGATGAAAATATATCTGTACATTTTGAAACTGTTCCAAGCTACAGGAATTAAATATATATAATTACAGTTCAATTTAGAAATGCAAGTCACATCCATGAATAATTAATGTCTTTTTACAGCTATCCACATAGAATTTATGTGGCAGTTGCTTTTGCCCAGATATCCAGATCTCATATTATCAGAAACATATGTAAAGTTGTCTAAACTCTGGTCTTGATTATTCTATTTTCACAATGTGTTAGATTAGGCCAGGTTGTCTTTTCAAGCAGGAAGCCAAACAGAATCAAAAAGTAAACACAAAGGCACACATTGCTGTGTTTAAATAGTCTTGAAATAATTGCTGGTCTCCCACAGAACTGTACCCGCCCATGTACTACAAGGCATCAAGTTTTGCTCCCTTTTAGAGAAGTTCAACTCTGACTTTCGGCCTCTAAAAATAACTGTTCTTTCAGTAGCACATAAAAAGAGATCTGACAGTTCTGATGCTTCTTATTGTCACTTATGAATTGATATGGCCTGAAGCATCACTGTTCTGCATTAGTCTAAATGACAGAATTTTAGGCTTTCCTGATTTTTTTCTTTTTTTTTTTTGATAAATCTGTGTGATGCTCTGTAGAATAGTTTCTTCTAAAGTCTTTTCAGCAATTTACAGATTGTTCTAGCCTGAACACAACTGCTTGCATCTGTTTGATGATGGCGTTGTGTGTATTGCATTTCCTCGTGACTGAAATGTCTGATTCACACCAACTCTTTCTGAACCGCAGCGGGGTGATTACCAATGCAGGAGGACCTGTAAGGATACAGACTCTCCCAGGACAGGAAAACTACCCTGCTGTAAATGCCAATGGGATCCAGTCTCAGGTGCTCTCTAGATGGGCTTCCTCTTTCTCAGTGACTGGTAGGTGGATCACACTTGCTGTTTTGCAAACCATATTTGAAGCTCTGGCAGAACTGTAGGACACTTCCTCTGTGATTCTGTATGCATAAAGAAAGTAATTGTTATCTGATGTGTAGCAACAGAAATTTTCACTTCTAATTCATTATTTTAACTTCACTTTTCCTCAGTTATCTAGAGAAAAGTTATTCCAGCTAGAATAGCTACTCTGTAAGAGGAGCTGGTACATAAAAATGGACAAGTTATTTAGAATTTAATGACATGATAGCAGGCACTTGACAGTCCCATGACAGTTTAACCTGATCAAAGTCAGTGCTTAGATCCTGCCATTGCAGTCTGGTCCTCCTGCCACTTCCAGCCATGTAGTTTTATTCCTTCTCTCCCTCTGCCTGCATTTGTGCAGGCAACAGCATTTTGATAGGGCTTTCAAATATCTTATGCAGTGTTCCATGCAAAGAGAACACTGACCCTCCAAAAACAGTAAGAACATCAACTTACCTATGATGTGGTCCTTAAGCTAGAGTGCAATGTAGTGGTTTGGCCACAAGTTTTTGTCCCCATTGTTGAGGTAGTTGTTAATTATTAGCTGCCTAATTGCAAACCCTTTGTCATGCCTTGCCACTCAGGTGAGGCTAAACCACCCTCATAAAATCATATGCAGAAGCATATTGGTTGTATACGTTGTTGTGGTTTCAAAAACATTGAGGCAAGTGTGTTTGCTGATATAGAAAGTTTGTGAAGCAGGTCTCTGTAATGTGTTTTTACTGTTTACACACTAAAATTTAGCCTGCTATCTCTAAGATACTAGTACTCCTTGTGTAGTGCCCATTACAAGTTGCTAGCTAAGAACTTGGAATTACAGGTGTTTTGGGTGAGGGTGAAGGTGAAATCCAGTTCTCCACATCAAGTCCTCACTTTATCAGTTGGCAATAATGGCTACTACAGCTCAAAACCCCTCATCAGATGTATATGCTGTAACTACTCATCAGCTGCTGTAGTTTCAAATGCAGAAATAAATTACCTGTAAAATAAGGACTGCAATACTGGATTACACCAAAGGTTTGTCTAGGTTCATATCCTACTTGCAGAGTAGTCAACGGCAGATGACAAAGAAAGCTTACTGCAAGTACAATAATTCTTCAAGCACTTGTAACTTCATCTAGACACACTAAAGTCCAGTAAAACTGTTCTTATTTTAGCAGGTCCCAAGAAGGCAGCTCTTGAAGCAGTTGGACGATCGGTGTCGACAGCACGTCCTTCTACAGGTAGGTGATCTCCACAGTGGGGGAAGCACTGGAGAGAGGATGCACTGCAGTGGGCAAGCCCCTGGAGAGGGAACATGCTTCATATGATTCATCTGTTTTTAAAGAAGAAAACAGATGCAGTGTCTGGTTTTGCAGAGTATCTTTCACCAGAAAAAAAGGAATCATATGTAGTCTTGGAGGTTGATTCTGATCTCATTAATGTTCATGCAAATTTAAAAAAAAAATGGAATGGTTTCTGACAAGTAATGCAGATAAAACAAAGGAAGGTAAGAGTTCATGAGCTCATGTGATGTTCACTCTTTTTAAGTGATGGAGAAGACAGAGTTAATGCATTCCTTCTTACAGAACTACTGAACAGCTGAGTGCTGTCAGGACATGCATAGCAGAAATTTAGTTGTTCTGAGAATTTCACCACAGATAACGCTGCATTAAACCCTTTTTATGAAGGTTAGTGCTATATAAATACTGGACTTGGATTTTGTTTGAGAATAGACCACCTGGTTTACAGTTTAAGTCATGGTTTGCTTCCAAATCATTCAAACTCCGTTGTACATCAGGGTTGCTAACTGAGAAACAGTAGCACTTGGGAAGGTGAGGTACAGAAATCCACCCAGCTTTGTACAGCTCGGTAATCAATCAGACGGGTGTCGAAAGGAAGGTGAAGGTTAAGCTGTTTCATTTTAAAAAGAATATTCCCCAAGGAGCAAAGCAGTAGTAGCACAAGTTTAATTAATAACTGATTGACAGTTTCTACTGCAGATAGATTGCACTGTAATTTTTGGAGTCAGAGCTTTTTCTGGTTTACTTCAATCCATTCATCTTCTTGAATGGATTCTTAAATGATCTATGCTGTTTTTTTTCACTGAAGGTAAAAGACCCAAGAAGACTCTTGATAAAAAGGCTGGAAACAAAGGTAACAGAAGAACACACATTTAACTTTTGCAAAGCAGAATCCTAGCTTTTATTTGGTGTTAGTAAGTCTAATTATTTTGGATGTTCACAGACTGTAAAGCTGATATTGCATTTCTCATTGATGGAAGCTACAATATTGGCCAACGTAGGTTTAACTTGCAGAAAAATTTTGTGGGAAAAGTAACTGTAATGTTGGGAATTGGAACAGATGGGCCTCATGTTGGAGTCGTACAGGCCAGGTAAGAACAGATCTACACAAAATATAATGGAGTAATTGATAAGAGAACTCAATTAACGTATCACTTCTCATTTTGCAGAGCAATATCATTCAGTAATGGCTGATGAATAGCAAGGGAAAGAAACTTTTGAGCTGTAGCACTGTTTGGTCTGTGCTATCCTGAGGTGTGCATGTGAGAGGACATGACAAATTCGAACATCTTCTCTCTGATATTTGACTAGAGAGCAGCCAGACTTTTCACAGCCCCTCTGCTGCAGCTTTGCATCTCATCTTAGTAGAACAGCAGGAAACACCCCAAAGGAGAGATGCCAGTTTCTAAAAATTGTGCAGAGAGAATAGTCCCTAATGGCCATGTACATGTACAAAACAAAAACCTACTCTTACCAACTGCTAAAATATTACAGCTGTTATTTTTCAGATTGTAACTGGTCACTTGTTTGTGCTTTCTACTGTAAATTAAAAATGAAATCTGGACGCAGAATACTTAAAGTCTTTAATTTCTTAGTCAGTAGCTAGCATACCTTGAACTTCTCAAATGAAAAAACTCAAACGGCACTTTGCAGGAATTTTTTTATAAGGAGGGCATTTGTCATACAAATAGTAGAAAACCTGTCAATTATCTTTTTTTGCCATATCGTTTATGCCAATAATATTATTATTATTATCTTTAATTACGCAGATGCATTTACTTTAACATTTTTTTTCTTTATGTATTTTCAGCCTAATATTTTCAGCTGTTTGATAATCATGAGAATCAGGCTGTCCTTAATTTACCCATTCAGGTAGATAATTCCACTTGCTAAGGATTGCAAGACTTATTAAGCAATGAGTATATTTACATTTTAGTATTAAAATACAGAGAAGAATATATATTATCAAGAGCAAAATTATTCCATCTTGTTTTAGCTTGCTAATGCCAGATTGAAAAGTGAACCTTATTACTCTTTTATTTTTTCACAGTGAACATCCAAAAATTGAATTCTATCTGAAAAACTTTACTGCTGCAAAAGAAGTTTTGTTTGCCATAAAGGAATTAGGGTTCAGAGGAGGCAATTCCAATACAGGTGAGTTTATATTCCCCCCAAACCAGAAATTAGCTCATTATGTATTTTATATATATGTGTCTATGTATGTGTAAATGTGTAAAAATTGAAGTTTTTATAATTCACATAAGTCAGAAAGTGTTTTGGATGCCACCTTACTTACATTAATCAGGTTCAGTGATTTTCCATTGACACATCTCTTATTTAATTTCTGGAAGTTAGGCATGCTTATTACACATTTTGTTAGAGTACAAGTGTTTGTACTCGTATAAATGCTTCCTGCATTTCAACAGTAATTGACTTTTCGCTAGTAACAGAATGATATCTTCAGACAAATTCATAACAGGCTTAGTGTTTCTTTCTTGTTGGGTGACTAATTAAAGAGCTAGACTAGGAGTAAGTAGTAAGTGGTTGTGAGAAGACTTGGTGGTTTAGCCCCAGCCAGCAGCCAAGCCCCAGCAACTGCTGCCTCACTTTCCCCTGGTAGGATGGAGGGAGAACTGGGAAGAGGAAAAGGAGAAAATCTGTAGCTTGAGAGAAAGACAATTTATTAGGGAAACCAAAAGCCACTCACAGAAGCACAGCAAAACAAGGAATTCATTCACCATGTCCCATGGGTAAGTAGATGTTCAGCCATCCTGAGGAAAGCAGGGCTCCAGCTCACATAACAGTTCATTCAAATGTCCCCTCAACCTTCTTCCCAGAGCTTCATATGCTGACCATGACACCATATGGGCTGGAATATCCCTGTGGTCAGCTGGGGTCAGCTGTCCTGGCTGTGCACCCCCAGCCTTCTCACTGGCAGGGTGGCACAAGAAGCAGAAAAGGCCTTGGCACTGTGCAAGAGCTGCTCAGCAATAACAAAATTGTCCCTCTATTATCAACACAGTTTTCCACACAAATCCAAAACTCAGTCCCTACTAGCTAATCTGAAGACAGACAAAACCAGCCAGCCATTGAAACTAAGCAACTAATGATGTTGCATTTCACAAGTTAAATTTAGGTAGCTCCTGAACTTCCTTCCAATCCATTTGGCAGGTACTTATATACCTACTTCCTAGTAGACAACTAGACCCATGAGCAAAAAATCGTCTCTGGGAATTCCACCTCAGCTTTATCTGTGGGGCTTTTTTCTGGGAGGAGGGCTGTTGGTTTGGGGTTATTAGTTTTTAACTTGGAGGTTGCCCAAGCTTCATTATTGTCAAATTTCCTGGGGCACCAATCAATGCTTCACTGGCTTAGTCCCATAGTTATAACACAAATCCTGCACAATTTCAGCTGGGAAGCTGATCCCAGAATGTACCATCATTGTATGCATTATTTCTCCATGTTTTTTTTTCTGTTCAAAACAAGGGAAAGCTTTGAAGTACACAGCTCAGAAATTCTTCTCTTTGGAAAATGGAGCACGGAAGGGAATTCCCAAGATCATTGTAGTGTTTCTGGATGGCTGGCCCTCAGACGATCTGGAAGAAGCTGGCATAGTGGCCAGAGAATTTGGAGTCAACGTGTTCATTGTGTCTGTAGCAAAACCCACAACAGAGGAGCTGGGAATGGTACAAGACATCGGTTTTGTTGACAAAGTAAGAAAGAATGGCATTATTTGGTTTTCAGTCATGAATATAATTCTGGAGAATTTACAGTAAAGCTATAATGAACTAATATATGTATATAAAGTAACTCATATAGATGTATAGACAAAAATATTGTCTCAAACCAGCTGATTAAATTATCCCTGCTCACAAGTGATACAAAAGACTGGCAGAGGGAAGGTTAAAGAAGTTCTGCAGATTTTTCCCTGCTAAAGAGGCCACACAAAAGTGCCATTGTCCTCCCAGTTCAGAAGCTTGGCCAAGTTGTAGCTCCTGGAATTTGTATTTGCATGAAGACTCTCAGTGCAGGAAATCCCCCTATCTCAGGTATGGTTGAATGTGCCAAAGCAATGAAATACTGATATGATACATTCTCCTGAAAGGGCAGACAAGGAGGTGCTTATTTCTTACCTGCTCTGTGGGTAATTATTTACTTGCTTTTACTACTAAGAGGACAGAAAATACAGAAAAACATATCCTAGCAAGTCTGTGTACAAGATTTTGATCTCGTATGCAGAGTTTCGGATCTTGTTCCTTTTGAGTTAGAGCAGGAATTCACCGATCACCTACTCTCTCATGAGTTTTCTGATCAGTAAGTCTTTACTTACTCTTATTCTTTATTTTTTCACTGCAGTGAAAAAAATGGTCATTTTCCACAGGAGGTTGTAGATATCTAATCTCTGGCATGAACAGAATGAAGCTCTGCTTCTTCTAGGGATAAGATATCTAGCTGCTGATCCCAGAGTTATTGCAGGCAGGTCCAACCCTTACCCACTTACAGAAGCACCATAGAGTGGTTTGGGTTGGAAAGCACTTTAAAGGTCACCTATTTCCCACCCCCTTGCCATGGACAGGGATGCCAATAGACCAAGTAGCTCAGGCTTGGCCTTGAACACTTCTGTTTTTGAAACCTGCTTGTGAAAGAAAAATCACAGGTGTCTGAGTACTATCCATTCAACTGCTCTGTTGGCATTCACCCATTCTGTTTATGTTTTCAAACAGGCTGTCTGTAGGAACAATGGCTTCTTCTCTTACCAAATGCCCACCTGGTTTGGTACCACCAAATACGTGAAACCTCTTGTGCAAAAGCTGTGCTCACACGAGCAGATGCTGTGCAGCAAGACTTGCTACAACTCGGTCAACATCGGGTTCCTGATCGACGGCTCCAGCAGCATCGGCGAGAGCAACTTCCGCCTGGTGCTGGAGTTCGTGAGCAACGTGGCGAAGGCTTTCGAGATCTCCGACATCGGCTCCAAGGTGGCGGCCGTGCAGTTCACCTACGACCAGCGGCCCGAGTTCGGCTTCGCCGACCACGCCACCAAGGAGAGGGTGCTCTCGGCCATCCGCAACATCAGCTACATGAGCGGGGGCACCGCCACCGGCGACGCCATCTCCTACACCACCAAGAACGTGTTTGGGCCGGTGAAAGACGGCCCTAACAAGAATTTCCTCGTTGTTCTGACCGATGGCCAGTCTTACGATGATGTTAGAGGACCTGCTGCAGCTGCACAAAAAGCAGGTAAGTCATGTATTTTCAAAAGTGGTGGAAGTTGATCAATCCTATTTCCGCTGCACTGCAAATATTAAGATTTTAAAGTTTGCAAAGTATCATACTTGCTTTGAATTCAGCGAAATGTAAACCCCTAGGAACGGTTTTCCATTAGGGTGAAAAAACCCCAAGCAAAGCAGGTATGACTAGACTCACAGCAGCTTAGGGATCAACATATACCCAGTCTCATTTCCCTGAACAGTAGAGTAAGAATGACAAACCAAGTAATTCCATCCTTATCTAGGAAGGGAACAAGCAGTTGTGGCCAAAAAGCTATTTGGGCTGATGATGCTTGAAGCATATAAAGTATACACAAAGGAGCCAAACCTACTTTCAAAATAATTTTACTTGTTTTTCAAGAATGACATTGGAACTGCTACAATCCTGTGTGTCACTACAAGAACAATTCAGTCATTAGCTCTTGCGATACCTCATAGTTCCCTCAGGATTTTTCCTGAGACAAACCTAATTCCTGGTATTTAGTGGCAAAATCTAATTATCTCTGACAGACTGCAGGTGTTGAAACATGCTTTTCAAATCCACATTGAGTCATTAATGTAGAAATGTCTAGCTTTCTTGTACCTACAGGAAAAATGGTCCCTTTTTTTTCCTTTTTGTAGGAATAACGGTCTTCTCTGTTGGTATTGCCTGGGCACCGCTGGATGATCTGAAAGACATGGCTTCTGAACCAAGAGAATCTCATACTTTCTTCACCAGGGAGTTCACAGGATTGGAGCAGATGGTTCCTGATATTATTAGAGCCATCTGTAAAGATTATTTGGACTCTAAACAATAAAAAATCTGCTGTTCACTATTACTATTGGAAACTAAAAATCATGAAATTGAAATGGTACCTCTAAAGTACAGATGTTTTATTCTTATATATGCTATCATCATACAGAGGAAGAAGAAGGGCTGCTTTTTGGTTTTGTAGTCAAAGATTCTTGTGAGCTTGTTAGAAGCTGTACTTGATACTGAAGTGCAGAATTTGGCCAACAGCTAGTATTTTCAACAAGCGTATAGCATCCCAAAGTTTAAAGCTTTGCGTATCCTGCACTTAAGAACAGCAGATACTCAGAAGAAATAATACAGCTCTGACTTTTTTTTGCCACTTGCTAGATACCTTCTTACAAGTTAAAAATAATATAACTTTAAATAGAAGGTACTACCTTCTATAAGCTTCCTGTACCTTACAATTTTCCAAGAGTTCTGCTGATAACACAAAGTACTTTCAGCGCTCCTGTTGTGCAACATCCATTATTGCCAGGCAGCTTAAGAAAAGATATGACAGATTGTAGCTGAAAGAGTCTATTTTTACTAGTTGGGGTTTTGCTGGTCTGGTTGGCAAATTATTTTGGCACAAAATTTTAAAAGTAATTAAAGTACTGTAGTTCTTTGAGGATCTGAATCCTAACATAGTAGCTACTACTACTGCTTTCTGCACCATTGACGTCAACAGTGATATTCCAAATATAACGGTCAACTGGATATTTCCTGTCTGCTGCCATGTACTGTCTTGATTTGACAAAGTTGCTATTGGCCAGACAGTTAAGAGACAGGAATCTTGGGCCAAGTGATTAAATGAGACCACACAGTGGGAACTGAAAGCATTCAAATTCAAGTCCAGAGGTATCTTAAACTTTTAAACCTAACAGAGTTATATCAGATTATATGGTCAGAAAAGAAGAGAGTAGGCAGACACATTAAGTGGGATTTAGTAGTTCACAGAGTAACAACTTCATAATGGTAGTGCAACCATCTTTATAGATGTGTGAGGTTTTCTAAGGATGAAAGAATAGTTTTCTTGAAAGAGGCTTTCCTTTGATTACATACCTAGTAATGTTGATATATTTATATGCACACGCATGTTGTTAACATTTTGTGATTGATATTCACCAAGTTATTTCAGAGCCCTGGTGTGAAAAACATACTCCAAATCTTCTTTAGAAAATAAAGGGGGTTTGCAAATAAAATGTATAGTAGAAAGCAAACCAGCACCTCCTCTATCAATCTGGGGTTTCCCTATTTTCTCTCCCCCGCTATTGATTGTAAAATTTCTAGTAGTTATGGAGTGGCACAGAAGGGATTGTATTCATTGGGCTTTTGCTGTGCACTTTTTAATAACTTATAACTGGCTATATATTAATCTAAACATAGATGGCAAAGATGCCTTGTATTTTTCTAGTAATTATCCTTAATTTTGTTATGTATTTATAGATAAGAGTATTATGCTTTTGCTGTATAAATTCATGTGCTGTATCAACTTTGTGCAAAAATTTAATTAATTTAGTTTATAAACTTTTTATAGAAATACATATTGCAAGAAAACTGGGACTGCTGCTATCTGTTTTAATATCTCATAACACAGAAGTTTTTTATAATGACCCTCATATAGTATAGCTTGAATAAGCTGTTTGTGATGCTTCCTAACTATATTATCTTAAATTCCAAATCATTCTCAAATAATAAGGGTATTATTTTTACAAATATTTTAATTTGAATGAGTCAGTATCAAAGTTTTAGTCATTGTTCATATTAGGTAATATGCTAGATAAATAATCTGAATACAAATGGCATGCTGGCTGATAGAATCACGTTTGCCCTCCTATTTTGCTTTTGCTATTGCAAAGAAATAGGCAGCTTTACCTCATGTCAGTCATTCATCTGACAAAAAGCAGGTTTGTATCCTTGGGACACTGAAAGCTGCAGAGCTAAGTGTCCACATATTTCCATTTCACAGGAATGGTGATGCCTTGTTACTTGCCCCCTTCATACACTGCCATTCCACTCAGGTAGGGAGTACAGAAAATACTTTTTAAAGATACAATGTTTATGTGCCAGCAAGCATTTGTGAGCAGTTTCGATCTGAGAAAAACATTGGTGGGATATAGATAAAAAAGATGCTGAGGCAGCGTGGAAAGGATGTGGACTGTGCTGTAAGAAGGCAATTTTGGAGGAGGAACAGCATGGCAGAGGGTAGCAGACACAGGCTGAAGCTCTGGTTTGTTAAACACGGTAAGTAAAGCCACAGCAAGGATTCAGTTTTACACTGCCGCACCAAGGAGTACAAAGAAGGTGAAGAGAGCTGCAGCCACCATCAGTTATGCAAACTCCAGTGGGAAAAACTGCTGCAGCTTTAGGGCTCAGTCAAGAATTCGGTCTGCAGGAGATCAATTCTGTTCTTGTGAGACTAGTGAAAACCATTGTAAAGGGACTACATTATCTGCAAAAGGTCCCTTCCCACTGAAACCACTTTGTGATTTTCTATGCCGTATTTCCCTTACCTGAACAGTACTCAGACTCAGGAGGCCTCAGATTTGCAATCCCAGTCCTGATGACGTATCACAAAAACAAAGCAAAACAAACAAACAACCCCAAACAAACAAAAAATTGGGATTCCTTCATTTAGAAAAGAGTAGAAAACTCTGAGGTTATGAGTTTAGGTGCTTGCCTAACTCCAATTCAGCTGTTTTGAATTTTACATCAAATAGTTGTTAACACAGTTCAAAACTCATCCTTCCAACTTAGAGCAATCTAAATTCACAAAGTTCTATTATTTTGCTGTCCTAAATAAATTGAAATCCCTTTTTGTACCATGATAACTTCCAGGAAGAGCTACAACCGCCAGCCATGCTTTGATTAGGACACATGCCTGAGCACTGGAAGCATTCCCTGCAACACGATCTTTCCTGGGTAAATTCTCCACTCACAGGTTATTTTATAACAGAAAGGAGCGTGACTTCCTTTGTCATTGGCAGTATGTCTTTCTCAGCCTCAGAAGGAAACTCAAGCTAATGTCTCTGATTCTGGTTACCAGTTTTGCACCTTGCACAAATCTTAGGCATTCAGGTTCTCTCTTTAGCATGAATCACCTTGTATATACATCTCTTGATAGCATGGCTATTTCTAGTTCTGACAAGTGCAGTATATATGAAAAGCAGCTACACAGTCTAAGAATGAAGGTCAGTAAACTGCAGAGAAATCTTTATGCAGCCAGACCTGCAACCTAGTAGCAGAAGCCTTCTACATTACATCCTTAAGCAGAATGCAAAATGGATCTCAGAAGTTGACCAATCTTTATTATCATTAGGAAACTATTGATATTGAATCAGCAGGGAATGAGAAAGATCCAAAATAAGATCATCCTAACAATCTTAAGAGAAAGTAGTCACTTTAAAAGTACTGTGCCTTTTAAAATCAATGCCAATAAAGAGCAGTAAAGAATCAAGCCAAAATCATTAGCATCAGAAGTCAACAATTGTAATTCTCTACAACTTACAAAGCAATTTCGAAGTGGGAAGAGAGAAAGAAGAACAGGTTGGATTTTTTGGCACATTAGTATAGTTCCATCAGAACAGTAGATTCTCCTATAAATATTTTCATTACTTCCGTTTGCATTTCATATTAGTGTTGTCACGTAAGCTTCCCCTTCTATGAGGCATGGCCCCATAAAATACAGTATTTTTACCTTCCCTGTTCTGAAGAAAAAAAGTGAGGATGACTGCTTATGCCTTGCTTTTAAGCCTTTTTCCTTATGGGGCAACTCTCAGTATCACTTCCTAGCTCCACCAATTTTGTCAGCACTTTCCTTCCTTTCATTAGCCTGAAGGATAAGTCAGCTCCAGAAAGCAGCAAAGCCACAAAAATGACAGAAAATTTCTCTGTTCCATGCAAGTGTCACAGAAGGCCTGAGTACACAGTCAAAGATGATCAACTTTATTCTTAAACAAACTTCCTGGAAACTGGGGACTTAAATCCTCAGCCTAATAAAACCAGTGGTTTTGGTTTGGTCCTGGGACAGCAAATATAAATGGTATTTTTGGGAAGTGGAAGCAGAACGTGGCTGAATATCTTGTGATCACCTGTCATCCAAAGAGAGACACCAAACACAAGGAATTTGCCAGTTTATAACTGAAGTATGAGCCACTTTTCACTCATATGTCTATTAACTGGAGCACACATTCTTCTGCCCTCACTGGCCTCAAAGATTTTGCCTCTAGCTTCATGTGAGCAAAGAATAGGTTCTGAAAACTTGCTGTCTATGATTAAATCCCAGGTTTTAATCTCTGCTTTGAAGCAAATGACCACTTTAAATTTAATCTCATTAGGATCAAAATTTCCTTTCCTTTCAAACAATCAAGTCTGGTTAGTGAAGTGTCCTTGATCATAAGCTGCTTTCATGAAATGAAGGGTATTTATTGTTTCATTACTCTCAAATTTGTTTACATTCATCTGCATTTATACACAAACAAATATTGTGTCCTATTTGTCTCTGCATTCCCCAGCCACAGCAGCTGCCTGTAAATAGCAGCAGGGCCAGCTGATCTTTAGGCATCCCAGGATGATGGAGGGCAGGGTTAGGCTTTGCCACAGGCAGGAGGAGCAGGCAAGCACAGGCAGGAGGGGCAGAAAGCCACAGGCAGGAGGAGAAGGAGCAGGCAGCCACAGGCAGGAGGAGCAGGCAGCCACAGGCAGGAGGAGCAGGCAGCCACAGGCAGGAGGAG
>VXBR01006880.1:53785-119357 GCA_013400215.1 Cisticola juncidis
GGAGAAGGGGCAGGCAGCCACAGGCAGGAGGGGCAGGCAGCCACAGGCAGAACGGGCAGAAAGCCCTGCTCTCCCTGCCTGTAGCCCAGGCTCACGCTGCAGGCACTCCCCTGGAGCCCCGCGCTGTCAGCTTGACCAGACCCTCAGCCCCCAGGCACAACTGAACCTACAGCTGAACTTCCCACTGGAGCAGTTCCTAAGACATCAGCACGGGAAGCCTGCACTGCTGGTTTTTGCTAGCTAATGTTAACTAAACTTCTCCAACTTTTGCTGAGGTCAGATACGGCCTTTACTACTTAACGACAATTGGAGTATGGCAGAATGTAAGCAAAGGGATAGAAAACTATTTTTCTGCCCTGGTGGATGAGATCAGATTACAAGCATGATAAACAATTATCTGCCAAACAATACAAGCTAGAGACAACAAGAAGTCAAAAGATTGAGAAAAACACTGGCAAGATTTAGGAAAATACTTTAAATTAGATGGGAAAATCACAAAAATTACTAACTTAGCGCTACTTCCAAATTTTTGGTTCGTTCCTAATCAAACTATATAATTAAAATAGTATTTTTTTTCAAATGAAAAGCAAATTCACAATTATGTAGTTTCTGAAATTCTCTTGACACCTTTGGGTATTTTAAGAATATATTACTTGTTCAGAAAAGGTAGATGAGAAAACAGCTCTAAATTAGGTGAGATACACAAATTTGTAGAACTAATTCTGGTGAGGACTAGGAGCCAGTTTAAAAAAAAAAAAAAACAGACCTGTCTGGCACAGCAGGTTGGTAGCAAATATATCAACAAGGAATTTACTCCTCAATAGTCAGAGCAGCTCAAATCTAAACAGAGATTAGACTAACACAAATAATTAGGAGAAAGTAACTGTGATCAGTTGCTTCTGTTAAGCCCAGATATCTGCCAAAAAAAGGCTTCTGACAGAATATAATGCATGTGCACCATGGAAATTGTTGGGTGTTAGTCAAAACCTCTTATTTACAGCCTCTTAAGAAATTCTTCTGTTGCACCTGTCAGCTAATCTTTACAGAAAACAATGTTTATTATGATTAGCAGAGTCAGTCACCTGGGTTATCTCAGGCAAGTGAGACATAAGTAATTCAGGAAGCCAACACACAGCTCCTGGTTTTACAAACCTCTACCGATGTATCAGTATTTTAAAAAGACTTGCTATCAGTAAGGTGCAACAGTATTTCTAACACCAGAAAACTCTGGCAGAGGGAATCCAGGGAAAACCTCTGCTACCAGCCAGTCCACCAAAAGTTCAGGGTATGTACAACAGAGACAAGATTCAGACTCCAACACAGCACCAGTACATGCAGAGCAGCTGCAGGCCCTTCCAAGAGCTGCTGCTTTTGAGCTCCTGCCCCCAGCTGCCCACCACCCTTCTCCCAGAGACCTGATACTTCCCAGCAGCTGAGCTGCAGCAGCCTGGTCTGCACATCCAGCACCCTCCTCCCTGCCTGCTGCACACAGGGTATTTCCCCAACACAGCTACAGGCTCTGACTGTTTCCCTGCAGGCAGGTGGGCCACAAGACTGCACTGGGCTTGGGAAGTCATCCTGTCAACCCCAGTCACCCGGAACACGACATGACCTTCCAAGGATGAAGAGCTAAGAGGGGAGGACTAATAAGAAAGCATGTTGTTTTACATTATCAACTCCAAGTTTGTTTCTATGTTAAAAATTAAAAACAAACCAATACATTTTCATGACATTTTAAAGTTTTTGTAGCTTGAACTATTTCTTTAAAAAATCTGCTGCTAATTTAATTTGCATAAGACTCAAGGGTGTACATTCTCAAAATATCAACAGAGCAAGTATGAGAATGGAACATTCCTAAACACTCTTTCTTGCTTATCTCAGATGTAGCATTTCAAAACAATTCTGAAGCCTTCTGCTTTTGTTTTTACGCAGAAGTTCTTAAAGGCAGAACATAAATACATGTGTGTATATATATATATAATATATATATGAACACACACACACACTGCAGTGACAAGCTGAGTGGTGTGGCTGACACACCTCAAGGACCGGATGCCATCCAGAGGGACTTGGACAAGCTCCAGGAGCAGGTCCATGGGAACCTCCTGAGGTTTAACAAGGCCAAGGTCTGGTGCTGCCCCTGGGTTGGGCAATCCCCTGTATCAGCCCAGGCTGGGATGAGCAGATGGGAGCAGCACTGCCCAGAAGGACCTGGGGGTGCTGCTGGGTGAGAGGCTGGACAGGACCCAGCCATGGGCACTGCCAGCCCAGAGAGACAAACGTGTCCTGGGCTGCATCCAGAGCAGTGTGGGCAGCAGGGCCAGGGAGGGGATTCTGCCCCTCTGCTCTGCTCTGCTGAGACCCCACCTGCAGGGCTGCATCCAGCTCTGGGTGCCAGCACAGCAAGGACAGGGACCTGCTGCAGTGACTCCAGGGGAGGGACACAGATCATCAGGGGGATGGCGCACGTCTCAAAGTATTGGGGCTGCAGAAGAGAAGGCTTTGGGCTAACCTAATGATAGCCTTCCAGTAGCTGAAGGGAGCCTGTAAAAAAGCTGCAGAGGGACTTTTTACATGAGCATGTGGTTACAGGAGAAGGTGAAAGTGCTTCAAACTGAAAGAGAACAGATTAAACTGGATGCTAGAAAAAAATTTTTTACTGTGAGGGTGGTGAGTGACTGGCACACGGGTTGCCCAGAGAAGCTGTGGATGCCTCATCCCTGTAAGTTTTCAACGCCAGGTTGGATGGGGCAATAGAAAACCTGTTTAGTGGAATCTGCCCCTGTCCATGGTGGGGATACAGGCTTGGAATGAAACGATTTTCAATGTCCCTTCCATCCCAGGCCCTTCTATGAGTCTGTGAAAGCAAACAGAACAAAACCGCAAGGAGTCAGTACTGTGAGCAAAGGGCTTTCCACTGATGTGAGATGGGAAGTGCTGCAGCAGAGTGCTATCAGTTTTAAAGTAAATTAAAGCACATAATAAAAAGATCATGCCTGGACAGAATGTGCTATCAATTTCAAAATAAATTAGCATACAATATGTGAAATGGAGAGCCATTGATAGTGTACCTTCAAGCCCACAGGTTTTCCACTTGGAAAATCTACCAATTTTCTCCTGGCAAATAAATCTGTCCTTACTATTACTAAATTAGGGAAGGTTCTCAACCAGGACTTGTTACACTCTTTTTCATGTCTATTTGTTATTTATGTGGATGGCCATACTACTATTTACACTATAGTGGACTACAGTCACCACTCATCTGCTTAAAACAGTTCCAACAATAAAAAGCAAGATGGAGACTAAGTCTGCTAACATCAATCACACCCTAAATGCTAAAGGTATTAAACACATTCAGAAATCTTTCCATTCAGGTTCTGAGCACCCGTCCTTTGGGTCTCACAAAAGAGAAGTAAATCCTTTCATAAGCTGAGGTGTTTTTGCTAAATAAAACCATTTCTTTCAGTACTATCATTTTCCCCATCACCAGTACTACAGCTCTTCCATTCTAAAAACCTCAAAACTAACAAATAAAGGTTTCAGCATGTTACACCCCACAACAAATAAACTAAGATGTACTAGAAATTATTGGTAATATTCAACAAATGATGCCTCACTACAGCATTTGATCCACAATGTATCAGTGAACTAAGATGATCTTTAAGATTTCAATTAAGGAAAATAAGCAAATATTTTTGGTTTTATCATTTCAATTTTAATACAGTTTAAAAAAAGTAAATGTTATGCATGGTAATGTTTATTAAACAATCACATTTTATTTAAGCATTAAAATGCAGCAGTCTGGAAAAGCTGCCAGAAACAATGTTTGGCTTCAGAAAAGGCAATTATGAAATTACTTTCAATAAAATTCAAATACTCTCTTATCTGTTGATTAGTTGAATGCTTTAGACTGGAAAAAACAAAAAGTGCAAATCAGCTGAATGTTGTTTTCAAAAGTAAAGTCTTAGTGTCCTACAAGCAATTATTGGAAGGCCTCACCTCAATCTTCATGATAAAGGACAAAATTCTCCAATTCCTACACAATTATAA
The DNA here is from genome assembly GCA_013400215.1 of Cisticola juncidis. Classification (NCBI taxonomy): domain Eukaryota; kingdom Metazoa; phylum Chordata; class Aves; order Passeriformes; family Cisticolidae; genus Cisticola; species Cisticola juncidis. Next base: position 57,836 of record VXBR01006880.1, read on the forward strand.
TTTACTGTAACATTTCAAGCAATGCAACATTATTACTAAAACAAAATTAATTCCAAAATATAACTGCAGTATTCTGCCTACCATGAGCACCTCTTTCCTTTTTTTTTTTTTAAGTTCTAATTTGCTTGACACAAGATGGCATGAAATACATTCTTACTGGAAAACTGGAAACTTACATGGAACAATGCAGTTAAACCACTTATAGGAACATGTTCTAGCTTTAGTTAACTTATACCTAAACATACTACTTTACATGAAAATATTCATATCGTGGTATTCTGTTTCTGCTGACAGACTTTGAGCAAAGTGACTCTTCACAGAATAGGTAAATGTTGACCTTCAGTTTAGTTTTTTGTGCATCAGCTTTATGAGAGGACTTTAGGTATTTAGAATTTTTTTTTCCTAGTTCAACACAACTATTCAGTGGCAGTTTGAAATAAAAAGGGAGTACCTTTCTGGCTCCTGAATCACTTCAGAATCACTTCCTATGCAAAGATAATGAAAAACACTGTGATTATCATCTTAGAAGGGCTGTAAGAATACACTACTAGCAATTTTTGATTTGTTCTCGTAAAAATTTTTAAAACATTTTGGAAACATGTTCTTATATGTGGGCACTGCTGCTTGAAACTGAACAGTTGCTCAACATCCAGACAACTATTACAATCTTGCAAAAGCAAAGCAGCCTATAAGCATAATAAACAAATGGTCATTTTGCTAAAATTGAGACCTAATTTAGTAATTTGTAGAATGACTCTTTCGAACTGTGCAACACAAAATAATGTAGCCAACAGTAACATACAGGTACACCATTTAATATTTATTATATGCATTTTATATACATTATTTTTCAACAGCTGTACTTTTGCTATGTGGTACAATCTTAAAAATTTGCTGATTCATAGTTTGTAAAACAGAAACCTTACAAAACTCATCAAAACTCGCAAACTGATCAGAAAAGTTTTGTGGAAGACTAGAAAAAATACTTTTTTGTATTAATTAATCATGCATTACACAAACAAAATTTTTAGTTACACCATAAACTGAAGCACATCTGAAAAATAAAAGCAGGGAATAACTAGTCAAAACACAGCAGATTTATGAGTCTTGAATTAACTACTTTTGTATTCTATTTGAAATGCAAATAAAAATAATTTTCACTCCAAAGGTTTTGAAACAAGATTGTTTTTTTTTTTGGAATCAACTCCACTCCAGGTACTTAACCAGAGGAAAAAGAATTTCTTGGTTTGCAACTTTTGAATTATCAAATGTCTCATTTTCTCATCTATTTTAGACTGTTCAAAGAGTGCCATAACAGATATACAGGGCCCTTTAACACACTACATAAAAGGATATAAAGACCAACAAAAAGTGAAATAAATAATAATAGGCCATTAGCAAGATGGGTAATCCTTGATAAATAAACTCGTAAATACAGTAAGATGTACAAAATATCACATAGTGATAGGATGCCAAGATTAATTTTTTTTAATAGTTCATTCAGGGGTGTTAACCCCTCTGTGTTCCATTTGAACACATTTTACAGTCCTTTATTTATGAAGACAGTTATGCAATGATGATGAATTAGCATCCTTAAGCAAGGACTTAGCTGAGCTGTATTAGGCAAAAGAAGGGAAGATTGTGGTTACACGGCAGCGGGTCAGTGAGATCTCTGTGTTTGAGGGTTCTATAATGCAGAAAAACATTATCAATACAATCTTGAGCACTGTTGTGACAGGCTAAATATATAAAAAGACTTATAAAAACTAGAATTTTATCCAAACATTTTGTGCAACTAATGCTAAAATATTTTAAGTTAAATTTCCTTTTCTTTAAAGCAAAATAAAAGTTTAAAAGGGGAATCTGTGGCATTCAACTGATAAACAGAAGATTACTAAGAGATGAAAAGAAAGCTACTCTTGGAGCTCACTTCCCCCCACAAGAGCACCACATTCCTAACCCTAAGGCAGCACACAGAGTCCAAAATAAAAGTCTTTTGTAAGATCAGACTCCACGTTTGCTTAAAGACACCTAAAGAACAGACATACGCTCAGTTCATATCCAGTCAAGGCTACAAATACTGGTTTTCTTTTTTGTATTTGTCCCCACCCCCCCAAATACAGTAATTACAGTTAAATGTATGAGCCTGACATTATTCAGGATGTGGTGACTTTTCACCAACTTCCACCTGCCCCACTTAAGAGCCTTCACCCAGGCAGATCAGATGTAGTGTCTTATTGGTAACCTTATAATTGATGGCAGTGACGCATTCCCTCTTTTTTGTCCGAACAGACCTGCTGTTATGTTGCAGGTTTGTTCTGCTATGTCACACAAATACTTTGGCAAGGGCATCAGCTCCTGCACTGGCAATATATGCTTTTGATGGATGAAATGCTACATCATAAATTGATTCATCCAGCTTTTTCCTATGAGCTGTTATTTCTTGCACACATGTCTTGCTGTCCAAATTCCACAACCTAATGGAACAATCATGGCCTGTTTAGGAAAGAAAGAAAGGAAAAAGACAGAAAGACGTGGTTAAATTTGTCAGAAATTCAGTGCATCATAAATGTGTAATTTATACAGAACATAATAGAATATGAAAAAACCGAACTCTTACTTCCAGACATTAAATAGATTCCATTAGGATCTACAGCTAGACTTGTGACAGCATCCAAGTGAGCAACCATAGAATGGATCATTTTACCTGAAAGAAAAATACACAGTGAGTTTCCTGTGAAGTAGTGTTTATTTACAAAAACATCAACCCAGTCCCCTGAAATGCAATATAAGATAATATGCTTATTTAGATTCCAGTAATATTTGAATGATTCTATTCCATTAGAAAATATGAAGTTTCAACTGCAGACTGTTGTACAAACATAAAGGCAAATGACACACAACTCTCAAAAGGTATTCCCATTATAAGGGATGGTGGGAATTCCCATTCTTTTATCCACTTGGCATCTCTACTGGCAGCAACAACAACAAAGACCTGAAATGCCTGGGTGAGAACCTGTGTCTCTTGAATATTCTAATAACTGGCCCGGTAAGGGAGTGTTGATGAAGCTTTGTAAAATGAGACTTACTGAACCATATCAATGGTCCATCAATCTCTGTCATTGGTAGGAGAGAAAAATAAGGCAACTATAGGTGATACTTGCCCAAAATACTCCTCCTAACAACTGTTTGGTTACGTCACCAACCAGAACACTTAACTCTGCATTCAACTACTCCTAATGCATTTCTTTATATTAACCTCTCTTCCTGGACTCTTAACAACATTTTTAGCACCTCCTTAAGCTTTTGGGAAGGAATTCCATAATGTTTGACTGCACAGAAGAACCACTGCCTCTCTCCTATTTTGAGCCTTTCACCTTTTGGGGATTAGCCACTGAACCCCAGTTCATGGGTTGAAAAAGAGCAAATAAAACCCTGTAAGGCCATGGCCAACATGAAGAAAGTATATCAGCTTTGTCCAGTTGTTTGTCTTCCTGAAGAATCTTAGCCTGTTCAGTTTCTAAGATTCTTCCTGAAGAAGCTGAAAGCTACTGAAGATCTTTGATCATCATTCTAACCATTCTCTGAAACATACTAATTTGGCCATATCCCTTTTGAGGTAAGGGAGACTTGATTCGAAGTATTCATACTAAGGTATTAAAAATATTCTCTTCTGCTTTTTATTCTTTTCCCTCCTTCTAATATGCATTTTGCTATTCTGACTGCTAAGCAAAAACTAGTATTTTTATCCAACCTCTTATCATAACTCCAAGGTTTTAGTTTGAATAAGGAAAGTCAGCTCAGTGATTATTTTATATTACAATGTTGCTTTTTCCTTATATGTATCATTTCACATTTATCCACATGGAATTTAATTTGCCTGATTTTGTCTTTTAAGATCTCCAGTTCTTCCTTGTCAGCACTCATGTTTAATAACCTGAATTAATGAAAGTTAACTGCCAATATGTTTCCTGTTCAAATGACACACTATTTTGAACTACTGTTGATCCCTCCAGACCTGCTGATACACCACACAAAGACCATTCACTTCTATCCTGTTTCCTGTCTTTGACCTAATTATTTTTTCATCCAGCTATTTTTTCCTTATTCTTTGTTTCTTTAAAGTAATAAATCTGAACTTCAGCAACATCAATACAATGCATTTAATGACCACAATTTAATACCTATGTTCATGGCAGGTGCAAAGTGGAAAAAATGTCCAGCTTTTTTACTATAGAAAACAAAAATCCCTGGCACACCATCCCCTGCTGGGCCCAAACTAAGCACACTTCAAACAGGGATTTTGCATGTGCTTTCTTAAAGTGAGCTTGATTTTTTTTTCCTTCCAACTTTCATAGGTAACAGGTAGGAAGTGACATGTAATTTCGTGAATAGGAAGTTTAAGTTTGTTCTCACAATTATTGTAATGGTTTTGTCATGACCAGACAGTGCAGTTTTCTCCTACACCCTTCTTTACCCACTTTCTTCCAGATCCTTTACTATTTTATAAACCATATCAACAAATTAAGTGTAACACAGGATTTCATTTCCATGATCAATTTAGGGTTATTTCTTGCCCTAATAGGTACTAAGTGATCTTTTTTGCTACTGAGAGTTGAAAAACATAAATGACACATGCTTAAGAGTTAAAAGCATGGAAATGATGAAAGAAGGAACAACGCAGACATATTCTATAAATTAGGAAAACTTTAAATTAAAGACCACATTCTCGTCCCTCACAACTGTCTCTGCCTGTTTTGAGAGTTTTTTCTGACTTCTGAAGTCACAATTGCAGCAGTGAAGGTACTTCACAGAGAAGGTAGTAAAAAGATTTAATCTTTGTGATACCAAAAGTTCTCTTTTGTGTAAGACTACATCACTAGTAAGTTTTCTACAAATGGATTCTCCCTACATCACCCAGATTTCTCTAAACATTGTACAAATAGTACAAATTAGGTTCTCTTTATCCTTACCCGTTTTGTTGTCAAAAAATTTGATGTGTCTATCTTCATGTGCTGTAATAGTTACAGGAAGTGTGGGATGACTTACTACCTTGTTAATATGATTATTTGATTGTACACCTGAAAATGAAAGAATATTCATCAGCCTTAAAGGAAATGTTAAAGTTAAAATGACAGTATTTTAGCATTACACTTTAGATTACCATACCATTTAATACTATGTAAGTAATATTTTAGGACCAATGGATCTCCTAAGAAATAAAGTTTCTTGCTTTACAGAATGGAGCAAAGTTAGGTAGACCCTAGCCAAAGTATTGTAATTGCAAAGTCTCTCTTCAAACTAGGCTTTGCAGAAGATATCTGTAAGATAGCTCTTACACAGTTTTGTAACCTGTCTTGAAGTCTGTTAAGTTGAATTATTAAGTAAACTACACTACTTAAAGGGGAGAGGCAGATTCTCCCCTTGCATTATCCTTTTAGATTACGTTTTATAGAAAGGAATGAGCAGAAACTGGAGGTTTTTCTTATGAAACACTTCAGGAGGTTCCCAAAAAGAAGTCTCCTCTATATAGTTTCATCAAATACATGCAATTAATTCTTGATGAGCTACCTCTCTGTAACACTTTATTTGCAGCAATAGGATTCCTAAAAAGTTCCACCAGAAAGTGTGTTTAATCCCAACCCGTACAGAACTCTACACTGAACTAAATATTCCGTTCAATTCCCCTGTTATTCACCTACTTGTCTTAATATCCTCCATGTCAAACCTATATAATGAAAACTGTGGTTTCATATACAAATCAGACAACTGAATCTTAAGAAATCTTAGAGAACAGTAATTATTGCTTTCACTATCTCCAGTTACTTTCAAATCCTGCCAATAAAGTCATAAAATGGCTTGGGTAGAAGGGACATCATCTAGTTCCAATCCCTTCTGCTACAGGCAGGACCACCATCCACTACACCAGATTGTTTAAAGCCACATTCAACTTGGCCTAAAACACTTCCAAGGGATGGAGCATTCCAAATTTCTCTGAGCAATCTGTGCCAGTGTTTCACCACTCTCACAGTAAAGAACTTTATCCTAATACCTAATCTAAACTTACTCTCTTTCAGTTTGAAGCCATTCCCCCTTGTCACCACATGACCTTGTGCAAGCAAGTTCCTCTCCAAGTTTCTTGTAGGCTCCTTGAGGTACTGGAAGATCATAATAATATCTCCCAAGAACCTTCGCCAGATTGAACAACCCCAACCCTTTCAGCCTGTCTTCATAGGAGAGGTGCTCTAGCTCTGGGATCATCTTCATGGCCTTGCTCTGGATTCAGGGCAGGGTCTCACAACAGCAGAACAGAGGGGTTAAAACACCTTCCAGAGTGTTTGTTCCAAGCACATTCAAGCATCTAACCATCTTTCAAACTGAATGATGCAGTAGGAGTCAAACTTTTTTATTTATTACACCACAAAATGAGGTACCAGAATAATACAACAGGTACCTCATTCAAGATGGGTATTTATTACAGAAGAGCTCCACTTACCAGATTCTACTTGTGATGAAAACATTACCACTGACTGGGATGTTTCTAAATCATAGATGACTGTGCTGCCAGTGTTGAAAGATGCCACCATATGAGCAGGATCACAACCTATAAAGTCGACTGATGTGGGTATTCCATGCTCTAGGAAAGAGCAAAAAATATCTTTAGAAAGTACGACGCACTTTCAAAATTCTTGACAGTTTAAACATTTACGGTCATACTTAAAGAAGACACTTGCTCTTTTCTTTAAAGTAATGCTACAGCATGATTATTTTATTACAAGTTATTCTTTTAGCTATGTTACCTAGTTTGGATAAATGGAGATAGTGAGCCTGGATGCATCATCAGCTACATCATAACAAATTTTCAAAACCGTTGCAAGAAGTTACCTTTCTCTCCATTGTAAGTGCAAATACAGGGAATTTTTTCTGGTGGGTTCCATAACCTAATAGTGCCATCTGCTGAACAAGAGAGTAAGTGATTCTTTACACCACTGTAAGCAAGACCCCAGACTGCATCTGTGTGAGCAATTAATGTGCCAGCTAGAACGTTTGGCTCTGGAAAAAAAAAACAGAAAGGAAACCTTTTAAGTGAAGAAGCATTAAGTATTTCTAGTACTTCAACACAAATTAAATTCCACATAAACCTGCTGTATGTCCCCCTGCCCTTCCTGTTTAAGCAACAGCTAAAATATTACACAAGTCATTTTGCACAACCACTGCCATCTTTCTCAAAAAAAACCAACTAACCAAACAGGAAGGCAAACAAACTCAAACCAAAAAAAACCCTACCAAACCAAACCAGCCAATGAAAAAACCCCACAAACAACCCAAGCAATGTATGTCCCTTTTCCAGAATTAAACACTCTTGTTACCACTTCCTCTCTTATTTCTTCCTTCCATATTCAACATTTTAAAGATGCTTGATCACAGCCCTTCCTTTGTACAAGGTGCAGAAAATCAGTTTTCCACAAATACTGGATGCTTACTTAATGTGGTTTTTACTTGGCATACTTTGCAGACACATAGGTATGGTCTAAAACTCTCAAGCACACTAAGAATTAAAACAGGACTAATTTTTTTCTGTGGAGCTGGAAAGCTTATTTTCATCTTCCTAATACTTTATAGTTGCCTTTTATAGACAGTTTTAAAATCTATGCAGAGTTTTCCAAGCAGTTATCAGCTATTTAATTTTAGAGGTATCTAAAATTAAAGATATCTAAAGTTAGGGATCTGAGATGCAAGTCAGAACGGGACACAGAATCTGAGCACCCTTATCTCAGTTTTCTGGCAAATTTCCATCAGAAGAAATAAATAATCATTAAGAAGTTGTAACTCTGGTTCAAAATATTTTGCTTCTCAAAAACATGTTATGATTTTTTTTTTACTGCATAAATGTCAGGAATTGCTAAGTCTCCCTATTATTGTTCTACACAAAGGACATCACCAGTGCAAGCACGAGTAAAAAACTGATGTTTGCCACACATAAGTAGTTGAAAACACAGTGTAGCTGGGAAATGGCAGTAATATTTCACAAAAGCTCTAGAAAACAGATTAACATCAAGTGGAAAAATGATGTTCAAGACAATGGTCAGGAGTTATCTTTTAAGAGGTACTTACCATAGGTATCATATGGATCCACACTAGGGCTAGGCATGTTCCACCACTGGATGGTTGCATCAATACCACCACTGAAACACTGTTCTCCATTGGAACTAATTGCCAATGACAGTACAGGTCCACTATTGAGAGACAGAGAGAAAGCTGATTGGTAACTGCCTACAGGATAGAAGTGAAAATCTGGCTATGCTCAAAAAAAATCTGGATTGCTCAAGCACTTAAGAACCCCTTAAACTCCATAGAAAAATTCTATTAAAACATTTTTAAGCCTCAACAACTGACATCAACCTCTATTAAAATAATCGTAAGTAATTAACTAAAACTATGCAAACTGAAGCAATTCAAAGAACACCACCGTATTTCAGAGAAGCAACAGTACTAAAACCTACAAATGGTGAGTTTTTACAGCGTGTCTATGCCAACCTAACAGCTAGCTGTGCAGAGAGAGGTGGCTGTAGCCCTCCTCCCTGGCAACTATTTTCTCATCCTACTTTTAGGAACACATAGTAAGGTACGCCCCAGGAAACTGGCTCAGAGAAATGATCCTAAAAACTGTGCCTTTTGGCCAAAGTTGGACTCCTCTTGGTTTAAATTCCTCAACCTGCTTGCTGTGATACCAGACAAGCACAAGTTGTCTCGGGGCGGCTTTTCCCCAAGGCAGTGGGGTCTTCCCCTTGGGTTGCTGTTCCCTGGGGATTTCCCTGCGGTTGCTGTTCCCCAAGGTAATAAGGTTTTCTGTCTTCTCTTTTGCCCTAGGTGTTTCACACTGAAGCCAGAGATAACAAGTTGAGTCCAGCAGTTTGTGTTATCAGAGTTGTTTATTCTATATTATCTATTAGTTCTTGTTCAGCTCTGCAAGGCGCCCCCAGCAGAGCAGGACACGCGGCTGGACTGGGGCGGATCAGAGATCCCGCACCTAAAGTATCTCCGGTATCTCCGACCCAACCACTGTCCAAGACGTATTTATTGTTTACAAAATTTTGCCAATACCTACTACCTACACTAACATGTCAATTCTATTCTAAACCAATCTCTAAAGCCCAAATCAGGAAAAGATGGGGGACGAGAGCATGAACAAGGAGGCCAGGGGCCACTCCCCAATTCCTCCATCTTGTCCCTTCAGCCCCATATACTAAGAATCCTAATTTCTATATTTATATTCTGTAACAAACTAACTACTATTTATTTTTAAATTCCTAGGATTTGTGATTCCTCTTACATGTGAGTATTCACTCCCATGGACAGGAGTCAGAATCAGTGTCCTCCTGGGCTGTGTGTGAGTCTGGCTGACCCCCCTGTACAGTCTCCAAACCCTCCTGTACAGTCTCCAAACCCTCCAGGGCGGCCAGAGGGATATCCTGGACTCCGACAAAGTTGTAGCCCAAAGGAAGAAGCAGTACACACCACTACCACCACAGGTTTAACTGTACTGTATAACCACATCCCCAAAATTAGGTGTCTGGGTCATTTGATGACATGCTCATGACATAAATGAGTGCAGCTAAACAAACTTGAAGATCTTCAAAAGGAAGACTACTGGCTGAATCCACCTATACATTTGGTAAAGTGAAGAATAAGGATGTAGCTCAGTAATGGCCTGAGGGGAAATTATTTTATGTTTACTGTATGAGTAAAATTATTTTGTTTCATCACACCAGAAGTCACAGGGTGGGGATTAGTTCTCTATCAGAATTTCCCCAAACCTTACCCTTCAGTATTCACTAACAAACACACAAATAACAGCTTAAATTTGGATAGACATCTGGAGAATTCAACTGGTCAGTGACCCTCTTTATCACTCACAAGAACTTGTATTTCAGGACAAATTGGTCACCCAGTCCAGGGTAAGAGTGGTTTATGCCTTAGGTAATAAATAAGAAAGCAAGACATTCTGTTCTATCATGTGGCGTAAGGGAAGTGAGGGTGATAAGAGCATCTGTAAATTTCCTAATATAAACTATGAATTCATTTTCTTTTTTGCTGCTTTTGAGGCCAGCACAAGAAGTGCCACCCAACTCCATGCTTATCAAAGAACCCTCTTAAAGCTTACCTGTTAACTGGGTTGGAGAGTAGACCTTTACTTATGTAAGCAAAGTACTACTCTGGCTATCAACTGTGCATTTTTATCCTGCCTTCTTATTGAAAGAAAGCAGAATTCAAAATTAGCAAGTGAAACTCTGGCAGTAATAAAGCAGTTAACACAAGCTGAAAAATCATCTCAGACCAGTATCTGAAGCTCCTAGCCAAGACCAGCCTTTCCCTTACTCATCTTTTCCGCATATTACTTATAAAACCCACAGTTTGAGACATGTCTTTGGTGACTTCATTATCATCATCTATAGTTTCTCCTTTCCACTGCAACTAATCAAATTTGCCACTTTCTTGTTCTTGTTATCATGGACTCTGCAACTCATGACAGGGACTTGGTATTAAGCTGCTTTACAAAGTATAATGGCTCTTGTCTAAACAATGTAAAAATAGCATAATTTGAGGCTCTTACACTGAAGTTTTTTATCATTACATGAGATAATGACAATATATTTATCAACCATGAACAATGTCAAACACTCACATGTGGGCCCTAAACGTGTAGATGGGTTCTACATCTAAAGAGGCACTCCTGAAAGAAAAAGAAGAGGTATTATACCACATGAAATCTCTACTGAAAAACTCTACTGAAAATATACGAGTTTAATAAATTTCAAAGGCATTTAAAACACAACTAATGTTTTATAAAAACCCATATACTTGCTTTTTGGCAGGAACCGTTTTCTGCAAATTCCAAAGTTTTAGAGTATGGTCCTCAGAGGCTGTAACCAGCACAGGCTCTACAGGATGAAAAGCTAATGCTCGCACTCCGTCAAAATGACTGCGTAGCGTATACTTAGGGTTCCATGTCTTTCTGAAGGCATCTTTATTAGCTGGCAACTTTTAAAGAGAAAACAAAGGAGTCATTTTATCTTGGATTTTAAAACATGTATTTTATATATATCCCCTCATATTTTTAGAAAACAGCCTATACTTGGTTCAGCTAATTCAACCTTAAGTTTGCATTTATCTATTGATTTATTTATATATACATACAACCCCATCTGGCCAGCTACATAGTCTGCAATTTTTTCTGTTGTAACAGTTTCCTTTGACCCAGGCTGGAATGATACACAATGTTAAACACACAGAAAAGAAGACTTGATTTTTAAAACTGATTTTAATCCTTTTGTGCAATGATACTAATTCTTCTTCCTTGAAGAAAGAGAAATGTTTCATTGTGTATTATGTTGTCTGCACCCAGAAAGGGATTACAGCCATCAAAAGTTCATTTATCACTTAAACACAATAAAAATTAACTTGAGGTGCTTGGTGAGTGATCTTCCTCTTGGTGAGTTGATGAATAACTTGACTGGGATTGACAAGCCCAACACCCAGTTCTTGAATACTTCTACAGGTGAAGTTGTGTATACAGAAATAGCTAATCAAGATTTTACTACACATTTGTCATTATTTTAAACATAACATTACACAAATATTTTTGAAGTCTTTAATGATTTTAAAATATATTTGTGAGGCAGTAACTTTGCTGCTGTGTGAAGCAATATATGCAAACTACATTTATATACTGTGAACTTCCAATTCATACTCTTAACCTACAGACTGTTTGGCTAAAATATAATAATTACAGCTGCTTGATATTAATTATAGGTAACTCAGAAGAGTTATCCGAAAAATCCAAGTCCTTCTAGCGATTGCAAGAGACTAATTTACAGTTTTAAATACAATCTATATTTATGCAGCAAGCAGACCCTTAAAAGACTACATCCCATCCTAAGCCTTCATCACAAAAAAATAACATGGGTCTATCAGGGTACTTGTCTCTTTCCCTAAAGGCAGTTTAGAAAACTGACTTGAATTAGATGAACAAAATAAGTAAACTGAGAATGAATGGAAATTAATTGTATGCTTTGTCCTACACAAATGGAAACAAATTGTATCCTTCATCTTACATACTAGCTATTCAGCATGTAATTGTTAAAGTATGTTTCTCCACTGTAGGCCAGAACAGCTTGACATCTCAAACTAATTTTAGCAACACTAATAAGAAATTAAAATCTCCCATAGCTAATCAAATCTTACTACCTTTTATCTGTCAGGACCGAAAATAATCAGATAATAGTGTAACATGTACTAATAAGTATTTTTGGACCAAGCCTGGATTGAATTGTTGCTACTCACTCAAACCAAATTCAATTCTATCCAACAAAACAAAGAGTTTCAGACAATAAAATTTACTGTTCTGAATTACAGATGTGCAGACATTTGCTTTTCCATTATATTACTATAAGTTTTTGCCCTAATCTCAAACTTTACCTAATTCCAATCAAGGCACAGAAACTTGTTATACCAGACATGTAATCTGAATTTTTGGGGTTTTTTAAAATATCAACCAAGAAATACATATAAGAACAAAGTATTTTGTTTGCAATCTTCCTACTTCAAAGTACAATGAATACTACAATATTTTTACTGAGATTTATTTATCACTACACTGCATAGTATATACAAGCTTCATAAAAAGAATCATCTTTTGTTTCAGGAAACAGAGCACAGGGGAATTCTGGAGTTCTGCATGAAACATAATTTGGACCAAACTGTTAATTTATTTCCCTCCTCAAATGGAAAAGAGAGGGGAGGGGAGAAAGAAAGGAGAAAAAAAGAGGTATTTTTCTAGCAAATAGAGTTCCTTGATATTTTAAATCCTCCTTATGTAATGTATTCACCCACCTAGCTAACTTACGTTGCCTTGTATTGCAGTGATCTGGGGCTTAGAGAAATTAAAGCCAAAAACTTGAAATAGCAATCCTTAATTTCAGCACATGATATGTCCCAGATGATGCAGAAGACTTTCAATTTTGAGGGTGCACTGTGCATCCACACAACAATAATATGTATTACAGTTGTGATGAAAAGGCATTTGAGTAAATCAGAACTGGATACAGTGATCCTTATTCTTCAAACATGAAGAGTTGATTCTGTGTCTCTTTTTCTTTCTTTTTTCTTAAAAGGATTGTTGCAGAAGTAATTTTGTTTTCAGCAGTACAGAGAAATCTGCTAAAATCTGCCACAGAATTTACACAAGTTATGAAAAGTATGATACATTTCCTATTTTAAGTACAGCTTTGAAGTTTTAATTTTTTTAAATGGATGGGAACATCTTGGTTCTTCTAGAAGACACCACATACACCTTACTAGAAATCTAGTTATATAACAACCAATTTTTAAAAATTCTTTTCCCTATCCATATTTCTAATGGATCTTGATATCTTACTGCAAAAGTAAGGATACAAGAGAACAATTGATATATCCTTAAAGAGTTCCTTGCAATCTCTAAGAAAAAAATGTATTGTAATATAATGTATTTCCAAAAAACAAACAACCAAAAAACCCAACCCTACCTCAGAAAAACACAGTCAAGGACTTGGAAAAGGATTTGATCATTACAAAGGATAAATGTGAAATTATTTCACAAAACGGGCCAGAGGAATAAAGGAGAAGCAGTGAAATGTAACAGTGTGTATCAATGTTCCGAAGTGTGACATCTCCAAAGCCTCTCAAAACATAAGGTAGATGGACACACTGCCCCACTGAGCCTGGGTGCTGTACTCTAAGTGTGTATTTATATACACACACCGGAAAAACAACCAGAGTCATGAGACAGACCATGAAAATACAGAACTTCACTACATGCTCTTCCCTTTTTCCATGGACCTTAGTGGACTTTACCAAAGACCAAGAAAGATCAAATAAACCATTCATGCTGCCTTGAAAGCACAGGCAAACCAGACTAAAACTACACCTGAGCTAAAAAACAAAAAACAGCTCCCTGTCAACAAAAGAAAAGGCACCAGGGAATGAAGATCTTTTCCTTGCCCTTGCAGTCAACAGAATCCTAACATATTGTAAGGAGACATGAATTGCCCTATCTCAAACAACTACTCCCCAACAGCAAGCAAAAATTTTAGAAAACAATAATTAATAACTGCAGTCAGTGTCCTTTTATGTTTTAATGTTACTTTTTTATTGAAAACGTTGTAACTTATTGGAGATTTCCACGTCTACAGGCTCTGATAAAGGAAAGCTTTCCATTTTTCAGTCAGTCCTACTGCAGAACACTACCACTGTCTGCTGCTATGGAATCCAAAAATATACAAATGGAAGCATCTGATTTGGCAACATTATTCCCTCGGTGTACAAACAACTGCATGAACCGAAGTCAGTGTAAGTAACTAGATAATAAGAAAGGCATGACTTGACTATACTGTCTAACAGATGACTAGTCTTGGAGACAACCTGTGAATTTAATCAAACATACAGAAATCTTTTGAGTTGTAACTGGAATTCCTAAGATTTATACTTAACCCCCATCCCGTATGCATATCCTCTCCTTTTCAAAATACAACACTCATCAAGGTGTGATACATGAAAGCTAGTGGAAGCCTGTGGTACCTTTATTTATTCATGCACTCTAATAGCTCACAAAAGCTATTTGAAGAGCCTGGACCTATTGGGAGCAAAATGCATTAAGTGTTCTGGTTTGAGGACTTTTCATTCTTCTTGTTTTACTCACACATTAATTTAGTATAACCTCCTTGTCTGGAGATACACTGGAAAAGGAGGTGACTTCAGCTTACAAGACTACGATGCACTACAAGTACTGTATTAATGTTACAAGGTAAGACATGGTCTTACTGTGCTGCACATCCATACCTATGAGGGAACAACTTCACAAATTAAAACTATCATGGACTTTTTAAACTAAAGAAACATTGTGATGAAAACTAATAGCATCTGAATTTCAGTCTTCAAAGTCATGACAGGACAGTGTCGTCTTAAATATAAAAAACTGTTGCCATCTGTGTTATTTTATACTTTGGTTTTTTTTAACATATGAAGTCAGCAGCCACTGTTCATTTTTCAGCTGTGCTTTAAAAGGAAGAAAATATCCTAAGAGCACTGGGGAAAGGAGGACTAGACAAGAAGCAGGGAAACCAAGTGACAATTATGGTCAATCTCAACTCATTTTCGGTTAATGGTCTAGTAAGAAAACAAAACTCTACTTCTATCTTTTGTCTCCTGAATACACCAGATATTACAGCATGAAATAGCCTCTTCCCACTCACCTCCCAAAGCAAGCTGAAATTAAAGAGCCTCTAATAAAGGCTTTCAGTGAGAAAATTTTGATAATTCAACTACCTTGAAAGAGTAATATCAACTTCATCTACAGGATGATTAACACCTTCTAACTTTCAACAAATGTGTGCTTCTACTGCAAATTTCTTATTAGCTCAGGCAGCACTTTATATTTGTCTATTTATCAGCTGTTCCCTGCTTTAAGTTTCCAAAGAGAAAAGGTAACCTCTGTTCTGTATCACCCTTTGTACCACAAAAACTCTTTTGCCCCAGGTTTTGTCACAAGTAGCACAGATTCTCATGTAACAGTTTGATTAGCTGGTATCAATTATATTCATTGTAATGCTTTCTGAGTTTAGTCCTGGCTTGCCTCTAAATATCCCTTCATTTTGGAATAAGAAAAATTGCTACACACTGTTTTATTAGAATTTGTAGTTCACAATAGAAAGCAATACACTACAAAATTACAATCTGCAGTCAAGCCAATGTAAGACGTTTTAAATACAAAACTACATGCAAAACTTACCTGAACACTTCCCTAACCAGCCATCCAATGTTATTAGTCAATGAAAAATTTGTTTAACACTACTGGTAGAAGCTTAATGAATATGGTCAAAGGAATGTCAGAACACACTGGATTACATCTGAAATACACTACTATATATACAGTCTATGTTGTTAACAATATTTACTTAACAAAAGGACAGTGAATAAATAAGTTAATATCAATATTTGTGTTTCATGCTATGTGTACTCAACACTCTATTTCAATGTATAACTGCCATTTTTGTCATGTTAAGACATGCATATGTATTTTATGACATAACACATTCCTCCCCCAGTGACAAAATCTGAATTAAATTATTAATGTAGAGAAAACCCAAATTACTTAGCTTATTTACTTAACTCTTTCCTTTCAAGTAACAGCTTTTACTAAAGAAGTGAAGAAGTGCATCAGTAATGTTCAGGGTTGAGGAGAAGGGACCCAATTATTATTGTTTAAACTGTATAAAGAATTTTAAAATAAAATTGCACTTACATCATAACTATAGTCTGCATCATTTGTTACTGTCAAGTCTGCAAGGTCTCCAAGGCCCAGTACACTTAACAACACATCATCAGAACCCATAATAAATGACTTGCCTCCTCCAGGTGGAAATGTTATTGGCTCAGCTACAAAGAACAAAACAGTTTCTTTAAGTCTCAACAGAGTAATTCGAACTGATGAAAAGCTGCATTATTCATCACTTAACAGCAAGCAGAGCTTAAAACTGAACTTGTATGCACTACATACAACCCCAACTAAAAAAAACCAAAACAAGAGCATGAAAACATACACACATGTGCAAACACACACATTATATACACAATTCTTGTATCATGCTTTGTCATCTGATTTCAACTTACTTTACAGAGATTTTAACACTAACAAGTGACTTGACTGACATTATTTTACACTGCAATATCAAATGTACATCCCAAGTCTTCAAATTCTCAGCAGTTTTTCATTGATTACACCATGCTTCCTGCCTTGTATCCACTTGCAAATAAGTCTTTGTGTTTTATATTAGTCAAATATTTCTACTTGTATACTCAAGGATTTTTTAATCACTCAAGCAAAAGACTCCTGCAAAAATCTCTTCCACTTTGAGTTTTTTCAGACAACTGAAAAAATGGAAACATCTATTATTTATTCATTTCCTCTCTTAGTTTCCTGACATGATTTTGGATTCTAAATTTAAAGTACACTCAACTGATACTCATGTTGTCTAGCTATGCCTTCTTCAAAATAAAATTTAACATTCCTATTAATTATCATTTAGAATGAATAAAAGTTATATATAGCCATTCACTATGAATTCACATCTGAATAAAAAGGTTTAAAATATTCACCCATATTTTTTACCCTCTTCAACGATTCTGTAAATCTCCCTCAACCCACAAATATCAATTTAGCAGTAAGGAATAGGAATAAAGGTTTAAACATTGTAACGCTTCAGCACATTTTAGAAGCTACTTTTACTTCTCAAGTTTTCTGTTCCACTTAGAAATAGTAATACTTGTTAAGTAGTGTAAAATTAAGGTATGTGTGAACTTTAGCCAAGTACAAGCATCTGCAAAATATGTGAAATTACACTGGACATCTTGAAAAATTAAACTTGCTTGATTTTGAATTTCACTGATCTAACTGGTAAAGTTATGGCCTCACTTTAATGCCACTCCTTATTTCTAACCCTCCTAGAAAACCTTTCAATCTCAGAGAAAACAGTTTCCAGTTTCCTGGGGTTTTTATCTTCTAAAAGTAGCTCCAAACAAGAGGACTAATAATTAACACACTCCTGTTTAGAACACACATCTCCATTATTCTGTATGGTCATTATCTGCATGGTAACCTAGGTCCAGTCCACTCCCACTGAAGCAAAGTGACTGAAATCAGGTGTGAAGTTATAGATGTCTGGCACCACAGCTAGGGCTAGGCAAAGAGGAGCCAGTGCAGCTAGATGAAAATACACCACTTCTCGAGAATAAAACAGCTTCTAATGCTTCAGAACTATTGTACTATTAAGAAATGTAACCTCATTAGCACAGTCAACACTACCGTTTGTGAGAATCTAAGAAGAAAATCTATGTAAGAATAGACTGCTGTTCCTACAATTGCATTAAAAAACAAACAATATTCTAACTACACACAGTCACCTCTTGTAAAAATATTCACAATCCATACAGAGGTTTGACTCAGGAGAATGCTACATTACATTAACAGCCCAAAAGGGCCTACCATGCCCTAATACCTTTTCATTTCCATTAGTAATTTACTAAAACTCTACGTTTGACAGTCTACTACAAACCACTTATACTTCAAAAAAGACATATTCCTACAAAACACCTATTTCCTTTGCTGTTACTCCTATTTGATCTTTAAGACAGGTCCGCAAGGTTTAGGTAAGCCCTGTAACTTGTCATTCTAATTCTTTGTGAAATTAATGTCACCTGACCTTAACAGATCAGCTTTCCTATGTTTTATAATAAAAATTAATGACCACCACATCAAAAACCTATACTACTAATTCATCAAGTCTTGTTTGCATGAGGGACTATCTCTTTATTTAAAGCCTCAAAATTAATGCTACTTGAAATTCAGAAGACTATTTTTCAATACTAAAAGTTGCCCATATGTATGTACAAAGCATTCTGTAATTTATTTGTGAATTTTATATTTTAAAGTGAGGCACATTTGAAGAGTTAAAAAAATCGTTGCAAACTGCTTTTGTGAAAAAGAAAAGGCGAAATAGTAACACAATGAAAAATGCATGATGTTACAGCTACTAAAAATAGAGACCCACATCTTCACATACCAAAACAATGCATCAATAGATATATGCAAATGATAGTTAAATAAATGACTTTTTAATGCTTTTTATCTAGAAAAAAAAAATCTGAATTTTTTTCTCACACACAATAAGGTACTACTCTGATTGCATAATATAAATGCTTAACTGAGTTTGCAATCAATAAGCATAAAGTAAAAATGTGATACTGCAAGTTCCTTTGTCGATGAACTAGGTGAAATAAACATTGAAATATAACATCATAGGATTAAATATTTGTGTAGCCAATCCTAACCAGCATTTCTTACCTTCAAATCCTTGACATCATACATAACTGAGTCAAAATCAAGCAGTAATACTTGTACAAACTGCAGCTGCTTTAATCTCTGATTATGTATGTTCACATAGGCCGTTGTGTACTGTACAGCAGGGACATCTTAACCCCGTTTCCCACAAAGTTAATATGTGGTGCACCAAAAGCAGCTGCTCATACCCAAGCAATCAGCTGTTACTGCTTTTTTCTGTCAATCTGTAGATTGACACCTCTGCCATCTATAGATATTAAAACTGAAAAACAACCAGTGAAGAGAGTAATTCTCTCTACACTGGATGGAAAATGACGTTGATACCATTTCTGAAAGTAATAGAATATGTCAAAATGGAAACTCCAATTTCTCACGGCCAAAATTATCAAGTGTGATTATGGCATAAAATCACACTTAACCCAGCAGTTCAGAGTGGAAAAAAAAAACCAACAACCCAAAAACCAAACTCTCACACCTTTAGAGGCATGAAAGAAATATTGCAAGCCAGTTAGAGCCAGTTCCTCTCTGAACCTCCCTCAAGAAAAAAATTATCAACCATTACCTCAGAACTGCAATATTTCAAAGTGTAGCATATAACTTCCACACAGTCACAAGAAAACTATGTTTTGATAAAAGTGATCAGCATAAGCTAATGTATCCCAGGAAAAAAGCCTAAAGTTATCTGCAAAATCTTAGCTTTTGGAATGCAGCTTAATAAATAATTGAGTAAAATCTGTATTTGTACTGCATGGTACAAAATCTGTATTTTATGATAATTAAGTATTTGGCCTTGTAACACACCTAAAAGAATTCAAATACAACACAGCCTGTTTGCAGCTTTGCACCATATGGTACAGACAAAAACTCAAAAAGCCACATAGCATTCAGGATAGAAATAGCAGAATTTACAGTCTGATATTCAAGTTTAAAAACTATGCAGAAACAACAGTGAGCAGATAAGATGACAGAGATATTAAATATTATTACTCTTAATAAATAAAGAGCAAACTACACCGACAAGCTGAGAAAATGGACACGTTAAACAGCATGAAAATATAACCATGAAAGCAGTTTATCTGAACAGTGTGAACAATCTTTACTTGAAGAGTAACACAGGTAATAAAGGGTAACCAGGCAATAAAAGTCAGTCCCCATCCAATACAAATCCAGCATCTATTTCTTCAAAAAGATTGTTTTGTCCAGTATTATTTTAGATGTAAGGCCTCTGCCTGAGACAACATCTGTCTGTAACAAGGGCTTTGTCTGTGTTCCTTTGCACATGTATGACCTAAGAAAAACAGCCTGAGACAGACCTAGAAAATGGTAACTATAGGGTCACATGGCTAAAAGGCAACATAAAGCATGTAAACACTAAACCTAGAAAGAACCTAAATATACATCTACAAGTTTTAGCAAGTGGATTTTCCCTTGTAGATTTTTTAACTGCACTCCACAGGTAAATTTGATACTACTTTATTTGAAGATGGAAATAAAAGTTGAAAAGCAAGGCAGTAAAAAAGATGACTGTTGTAAAATTACAGTTTGGGAGAGAAACAAAAAAAACCTCCTTGAAATGTGGTTTGGGAATTTTTTTTCCTGCTTGCCTGCTAACAGGCATTTGTGAGGTTAAGGGTGAAAAAGAACAGGAGAACCAACAGATTCCTGGAATCAGTAGTAATACAAATTCCATTTCAGTAGTTGATACTGTGCCAGAACTTACGGGTCAAAGATCATCCTAAAAGAGCCAAATCTGAATACACCTGAGTATTTTGAATGAATGTGTATATAAGCAGAGGACAATTTACATAATGGTATTAAATTTCAAAGCTAATACAGGCAAAATCATTCCTTTACAACAAAAACCTTAATAGCCAAATACAAGATTTTTGACTTCATATATAATAGCTTGCCATTCATTTTCATTGCCAAAGATAATCCTGAAACTTAAATAAATACTTTGTAAAGAAATAAATAGTGTCTTTGTAAACTTTTGTATGTGGACCAAGGGAATTTTATAGAAGAGAACATTAAATTTGAGGAAAAGAGACTGATTAATTCCATAACTTAAATCACCACTTTTAATTTTAAAATCCAAACTGTGCATCAAATGTTAATACTCACCTTTTTTCTCCTCAGTAAATAACAACGTATTTGTGAAAGGTTTTGCTAATGGGGAGGGGGGGGGTGTCCCCAAACAAGGCTTTAATAGTGAATAGTGTCAGAACACACTGCTGTACATGAACTTATTTTAAAAAAACTTATGAAATAATGGTGAGTTATGATAAGCCACAGAAACTCAAGCCATATTCTCATAAAACCTTTTGGGAAGAATTGCAAGTAAAATAATAATGTGGCAATCTGCAACTGCATTAAGCTTTACAGAGGGGATAATAAACTACAGCGTGTGCTTTCTAAAAGAAATCTCCTGAAATATAGTAAGTAGCTGAATTTTTTGTACCTTCCTCTGCTCTTGCACCTTCATGATCAGTCATTCTAGAAGAGGGTGACCTAGATTGATTAATGATTCCTGAAGGGATGTGGGGTATCTCATCATCGCCCAGATCAGCTATCATGTCGTGAAGTTTTGTCCTGTTGACTCCTGTAAATTAATGTCAGCAGCAAAAATTCATTTGATCGCTACCGCTTGACTTGACTGAAGTCTACAAATCCATTAAATAAGAATAATTACTGATGGGACCTCCTTAAAATTAATAGTGCTTTTCTTTTGTTTGGTAATAGTTTGGAAATCAAAAGCAGGAGTTAATACAGCAAATCTGAAAACTACATGCAAACAATTTTAATTCATAAATCAAAGAATAACTCCTTTGTGTTCTGCAGATCTATTCTACAATTTCCTGTAGGAAAGAGAAAAAATATCATCTTACAGCCCTACTAAAAAGTCAAGCCAAACACTAAAAAACATTCACTATTAAACAAAAAATGCATGAATTAAACATTTTCTAATAATATTAAGCAACTTTAACTATACTAAACAATTTAACATTAAAAAACAGAGTGCAAATTAAAAATAAGCTTAAAAATGAGAACAGAAGTACAGACAACTCATAATGGGGGTGCAACGAACAATTAACTTTCCCTGCTTTGAATGGTATTTAAATTGCATAAAGCGTTTGTTAAACACAGGAGCAAGAATGCTTCCACCACTGTATGAAACTGCAGATGTATATTATATTATAATTATTATAAAAGCAAGCTTCTAGAAACAAAGCATTCCGAATTGTATGTACATTTAATTACTATGCAGACATTAGCAAACAAAAATAGTATAATTTAAAATATCTTTAAATTTCTAAATCCATTCCTGCTTTCACCTTTATAGCTTCCACGTCAAAAAGTTTTAATCATAAAGTGTATTTCAGTGAGAGAACCTCTTTAAAGAAAACAATCCATAATGATGAAAGATATAACCAAATTTTAACCAATAAAACAGCCCTTCCTGGGACTGCAAGCAGAGATACTACAGACCATTTAGTAAAGGGAGCATTGGTAAACAAGTTCTTATACTGAGGTGACATATCTCACATTTATTAAAGAGGAAATTGAAACTAAACCAAAGCCTTTACTGTCAAAAAAGTAGAACATAAATACTATGATTACAGATTACTTATCAAAACCAGAACCGTTCATTCAAACAGTTAAACACTAAAATATACTCTTTCAAAAAGTATCTGATCACTTCAGATCTTACTGGTTTAAAACTGTGTTCAAAAATAAGTGCCCATGAATAATAGAATTATCTAAAGATAATGAAGAATTCCCTGCAGAGAGGAATGACAAGAAAAAATTTTTCTTGAAGAAGAATTATAGCAAGTATACTTCACATATCCCTAGAAGGTGCTATATAACTATTCTCGTTAATATTTGCAAAAAATTATTATTTTGCCAAGTAATAAAACTCCCTATATTTATGTTTTTTCTGGTTTTGGTATTTTTTTATTTCCTTTATGTAGTTCACTTAGTATTCTAGTTAAATATACAAAGACTGCGACCTAGAAGCAATTTGAGAATAAAACTGGCTTCCAAAAGTTTTCCTCATACAACAGATCACTTGAGCAGTTAAGTTTCGTTTCACTCTCCTGTAGTAGTAGGTCTAGAAACCTGTGATCCCAGCTAATGAAGTAAATGCAACATAATAATGAGAAATCTCTTTTGAACCAACATTCTTTTTTTCTAATAGGCACTATACTGAAAGGATTTAATTTCTGAAGTATAATATCTAATATTGCAGCCAGCAGGTGAGATCTCACATAAGAAAAGTCACTCTTGAAATGGCCAGATCACTACACCAGACTACAAAGTTTGTCTTCATTCCAATCGACCATCAGCCAGGTACCTATTGTGACCAGAAGCAGGTAATATTCTTGAAGATATTCTAGAGTAATCAATAAAATGACAGGATAAAATTCATGACTGGGACCCTGAACTGTTTACTTTAACAAACCCTTTGCTTTCCAGAAAAGAAAACACCCTTTGTCTTCTCCATGTTGATCTGCATGAACTGTTTGATACATTGCAATATGTCAATACATATGCAAAATGACAAAAATAGCTTATAAATTCCTACTCTATCTGAACTGAAAGCATCTTCTCAAGGTGCTTTCATGCCAGACATATGAGCATGAGAAGTTTGTCCTGGAGCATACTCAGAAGAAACTAAAAGTAGCCCCCTCTGCTCTATTTCCTTTAAGCAGTCCTTCATTTAGTTTGTCACTGATTAGGGGACCAATAGCCTTGCCTTTTAGCATTTTTTAGTATGTTTGGGCACTTTTTGTCCTTCAAGCATAACCTCAGAACCGTCCTCAATCATCATTCAATACAGAGAGAAGTTTACAAAGGAGCAGCTGCTGTTCCGAACAACTTCTGTGCATTTCATGCTGAAAATTTTGTCAATATTCAAGACTGTGCCACCACTACAGAAGCCTACACAGGTTTCTGCTTTCAAGCAAGTGCAAGTGTACCTTCATATAACTGTTCAAGTACTGTAAATGTTACAAGGAGACTTCTAAAGAAAAGAATGTGCCATAAGCAACTATGTTCAAGGCACAAAATGGGATGAGCTTTTACCCTCAAAAAAAGCCAAGGACAAAAAAAAATTTGCATGACCTGGTATGAACAGAAGCAAGAGTTACAGCACCCTCTCAGTGTACTGTCCTTCAGAGATCAAAAGTGAAAAAGGTAACTGAATATTTAGTGATGAAAAGTCTTAGTCTGAGAAGCCTTAAACAGAATTGTATTAGGTCCAAGATGTATTAGCCCAAATCTGAATATAACACAGAGATCCTTGTATGTCAAGAACAGGTGATAGTAATGAAGATGGTAAAATTCAGATCTGTTTTCACTCCTATCAACTATTACACTATTTCCATAAATCAAGGGTAGGAAAGTGAATGGAACCAATGCTCTTTTGTAAGTACAGAACAATTAAACTGAAGGAAAAAGAGCAGAAAAGTAAAAAAAAGCGCAATAAGTTAAGGAAAAACAGTAAAACTATCTTCATTTCAACACCGATACATACATATATATACAAGACGTGAAAACTTTCAAACTGAGAACACATTATGCTGACCTGATAGAATGAAATGAGATACACAATACCTCCACTATTACACCCTGCAAAGGTGACAGGCTATATCTGAAAAACAGTCATCCCAACTTACTTGCCAAAATTATCTTATCAAAGCTGGGCAAGAAACAGGCCTTAAATTCAGCATATTACCAAAAAGAGAAGCCTGCCTTTGTAGAAATCAAACCTAACTCCTCATCTATGTACCATGGCAAATCCAGGATAGGTTTGGTTTGTTTCTCTGCTTCTGGGTTTTTTTAACTCAAGAACTCTTCAATAAACAGATTTTGCATTATTTTACAGCTGACATTGTAAAGGAAAACAAAGTATGGGATGGAGGATTTTTGTTATTGTTCTGGTGGGGTGTTCTTAAAGATTCTTTCATAAAGAGGTAGCATTTTCCCATAACATGGTGACTACCTGGACAGACACCCTCTTCCTCTCCAGCAAAAAAGAGTATTACTTAACAAAAACAGAAATGCTGACAGGAGATGACCTTAATTAAGGTGTTCCACCCAAAAGAAAACACAGAGATACAGACTAGAGAATTACCAATATAGAATCAGAACTACTTCTGTTCACTTATTTATGCGTACGTGTAGAATGAACACCTCCATACCTGAGGACAGGGCTGTGTCTGCCTGGTTATGTTACACTGCAAATACAGATTACGGCAGGTACCGGATGCATATACAACAAAAGAACTCATGAGAATTGTCTGTCCTACTATGCTGTCCTCAAAGCATTGCAAGAGATGACATTTAATGCACATTCGTTTGATGTTTATGATTATATATACTACTATGTAGATAAGTTTTGATGTTACCCAAAACAAATTCTGATAGATGTCAAAACACCAAAAAGCAAAGGAAGAGATACGTATT
This sequence comes from Cisticola juncidis, assembly GCA_013400215.1. Lineage (NCBI taxonomy): Eukaryota > Metazoa > Chordata > Aves > Passeriformes > Cisticolidae > Cisticola > Cisticola juncidis. Next base: position 83,238 of record VXBR01006880.1, read on the forward strand.
GAACAAAGTTCCCAAATGACCAGACATGAGCAGCAGGAATAAAGAAGCCTTTCAGCATTGTTTTCAGTTTCAGAATGTTAAAAGGCTGAAAAAAAAGTCTACAAAACTGTATTTAAATAAACCTGTCCAACCTTGAATGCATACTTTTACTCCGTGTGTGGAAATCTCTCATACAATTAGCTCAGTGATTTAGAGGCTAATTTTTAATCAGAAACTATCATGAATATGACAACCAAAGAATCTCACAAACCACCTAGTAAGGACTATATGTGTTCAGAGTTTCCCAAAGGAAAATTCAAATTTAAAATACTAAAAAATTACTTATGTCACTTCTCAGCAATGTCACACACAGTTGTCTCCTAAATACTACCTTCTGTAAACGACAGATTTCAAAATTCCTTTAGAAGAAGAAAATTTTCTGTTACTTAGCAGCCACTATGGTTCAAAATGTCTAAAATTTAGTAAGAAAATTTCAAATAAAACAAGTCCATTTCAGCATTAAAAATAGATTTCTAATCCTACCGAATACTTCATGCGAATTTGATGTCAACTGCTGATTTACGTGTTAAATGCTGATACACATTAGCATGCAGATGACTGTAGGCTCTCATTAAAGCGAAGGCTAGGTGAAAATCTTTGCTTTGTCCAAGCTTTTAAGTTAAAGTGCACAAGTCATGCAAAAATGCTAAAAAAACAACCAACATGCACTAACTGCCTGTAAATGTTTCATGTTACAAAGTAAATTAAAATCTTAATAATTACATATTTTTTCAGGAAGCGTTATATTTCAATTTTCAAGTAATTTAGTAAGTGTATACCCATACAAGTTTTGAAACGGAGGAATTTTTTTTTTACTAGTTATCTCCAGAAAATATTAAAAAATAGTTCCAAAACAAAAGCACAGCACTCATGGGAACTTTTCTAAAGCAACATGGGACGCCACCCAAAGGGACCTGGACAAGCTCCAGGAGCAGGTCCATGGGAACCTCCTGAGGTTTAACAAGGCCAAGGTCTGGTGCTGCACCTGGGTTGGGCAATCCCCTGCCTCAGCCCAGGCTGGGATGAGCAGATGGGAGCAGCCCTGCCCAGAAGGACCTGGGGGTGCTGCTGGGTGAGAGGCTGGACAGGACCCAGCCATGGGCACTGCCAGCCCAGAGAGACAAACGTCTCCTGGGCTGTATCCAGAGTCAGTGTGGGCAGCAGGGCCAGGGAGGGGATTCTGCCCCTCTGCTCTGCTGAGCCCCCACCTGCAGGGCTGCATCCAGCTCTGGGTGCCAGCACAGCAAGGACAGGGACCTGCTGCAGTGACTCCAGAAGTATGGAATGGATTTAAATGAAAATGGTAGGTTTAAATTGCATATTAGGAAAAAATTCTTTACTCTAAGAGTGGTGAGGCATTGAACAGGAGTCCAGAGAAGCTGTGGGTGCTTCACACCTGAAGTGTTCAAGGACAGGTTGGATGGGACTCTGAGCAATGGGATCTCCACCCATGGCAGGGGGGTTGGAATTAGATGATCTTTCATGTCCCTTCCAAGACAAACCATTCTATGATGACAGATTTAATACCACTTTATACATTAAGGACTTTGTATAGTTGAGAACATAATTTCCAAAAGCCTTTTTATCAGGTAGTCCAACTATGAAATTTGGTTTAAACTATGTAGTTAAAAATAGGTCAACTGGTCAGATAACTCCAAGAGTAAAGGGGTATCAAATAAAATGTTGGTAAATGCACATAGAAATGCACTATAAAAATGCACTAAAAGGGTACTATAAAATAAAGGATATATCCTAAACAAAGCCACCAAAAAGTTCATATTTACGTCACAGGCATCTCCTAATTCTCTATGCCTGAGGCTGTAAAAATAATTACAAACCCATACATAGCAATTACAGACTGATTCAAGCTCATATTAAAAAAAAAAAAGCAAACAAAAAACCTACCCCACCACCCCCAGAAAAAGCCCAACAACCAACAGTCCCACTACAGCATCACAAGCACATGAAGTTTAAATCTTTCAGAAAACTTCTCAGACTAGGAATGCCCTCAAAATCCAAGTTGTTCATTATTTTTACACTAACATTCCTATGCATTTAGTTCTCTTCAAGTCTTTAATCTTAAATTTTTGTCTTTTCACCATTTCTCATTTATGAAATGGCTGTCAAAGGTTTTGACATATTCACATTCAGCAGGTAGAAAGTTAAAGTTGGTTGCCCCCATTACAGAAAACAATGTTTAATGGAAAAAAAACAACAACAACAAACAGAACTTGTGAGAAAAAATGTCTTCTATATAGATAGGCAAAAAAGTGTTGCATTACAAGATTCAGAATCTGCACTTACTCTTTACCCCTTTCTTCCCCTTTCGTTCCTTCTTGTACTGTTCCTTCAGTTTACTTATTAGTCCCTGGTCTACATCCCAAACCTCAGCAGTTGGGGACAGGTCATCTTTGTCTACATGCAGCATATTATTAAAAGAAAAATAATCAGCAATTGGCAATGCAAGCTGTTGGTGATTTATTGTCATAGCTGTATAAGAGCATTAATAAAAGTTATTAATAAATCTTTATTTTAAAGGTGCAGTCTCAGTTTTAAGTTTATAAAAGATCAAGTTGCATTTCATAGTTTTTCAAGGCACTGTATATTATCAGTTACATATTTGAAAATTGTATGTTAATTTGTTACCAAGGAGCAAACAAATTAAGCTTCATAAGTAACTGTTTATGTTAGATACTTCAAAATACACAAAAATTCATTGGAGTTCAGAAACAATTACTGCATCTTTAGAAAGACAGTGTTAAGAAATTATTCAGCCAGTGTTGAATAAGCAAATAAAAGCATTCATGCTATATCTCTCATGAAAATGCAAGCTGAGTAAGTCAGTGCCAGTTTATTCATGAAGACCACCATGCATCCTTTCGCATTCACTCTACATGCACAAGAAAGAAACCTTGGTCCTACATATAACTAGAGAAACAAGTCTATAAATACAGTTTTTCACATAAAGATGAAGAAAAGTAATTTGCACAGGTGGACAACCCACTGCATTCCAGAAATTATATCATAATTAGCAGAAATACAACATTGCACAGTAGTTTCAGAAGAGATATCTTCTTCTCCTTTGACAAATAGTGCAGAGTTAATTATTCTTTACAAAAAGTCACGTCTCCACTTTTCTAAACTATCTATCTCAATCATTTCTGGAGACTCAGAATTAGTAAAAAGATAAACCTGTTTCTAAGACAAGGCAAACACAAAATTTGCAGAAGCACTTTTGCTAGTAGACAACCAGGCAGCAATCAAACTTGGTTTGTGCGCCAGTTCAACTTTATCCTCACAAATTCTTTAGGCATAAAACCACAAGACTTAGTTCCTCAGGTCCCAACTTCCAATCATACTTACTACATGATTGTACCCATTTTTTAAGTTATAACCATTATAATCATCAAAGTGCACAAGAGGAGTCATACACAGTAGAAACAAAGTAACATGCATTTAGAATAAGAACAATAGGAGTTATTCCAAGTACATGCTTCTTGAGAAAACATGACAACAAATGAGCAGAGAGATACCCTGGGATATTGAGGCATCTACCATCATTCAATGACAATGTTGATCAAAGAGGTGGAATATAGACATGGGAAGGGTGGTGAAACATGAAACAAGAGCACAATGGCAGTGTCCCACAAAGAACTCTGGTAATGAGAAGGGAACAAGGACATCCTACACCAAACTACAGCTACATCTACTAAGCTGCAAACACAAAGACCTCAATCTTTCTGATCACTGGGCCTAAGCACTGACAGAGAGGAATAGTATACTATAGGAAACACAAGAAGCATAGAAAGATACGTCAGAGAACACACACAGTCAAAGAGGAAAAAGATCAAAACTGTTAAAACTCAAAAGAAAATTCCATTTAAAACTAAGTAAAACTAATAAAATTCCAAAGCACTATTAAAAATGATCAGCTAGGTTGCAGCATTGCTGAGAAGGATTAGAGAATTAAACTGAAGCAGAAGATGACCACAAGTAACATCAGTGTAATGCTATTCTCAAAAATGTCATTTTGGTACATTTTAAAAGGTGCAGTGCATTAAATCAGGAGACTGTAGGTAAAGACAAAATTGAAGTAACATGTTAAGTCTGTGGTCTACACTGGAAGTTTTGAAAATGTCTGTAGAGCACAAAACAAATAGGACATTAAATATCAAGGCAAAGAATTTGAAGGAACTGGGCTCAATCAGTCAACAAAAAACTAGAAAAGTGCAAGCCTGCAAACATAAATATTCAAAACCAACACTGTTGGCTGCAAAAATGTAGGCTGCAAATAGAAAACTAGATAAAACACAAACTCGGATTATCTGGGTAGGCTGTGAAATGAATTTCAAACAAGATTTTTAGAAAAACCCAGCAGTGTTTCTCTCCAGCATGCCTAGATATATTAGGCTATTTCAGAACAGAGCCATGTAATTAGAAGACCTCTGCAATTGCCCCCAGCAGTGACCCTCTGTGCACTAAAGACAGAGGACAGCACAGAGGACCCAGGATGTCCACTGACTGGTATAACTGAGTGGAGAAAGGTTGGCTTTAAATTTTTCTATTTTTCAGAAGTGTTTTGAAGATGACCCAAGAGATTGTGAATTTTAGTCACTCTCTGCCAACCCAGAATCCTGGGCACAGGCAGTCATTCTCTGACTCATGGTCCATCTGCAAAGAGAACTTTTGTGGTTCACGGGGAAGAGAAATCCAGTGATGAACACACGAAACCATAAGCAGAATAAAGAGACTACATATTATGTAAAGTCTGCAATATGTAGCATAATATATAACAATATGTATATATTGTTGTTTGCTTAAGCAAGCTCAAGTTACATATGCATTTTTTTCTTGACACTAAATCACCACAAGGAATTTATAATTTTTTTAATCTGAAACTGTACATTCTTTTTTTAGCGTGTCACATACTTTGACTCTTCATTTAATACTGCTTGAACTTGCTCATCTTTCAGTATTTTGAAGATAAGCTATTCCAAAGTAAAACATGTTGCATGACAGGACACTTTAAAGCACAATGTTTGGAATTAAACACTCAAAGTATGTTAACTAAGGCATTTACATAAAAAAGAATTTGTTCATATAAAGTAATATAGAAGAAAACAAAAGCAATCCAACTTCATGACACTTATTGACAGGTTTGAAGAAGTCTTCAACAGCAAAAATGTAACTATCAAATTTGATGCTGGAGTATTTTAGGATTTTGAGACTTGGACCTACAGATAACTTTGCAATTAAGTACTGTAAACATTACTAAAGCACGACTAGGCAATATTTTTAGCGCCTAAATATCAGATGTTTTCCAGATGCGAAATAAAAGCATTACAACTAATTACAGATGTAAATATTATTTCTGTTTCAGAATGCTTAAATGTTTGCAAAAGCAAGAAGTGATAGAAGGAGGCTAATGACAGGAAAACTAAAACAGGAAGAAAGAAAAATCTATGAAAACAGAACACAGCAACTACTACATGATGAAGAAAAATTTGCATTTTAACCAAAATATTTAAGTTCATAATTGATGCAATTGTTTAGGAAATAACAGTACATATTCATTTAAATTAAGTTTCCCCTCAAAGTAAGTAACTAACTAGATGGACCTGGATATTTGAAGTAACAAGTTTCATGGAGTTCAAAATAACATGATAGGCTAAAATAAATTGGTTAAGGTAGTAAATTATTTGTATTATTTGTATTATTTTATTTAAGAAAGCATTTAAGTGGGACAGTATTTAAATGTTATTTGTGACAGTTAACAAAGAAATCTTGTCATATCTACACTAATCTTTAAAAAGTAACAAAACCCCAAGATTTGATGGACTGTATCCTTAAATGTCCATTTAAGGAAAGAACATCTGTACTAAGATCAGTGACATACTGTGAAAAAAATATTGCTACTACAGGTGTAGGCATGTTTTTGACTGATTTAAATGTAAGTTACAAAATATACAAAAAACACAAAAATTGTCTTCATGTGGCAAAACTCAGAAGATACTCTGAAAGATGAATCTAGGCATATTTCCTCCTTCCCACTCTTTTCTCAGATATGAGTCTTTTGATAGCAATGGGATTGCTGCAGTTTAATCAGCTGTCACAAGTGTGTACAAACTCCTAAAATGCTCTGTGTCAATTTGCTACGGGTTCATTTTAACTGTAATAAAAAACATTCAAACAACTCTATGAAAAGTGTGGTGCATCAATTTCATTTTTAAAACAGACCTTAAAATTGGGTAACTTAAGAAAATGCCAGACATAGAACACACTGGAAAGTAATCTTTGGAAACAATGACTTGGAATTTCAATGGACAAGTTAGTTCAACACAGTAGGTTTCAGCAGTCTGCCACAGATAAATCCTTGACTGCAAGACTTAACAGTATCAAACTATCTTGCCTTTTATAAGCAATATTAAGACTGATAATAGAATCACAACTTGCAATATCACTATGTATTTGAAGGGATGTTGCAAGCAAAGTCAAAAACTCTTGCTTCGGGTTCTAAGAAATATCTTACACCAAGAGATCTGCCTGTGTGCCTAAATGAAAAGATCATCAGAAACTGTTGAAGTAACATCAACTTCAAAAAGGAACAACAGCAAGCAACTAAAATGCTACCAAAAATATAGTTATTACCAAAACTAAAGGTAACACCTTGTTCAGCTTCATCTTCCAATTAGAAATAAGACTGAGTTTTAAAAATAAAGGTGACTAATCCTTTGATTGTAGTTTTTAGAAAAGAATCTTTTCTAATCCTTGGTACCTTCAAAATCAAGACTGAATTATTTTCCTGGAAGATGTGTCATTACTTTAATTTTTGTAAATCTTTGTATTTTCTTTGCTCACTGGGATGTTTACTGAAGTATGACTTCATTGTCACAATGACATGAAAGGCTCAAACAACATGATCTAATGGCAGTCTGGGGCTTACAGTTTGAGACTCACAGCATGTAACTACTAAATTGTTTGTATCACAGTTCACTAATTAAGACAGAAAAATTCCCATTTAAAGGTAGATATTGATTACTTGGGTCACTATTCTTTTTCCTATAAAAATTTTCTCCTTTCAATCTCCTCTTTTGAAACCTGTAGGTTGCAGAAGTTACTTAACATATTTTGCTTCACATCAAATTACTAATAAAAGTTGGGCTCTTAGAAATTATTTTGGTTTTTCATTTTACTAATATAAGCCATATTAGCAACAACATCTAAAAATCTCAGTCAGAAAAATAAAAGGACTAATTATCCATTTTTCAAGTACACCAAAGAAATTCATTTAACTTAGGTACAAAAAAGTTTTAAAGGTCCTGATAAAAAACAAGTAGAAAAAAAAAAGCAAAACTGTACTTGAAAGAAAATTTAATCTGGGCTTAAAAACATCACAATCCTAGCCTTTCTTATCTAAGAAAGAAAATATTCTCCTCTTAGTTTTGAAGTCAAAAACAAAACCTGAAACAGATGTAACTACAATTGTACTTGTGATACCTACAACAACATATATACATATACACACAGATGAAAGTTTCACCATAGAATATATCATTTTCTAAGAATCAATATTTGATCATCACATTCATCCACACATCCACTCCATTTTAGTAGGTATTACAAAACTCTTAGGAATTATCATGAACAAGTATTCTCTCATTTTTAAATGCTTTTATTAGTGTCTTACCCCACTCTGTTCCATCTCCTGAACTTCGAGCTTCTCCAGCTCCCTCACCATCTTCAGCTGTCACTAAAAAGTCAAATTCTTTCAAAGCTTCTTCAGTATCAGGGTCATCTGTAAGGTCAGCAGCTAAACCTTCATTACCAATCTGCAAGAAGATAAGTATTTTCCTGCATTTGAATCATAAACAGATTTTCTAGTCATTTAGGTTAGAATATCTAGAGACTATTCTGAGTGATTTGTTGCAGTGGAAAATTTTTTTCTATTTAAAATGCAGAAAAGAAACAGATCTCAGTTGGCTTATCACAACAAAAAAGAGAGCAGTGCAGTCTAGTGAACACTAGGAAATAAAAACACTGACACTAGCTTCAGCAACAAAAATCCCATAGAGTCTTCAGTTTTTTTATTTAACACATAACAATTAGCAAACTCTGTTGATTTTCTTGCCCTATCAACAGATCTGCAGAGAAAGCTTACAAACTATGCTTTCTGCTGTTCCAGAACCCTTTCTTTCTTTTTGCTTTCCAGTTGTATTTCAGTGTTAAGCATAAACTTGGAATACAGAGCATTTTAAGAAAACTGTCTTTTTGCTATTTGCAACCATATCTTCACCTTCAATGAAACTAACAAACCCTCTATTGAGGCAATAGTGAAAAGTTCTATTGCATTCTTCAGGTGAAGTTATTTGCACAATGTTTTTACTTTTTGAGAAAGGGACAATTTTTATAAAAATAACTATAAATGATCCTTTTGTTTTCTATAAAAAAACCCCATGCTTTGTCAAAAGTCAAAAAAGTGAGTGTAAGATCTTCATATATGCTTAGTGATTTACTTGATAGTCTTTTTATCAGACTTTTTCTAGAAAAAATGTCAACGCAATGCTGACTAATCTCTTTACAAAAAGTCCAAGGTATGGTGAAAATCCCTTCCTGACAAATCAGTATGGGAGATTTAAGACTTGTATCAAGCCAAGTTCATACTGCCAACTATTTAGGAAAATCCAATGTAGCCAGAGGCTCATCATGCTACAGAATACTGTTCTGAGCAAAAAAGCAACAGAACTTTAGTGATTTATGAATATTGTACTATCTCTAAATATAGAAACTCCAGGGGATTCGTTACAGGAGAAAGAACTAAAATGGGACCGTTAAAGCACTGTCTATTCTACCTAGAAAGTCGCCCACAGAATGGAAAACTAGACACAAAGAGAACACAACTAATAGAACCTTAAACAAAAGGTTGTTTGAGAGAAGTCTCTCCTAAACTCTTAATATATTAAGTAAAAAAATGCTGAAAAGGAAGAATTAAATATGTATTTGATATGGAAGCAATTTTTTTTCACATTACATAACTTCATTTCCTTTGATTTCTACCTTGTTCAAAATTCAGAAAGGATGCACATGGTATTGTGCATGTATACTAAATTTGCTTCATGAAAAAACTCTAAGTATGCAGAGAAGATGAAATGGTCAATTCATCATTTAATTCATAATTGCAAACAGCTTGGATAATTGTTTTGAAGTTCACAATGTAATGTATTCGTAAAGCATCTGCGTATAATCCATTCAGATAACAGAAGTGCAACAAACACTTTGACATTGCATACTTGTATCATCTACTGAGAAAAAATTCCTATTTTGAAGGGGATTTCAGATCTATTAAAAAAAAAAAGAAAAAATATATCTTTTACTTTGTGTTTCTTATTTATCCGATGCTTTTCTTTTCCTTCTGCAATATCTTCTATCATGTCATTCTCTTCTTCTTCATCACTATCGTCCGCGTTTTCTAAGAAATTGAATGTTTCAAGAACATCACCAGAATTCCTATATAAATAAAAACATTAAGAGAGAATCGATTTTACTTGCTGAAGAGATTTAGAAGATTAACCAGATTAAACAAAATTGGCACCTGACAGCTGAAGAGGTTTAAAACCAGCAAAACAAGAAATGGCTGAATGAAGAAGTTTCTACATCTGCTGAAGTCCTTATTACAAAAGCACCACTCAGACTCTTCCCTTAAATTAACAGTGACTATTTACATAATTCAACATCAACGCACAATTTTCCTGTATATCATGTTAGTATAACATACATGTATGTATCTAATGTGTGTATATATTCTTATGTATAATCAATTTTACTTAAGTACATAATAATTGGTGGTCAGCTACACTCACAGCTGTTCACAGACTCTCCAGCTGAAAGTTCAATGTGAACTGACCAGTACATATCAATGACTAAGCAAAACCAACTTTATACATTTCTTATCTCTTCACTTACCTTTTGATTTCCTGTCCCTTTTGTTTTGACGAAGGAGATTCACCCCCATTCAGGATCTGTTCTAAGTTCTTTGTCTCTACTGAACCATTTGGTTCTGAATTGGAGAGCCCAAGCAAAGACCTTACCCGCTGGGAGCGTACATCCAATATTGTATCTGTATAACCTACTTCCTGCAGATACCTAGAAAAGTTAAGAAAGAAAGAGGAAAGGATAATTGATGAAAAAGGAAATGTAGTATTCACTATTAAAAATGAATGCCACTCTTGTATCATTTAAAAAAAAATAAGCTTTGCTATCCATCTCACATGAAAAACCTTACTCTGTACTGCTTAAAGCTCAGGACTCCGAGGTCCTGAAGAACAAATCATTATTTGCCCATCTCAGTTACTGTTTCACAGAGCTCCTCAAACTGCAAGGAAAAGTATGAATACACCAGTATCCAACAATGCTACTTACTGTCGCAGTAACTGTCTGCCTTGCTTCCAGGTCAATTGGCTATTCTGAGGTACTGCGGGAACCTCTGTATCTTTGGTATCTTCTGAAAGACATGGTGTCACAGTTAATATCTAACTTATACTGCTTTTAGACACAAACAAAGTTTCCCATCAAGCCAGAAAAACGCATCATGATCTCTAGTTTCAACAGGATAAAAATGTACCCAAAATGTGGTACTTGTAAAACAGAAGGCGGAGAGGGTGGGGGAAGGCTAGGGTAGCATATAAATCTGCAGACCACAATTTTAAGGCACACTAAAAGCTTCCCAAAGACCAACATTTCAAAAAAAATCAAACACAATTCTACTTATTAAAGACCCCAGCACTGTTAGGAGAAATGCTTTCTTCCACCTTACTTTGGAGAGTAAAACTGGTATTAACAACTTGATATTTACAACTGTAAAATCAGATGCACTCCAGAAAAGCAGTAAGGATAGCCCTTTTTTTTCTTCTTTGGAGCCTCTTTCTTGTTTTAAGATAACATTCAGAGCTCCTTCAAAAAAAAAAGGTCAATTAATCTTGATTTCCAGATTAAAAAATATTTACCCCATGACCCAACTCTCCCAGATATATTCCCTATAACAGACCTAAGAGAGGGGTGCGAAGAAGAAAGCTGCAATAAATTAAACAGACAAAACTTTATTGTAAAAAAGTTACCTGATTCAAAAGTTGGCATTTTCAAGTCACCTTGATTCAATTCTGTGCCATATTTTAATTTATGATATTTTGCCCTGAAAAAGTATGCAGATGTTTATCAAATTAGTAGACAAGACTTTGATCAACTTGAAACATTCTACTGTTCCCATTTAAAGCAACCATACTAACATAATACAATTAATCCAGCTAGAACTGTTGTGATAATTCTTGCATTAAACAATTCTTTCTAGCTGTTCAAGAACACAGTTTTGAGATAGTATTTTGACATATATTCACAATTATCAAGTAACTTATAGGCAAGAGTTTAGTGTGTTCTCCAAGAACATGGGTTTTTTTTTCTGTGCATCAGCTAATACAAGAACCTTTCAAAAACCAGCAGGTTCAAGAACTCAGCAGACATAATTTTTCCAGTTGTACTACTGTCATAGGTAGCCAATCACACAACAAATGAACCTCTTATTTCAGGTTCCTGACTAGCTGCCACTTTCGATTTCCACTTCAATTTGTCTCCTGCTCTGTCTTTGCTTGTGACATGTATCCCTCTGAAGAACCACATTAGAGTGGTTGTTTCTCTCATCACCTGTATTCTTTCCAGATTTTCTCCTCCTCATCGACCGGAGGCTTAGCTCCCAATTTCTACTTAGTCCACCTATCCAAATGTGCCTCAATCCTTCCCGTCTTCTGATCTCTGCTTCCCTAACCCTAATCTCTTCTCCATCTGATATGCCAAGGCCTGAACAGCAAGCCTAGTCCTGAGCTGACTTACAAGATGAATCTTGAGCATGATGTGATTAATACCATCAAGGTTCTTTAGTTAAAAACAGATGCTCAAAATATTTGTATTAGTTGTTCTTAATGCCAAAGCAGCTGCTGTAGAGACATCTGTATAACCTTGTGTAAGATATATTAAGAGATTCTCCCAACTAATGTCCCTAAAGGCTTGTTAGTAGGAGAAATCCTCCCAACCTGTATCCCTAGAGACTTGTTAGCGGAGTATTGTAGGCAAAAAAGCCTCCCAGACACGGCCTGGGCTCTGGCCCCGGCTGGTCGGGAAGCGTGCCACCAGAGCAAGGTATTTTCTGCACAATAGGCTAACAAGTCATTTGGACTTACTGATTTGGGCCTATAAAAGCTGGACCCCCTTTTGGGGGAACCTAAGACCTCCCCTATGAGTGGACACACAGTTCATAGGACTTTCCCAACCACCAGGAAAGCTTCTCCAGGGTCCTCACTGCAAAAGGATTGCAGCTCTGGATGATGGTGAAGTATTTAGGCAATTGGTGATGTATCCTCCTCAATCACTATTGTCTCTCTCTCATATAGCAATCATTAGATGTATTACCTTGCTTATTTTTGCTTGTTGCCAAAGCCAAATGAGTAATATGCTTATTGGTCTATCGAATGTATCCTCTTATGTCCGTCTTGCCTCAATATTAATACGGAAACAAGACTGTTCTTTGCACTGGTGTCTGTGTCCATTTCACCACCCCCACTGATTGGTAAATCACCATCACCTTGTACAATACTGGTCTCAGTGATATTATTTCCACTTAAAAAGCATACATGAGCCTTCAAAATCTTGTCCTCTACCGAAGCTGCCTTCAAAATGTCTTCAGCTCCCTTTACAATCAGGACTCTCATCTGAACTACCTATGCCTATATTCTGGAATTCTCAAACTTTATCACTGATCTTGCACAGTTTGACTTCTACCTCAGATCCTTCGCAAAAATACTCAAAATCTCTAGTAAAGAGCTCTCTAGGTGTTCTGCAGTAGAGTGAAAGTGAAAAATCTCCATAAAGACATTAGCAGGTATATTTTAAAGAACTCTCTAAGCAATACAGTTGTCTATCATCCTACATGAAACATATGACCAAAAGTTTAAGAGTAACTGAACAACACTTAGCTCCCATCAATCATAGAAACTATTCTTGAATATGAAACTTGTGAAGTAAAGACACATAATGGAACACATGCTGAACAAAATCAAGGACTTTCAAAAAAAGCCTCTCCAATGCCTGAGCCACTACTACAAATGTTTTCAAATTCAAAGTCAAATTCACAGGAACACCTCAAATGGTGCCTTATATATTTGATGGCAAGGATTTTCATCTAGATGACACAAATTTCTGCTATAATTGCAATTAGGACGTCTCATTAACAAACTGTCAGTAGATGGCACTATTGACCCTTTTTAGTAAGATAAAAGCCCTCATTTCATGGCAATCACATTGTAACTGAAAAATCATAGAGCTCCTGAAGACTATTTGTGACCTGAATCCAACTCCCAACTACACAGAAACATATTTTTTAACTATTTATGGATATGTTCCTAGCTCATCCCTGCACTATGACTACCTCAGGTCCGCTCTTTAAACTGATAGAGAAAACTTTGTGCCACACTGTAACAGGGCAATGTTCCACCAAGCTTCCCAAATACGAGAAGTACAGTGGGAGACTGGAGAAAATGATTACTGGCTCATGACGACTGAAGTGTGTCTGGTTAACCTGAAGTTAAATGGGTTAAAGTTTGCTAAGTCAATGCCTTGTGAAACACTTTCTTTTGATTGTTTGGTTTAAAATTTGCCCTTATTTTCTAAATTTTGCCATTAAAAGTTTGTTGTTTAATCTCCTGAGAATTTTGTCACATTTTGCCGTGCACCTGCCTTGGGATATAAAAAAAACCCTAAACCTCTTTACGAAACTTGTCAAGCTAGACTTGGGCTTTACAAGTACATACTACTTTTTTTATACGTCCTAAAAAGTACTGTCCATTTGGCGGGGTAAAAAACCCCAGGCAATCCTAAACAACCACAATGAAAATAACTCAAGTAAAATAAAGTTGACAAGATATTTTTTGCTCAATTTATAAGTGAAGCCAACAAAGCACTATAATTGAAAAGCCAACCTAAATTTGTTCAATTTAGAGCTGTGACATACTATTTAGGAGCAGTTGTTCCATTTTGGAGTTACAATTTCAAAGCATTAATTAAAACTCTGCTTTAATTGTTCACTAACGCAGATAATGATGTATCTGATCTAGAATTATACCAATGACTAGCCATTATAAATAAGAAAATACTGCTGCATGCAATAAGACCAGTTGTCTTTCACATCACAACTTCAATTTCACAGCAAAAATTAATCTTATTAAATTCCAATCAACTATATATTCGTGTATCTATTCCTTTCCCTGTTGGGGCCATCACTATATATCTTACAAAACACTAACAAGCTACAGTGTCATTGACAAATCAGTGACAATACTCCTTCACACCATAGAGTAACTGAATTCTACAAGGGGCAGTGTTTCAATCTTTGGAATATTGACTTATGTAAGTCTAGGTCTCCATGAGTAAAAAAAGCATAGAAGAAGCAACACTATAACTTGATTTAACTGCTTCCTGCTATTTCATCATGTCACATCACTCAGGTGCAAGGGTCTAAGTTAGCTCCAGTCCAAAGCCCATGAAGCCAAAATACAGCCACAGCTTTATGATTTCAACAAGTCTCACTAATTTAAGCACAACACTATGGTAACAAAGCTTGGAGTAGAGTGGCTCAGAGTACACAACAGACAACATCTGGCTGGGTCTGCAAAGCACCATAAAAGAATACACACTAGATACAAACAAAGAAACCCCATGCATATCACAGCATAGAATTTAATTTCATTACTAAAAATTATAATTTATCAAAGTGTTTTAGGACACTAAAATTATGTTTTACTTGTGTAAAACAGTGCTACATATACTTAGAGATAAACACTAGAAATATCAAACTACTTTGTAACAACTACTGCATTTTATTTAATCTTACACACTGATGTTCTGCTTCATAACTGTTTTCTGCTTTAAAACTGCTGTTTTTCTGAGAAATAACAACAGTTGTCTGAATGAGTTTGTTCCTCACTCCTTCTAATTGGTATTTCACTGCATGAAACTTTTTGATGGCATCAGGGAGTTTGCAACAAGAAAGTAGAGTGGAAGAAATCAGGTGCAATACTGAAATTTGCTGCCTACAATCTTCAGGTCTGAAATTCGCGGAAGTCATTTTGTTTTGGAGCTGGTGTATTTTCCTTAGTTGTGATTCTTCACTCGGGAACAATGACAAAAAAACTAACATCTGTTGTTCCAAAATATGAGCACAACAAGCAAGAAACCAACATAGTATCATTCTTGGATGATTTACTGGCAAGTCAGTACCTGCTTGCTTTCAGTTACTCAATCCATCATACTTTCACAGTTAGATCCCCACTAACTACTGGGCATTTGTAGCTTCCTCGTTGCCTCCCACACATTCACCAGTCAACTCAAGTTTCAATTCCCACTTCTAGCAATCTTCATGAGAATTATGGCTGAAACTTAAGCCAGGATCTTCCTCTTGAAAACTACTGCAGTGCTGGATTGCACCCATTAGCCACAAGAACTAAAGCAAACAGTATGTTCCGGCTGTTATTCTTCCAGTGTACATGTTTACAAGTTTCTTAGCCATCAGATGAATGTTTCCCAGAATTTCATGGGAAGACTATGAAGGCAGCTACATTTCAGGAAAGGAATGAGGTTTCACCAATCCCATTCAACTTCAGATTGTGCATCTTGCTGCAGGACGCCTTCATTCTCCAGCTGAAATTAAGTGCCTCTGATTATCTCAACAAGCAGGCAACTCTCAACGCTTTATGGTGTATGTTTCCAAAAACTCTGTGCAGCACACAGTTCATTACTGCCAAAAAAAGCAAAACTTTTTCCTTCAACTTCAGAAAGTTACCTACACAAGACACCTGCATCTGCCATAATAGCATATTGTTTCTTTACACCCCAAGACTCTGCATACCCCTTTTATCTGCCTTGAACCCGGAGCAACTTGTACATTACCTGCAGGATATGACAATGCAACTTTTAATCATACACTGGCTGGAAACCTTGAGTTACTTTCCATTAAAAGGACAGGGCTGAATGAAGTAATAGATTCTTTCTGCCTATTACTTCACCAGAAAATATGTGATGTGCTGATATGGCTTTCTGTGTGAATATACTCTGTTTTCTGAAGCACCTCTGTACTGGACTTCACACAGAAGAACAAAGCCATCTTGCCAAAACATTAGGTTTTAATATGAAAACAACAAAGTTATTTCTGTACTAGTCCCTTACTCAAAATAGTGATCCATAATGTAAAATATATTTAGACATACTTACTTATACATACATAAAAGTATCCAGGTGAAACCTCTCTACATTTTGCTGCAAAATTTTAAGTTTACTCTGGCAGGAAGGTTCCCCCAAAACCAAAACACACAAATAAAGGCTACTTATTTTGTTGCCTGATTGTCAAGATGTTTCACCATTGGACTCAGCTACTTTTTAGGCGAAAGATAAAATTAAAAATAAGAACTGAGTCCTCTATTGGAAGTATAGCAACTTGACAAGATTGTTTCCCAAGAGATTTTACAAAATTAACTACCAATTTTGGTTAAATGAAATAACCAGGCAACAAAAGAACATGTAGGTTTGAAGGACATTAGCCTGCACAGACTGAATGGAATTTAATTTTTTTAAAATTAATGCTAAAGAAATTAATGCTACAGAAAACACACCTAAGTGAGGCTAAATATGCAAGTATCTACCACATGAAAAAAAACCTTAAAAATGAAAAAAACAATTTTTAAAGTTAGTTACTCCACAAAATATTGTTTTCATCGTGCAACACATCCAACATAGTTGAAAGGGATCAAGAGAGCAGTATTTTTGATCCTTTCCAGTTTAATACAACTGAAGCACACATAATGGTATAGTAATAAGGTATGGACCCTCTGGGTATGTTCACTTTTACTCACTATACCATAACTCAAACCCAGATAAGGGAAATTGTCCTGGTTGTCCATTTAAGACACAAATCCAAACATTTTGAAAATTATGCAACTTTTTATTACAGAAGACACTAAAGTTTGTTAGAAGGTGAAGATGACCAACCTTGAAAACAGTTTACATAAAGTAAATAAGAATCATCTAATAAAGACAGTTCACTTAATGTGAGGAAATTCATCTTAGTATATTAAGTTTTTCAGGTCAGAAAAAAACTAAACATTTTGTATACCTACCTTTCTTGTTTTAATGCATATTCTAACATTTTTATTCTTCTCACTAAATCTTTCTTCAAATTTTCTTGGCCCTTTCTTTCCCCTTGTAAAAATGCTATCCGAGCCTGAAAACACACAAAACAAAGAGCAAAAACATATTTTATTACCTTCTGTACCCAAAATAAAGCAACAAAGTCTGAAAGTCGGAAAAAAGAAAAAGGAAAAAAAATCTTTTTGCATTAATTATGTCAGCAAGTCAGTAACAACAAAAGTATTTCTACCCTAGACACAGAGTATTATTTTCTGCTCAAGATGAACAGGTATTAAAGCCTGTATACTAACTCCACAAGAAGGCACAAAGAGCAATCATATGAAACATTTTGATATATGCACACACTTTTGTCCTTACAGCATTAAGTTCTATTTATACATTTTCTTCCAAACCAAAAAGCATATTAACTGAGGTACACTGCAATTAGCAATTCCACTCTTAATGCCACCATACTGAACAGATAAAGAAATGATTACATAAATATAAATACAGAATTTACAAATCCGTTATACAGCCAACAACTGTTTTATGGATTCACATTTTTCTTAATACTGAAAACAGCTGAATGTCAGAATATCAAGGGACAATTGGGTTTAATGTGCTGCTCTATACAGAGAAAAATAATGACTTTTTTCAAAACATCAGTCATTCTACTTAATTTAAAAAGAAGCAAGGAAGACTCCTACTTGCCTGCTAACCTAGCAGATGATCATAAATACATAGCAGAACATATAAGCCATCTCAACTATGTATTTATTAAAAAAAAAAATTGAAAAATAAAGATAGTAAGTTAGTTGAGGAAAAAAGTAGTCTCTTCACTACAAAGCAAAAGGACTTGTGTTTAGACTTTTGCAAGCCAAAATCCTCGGGAAGACAAGGGAATTAGCACATGGGAATACAAAATTTAAACAGTTTAATGACATTAGCAGACCAGTCATCATTACAGGAAGATCATTACACAAACTCAATTGTCCTCTCTATGACTTTAAATTGACTCAAGTCATTGAATCACTAATTCAGTACTAGATTCAATATAAAATTGCTTAGAAGAGGAATTTAGAATAAGGCAAGTACAGTAGAGACCACATTGCTCTACTGAGCTCAAGAACAACACCACTATTTCATTACAAAAGGAGGCATGGGGGGAGGGAGGAAGTGCTATAATGGGCACCTAATCTATCCTTGAAGATTTATGTAAAGGGTGTGGTTGCACATTTTCATTACTCAGTGGTTACAGCCAGAAACAGCCTAACCAGGGTGATGGCATTCTTGCATGGCTCCTTTCTTGAGCCTAACTGGTATCACTGTGTAAGACTTCACAGATCAGCCCTGATTTTAGCCACTTTGGCCTTGTGCTCAATGGTGAACCAAATTCTAATATGTTCCTTTACCTTGCATAAGCTAACTACTGATTTAATCAATTAAATACTAGTGAGAGCAAGGCAGCTATGAGTATTTCATAGATATGTCATGAAAGCACTCAACTAACCACTGTCACTTGGTGAGAAATAGTAAGGAACCTAAGTGTATGGTAAGAGAGGAGGGGCTGGGGAGGAAACAACACCAACTCAACACCAAAAAACCTCAAACATACCCTAACAGACTGTACTGATACCACAGATATGTAAAGATAAAAGGTAGAGAACAAGACCCAGAATCAGCAAACTCAACAATACTCAACTGCAAGTATGCTAGATTCTAAAAAACACTCCAAACAAAAAGTTATCAGCCTTCTGCAGAAAACTACAATTAAACGTCATTTCCACTCCTCTAGTACCTAGGGCAGCAACTGACCAGTTTCACAAGCCTTACATACTACCCCGATTTTCTTTAGTCAATGCAGAGTTGTTCCACAGTACACATTAACAAGTTACAAATGTGGGGTTTTTTTAAGAAATTTACCTGCACATATGCACAACAGCATACTACAAACATTTGGAAGTTACTGAATTCCCACAGACTCCATCTACAAAAATAAACTCAGAACTACTTTGGCAGTTATCTAATGAGGGTTATAAAAGCTCCTATGTCCTTTGACTTGAATGCAGTTCTCAACTCTTTCCATAACTAAGATCTTCTGTAAGTGATGGGCTTCTCCTCTTTACTTTTCTTCTATTGGTCAGCATCCTTTTTTAACTGTCTGACAAACCTTAGCTGTAAATGTTGAGCCTTATTTCAACCTCAGAGAGGAAAACAATGTAATTGTAACTTACACAGAGAGAGGCTTCCTAGGCCCTCATAGCCAAACTTTTTCCTTATAGAAATGCTTCTGGAGTACTTGGTCACACAGAATCAAGTTTCCATACTTAAAAGGTATTGCCTATATCTCATACTTTTCAATCAGACAATTTAATGAGCTACGTGATTTTGAGAATTAATATACTACAGAATAACGGTATAAAAATAAAATTTAATAAATTAGAAAACCTCAAAACTTTGCTTTACAAAAAGAGCCTAAAAACACTTTTATATATAGTGGTATTTATAACAATCTTTACAGGTTCCAATAGGTTGAACAGAAAACTTACCACACAAGAACACACTTTGCAGCTGAGACTGACATTTTCATCAATATTATTAGACTTCTCTTAGAATTGCATTCTGTAATTGTTTGTACACATGTTTGATTGATTTGGGGATTTATTACTTTTTCTCATTGTAACCATCACATGGTGAAACCACAACAGAAGTTAGCTATGCAGAAGTTAAGAGCTCAAGCCTCAGAAACACAGAAAATCAATTTAGACTTGAGGAATACTTAGACATCAAGACCTTCAATACAAAACCAAGAACGAGATCACAAAAAACCTGCTCTATAAATTAATCAGCTTGTTTCCTTCAGTCTTGAACTGAGAAAGGACAAGTGTCAAAATTATCCTCTGATATACTGCATGACCATGAGCCCTATGAATTAACACACCTCATTTTTTGAAAAGCAGTAAATCTCAGTGTCAATAAAAGCACAAAGTAAACAAATTGCCCTCGGGGTGCTGAACTTAGGTTCCATACACAAAGACAAATGCTCAAAAATTACCTCTACATAACGCAACTTTCACAATCATTACCTACTCATTTCCTTTGAAACAGCTCTCAGGACAGATTTGCTACAATTTGTAAATACACGGATGACTTAAGACTGCGTAGCACAGAAACTGGGAAACAAAATGACACAACAATTTCTTACTCACCTTTCCACCCCACACTCTACCCTTCACAGGAGTTCAACAGAATTGCTTCCACTGTCTTAAACTAATTTGTAAGTCCCCAGGGCTGATACCAAGACA
Organism: Cisticola juncidis; assembly: GCA_013400215.1. NCBI lineage: Eukaryota > Metazoa > Chordata > Aves > Passeriformes > Cisticolidae > Cisticola > Cisticola juncidis. The sequence continues at coordinate 103,799 of VXBR01006880.1, forward strand.
AGCAATCCTCCTCCTCCTCCTATTTCTGTTCCTTCTACTGTGCTGACTTAGCTGCTTGTGTTGAGTCTACCGAGAAAACCATTCTATTTATTTTTTACTTGGTTCTGAATTACATCAGTTTCCTGATCCTACTTGGTCTGTAAAGCCACGCGAGTAACTCCGGCTGGCACAAGGGATGCAAACAGGATACTGAAGTAGCAACCCCTTCCAGTGACAACATGGTCTTAGATCAGCCTAAACTGATCATGATATCGTAACCTGCACACCTTGGGCTCAAGACTTTATAAAACATTCGTTGAGAGACTGAGAAAAATACAAGTCTTAACTCTTCTGAACTGAAAATTCGATCAAAATGCATTTTTAAAAACATATTAGCAGAAACATTTCTTAAGGTCGAGAAAAACACATTCTTTTATAAAGCATGTAATAGTTCTGGAAGTAAAAATATGGCCACTCATGGCTTAAAAAAATCCAGCTGGATTTAGTTGTGCACAGATTCTGTTAAAATAGTTTTCAACATGGGTTAGGACTGTACTTCCGATTCTTCAAAGCCTAACCATGGCTTTCATTTCAGGGCAGGCTCCTTCTCTTCTACCAGCCTGTAAATTTTTGTATTTTCAGTATTTTCTAAAGGCTTGAGATCCACTATATTTCTACAAAATTGACATTTAAACAACTCTGGGCTCCCTCCACACCTTGGCCCTCAGCTGCAAGTGAAAGTACCACCACACCAACTTGCTCAGCTTCATTATGAAAGTGAATTCAGGGAGCTTTGAGAAGTAGTTAGAGCGACACATACTTTGTATTTGTGCAAGGATGCATTAAATAATGCCTGAAACTAGGCAAGATAGAATTCAAGGATAAAAAGATTTACTGAATAGCTACTTGAACAGTATGGATCCCAGGACAAAGAATTGTCTGGGGTTTAACAACTATAGAATGTACACAAAGAAAGAAACAAATAAAAATCCTAACATGTAATATTCTACACTTTGTAGACTTAGTATTGTTTTGCTAGCATGTTGCATTTCAGACATACGTGCATTTTGTTGCTGAAAGGCGTTTTATCTTTTCAATAGGAAGTCTGACCAAACTCAAAACAGTCAACAGTCTTTCACTGAAACTCTAAGATCTCAAAGAAGAAACTTTCCTTTAAATTATAGGAATAATTAAAATCACTTATTTCACTGATAGTCAGCATCCCTGGTATGCCTCATACTTTTTGATGAAAGTGCAACAGAAGACTTATTTACTAAATTATTTACACATAACTTTAAATTATTAAAAATACTGTATATAATTTGGAAACTCATATATCAGAATTAAAAGAAAAAGTTTAAAAGTTTCCCAGGAAGAAAATGAGAGTTTCCTGCCGCCTCCGCTCCCTTGTTTTGAAAGCAACTCCTGAAACTTCAGAATTATTCCCATTACTTCATACAGCACCAACCATGGCAGCATTCACATTAAAACTGCACTTTATTGCTTTAACTGCCCAGAAAAGCTTATCAAACTTCATGCTGATCAAACATTTCTCTTAGTCATTGAGGACAAAAGAGGGAAGTTATTGCAGCATTTTGGGAAGATAAAATTGCATAGGCAACCTAAACATTATTCAATAGTTAGGATATCCATATAGGATTTAATAGTCTTATTAATGAATTCTGACATGAAGTATTTAAAACACTTGTTCAGCATCTCAAATCTAGTGAAACATTAAAAGGGAAAAAGAAGCATAAAAGAAACCTGGATGGTAAAGCATGGAAGACTGATGAAATCCTTCTCTTCCACTGCTGAAACAGTATCACTTTCCTGTACAATCAAATTCTAATGAGTTTACTAATACAGGACCACACTCAGAAAATACCTTCTTTCCATTTCAGTCCTAATTATTGTTAACTCTTAGTCTCAATAAATTTATTTTGAAAAAAATCAACTATATGTAAAGTAATGCCAACTATGCGCTGCTTGTGTTTTGTTTTTCTAAGGTCCATTCGGACTTCTAGAAGGAAGGGAGGAATGGCCTGCAGTAATTTTGAAGGAAGTCCAATACACTGAAACTGCTGTAAGCACAATAAACTAATCTAATCTTGATTTTTAGATGCTTATTATGATGACCATGAAGTAGAACAGTTGTGGAAAACTAAAAATACTGGGAAGGTGGAAGATTTGACTCCTAACAGTCATTTAAGAGTGAACACACCTGTGCAACTACCAGTGTTCCAGTTCCCATTCACAAAAGGGAAACTGAACATAAGAGGCACCTTCATCTTCAGTTTTCAAGACAGTTTGAAACTTCAGCTCCTTCAGAACAACTAAAAGCATGAGATTTAGTGCATTCTTACAGATCCAATTATATTTATGTAATTATTGTGAATGTGATGAATCCTTAAACTATCAACTGAGAACTAAGAGACCTTGACTACTATAAATATATATAAAAATTAAAACAAATCTTTATTTCTAAATTAAAGTCTCAAAATTATCTCTAAGTTGCAAAGTACAATAGATGTCACGGATAATATCAGGATCACACGTTTTTCAAAGACATATTACTTTTAAAACCATGTAGAATAAAAAATAATTGGGAGACTAAAAATATAGAAACAACACCTCATATTAAGAGAAGATCTTTGCTTCATAAAATAAGCTCACATTAAAGATGTGGGAAAAAAAACAATTAACAACTAGCAGTTGTTAAGTATCAGTGTACATTGGAACATTTGCAAATAAAGAAGCTAATTTTCTGCGTAATCTTACAAACAGTCAGTCAAATACGGGGATAGTTAACTACTAACTAACACTTAGAGCAGCAAAGCTAGGTTGTTTCCCAAAGCTTACAATTTTACAAATCTTTTCCATTTGAGCTGGTGATCATTTCTTGCTACCCAATTCACACTTTTTTCAGACTCAAGAGATCTATTTCTGATAGCTTGTAAAATGCAAACCCTAACCTCTAGAAAAGTGACATACTGGAGTAATTTTTGGACAAGAGTGGCAGAAACAAGAAACCCAGTTAGCTCTAAGGAGGTTAATGACACAGCTGCCATATAAGAGGATTTACTCATAGCTAAGTCCCCATCAATCCTGCAGTGAGTATGGGAAAGACTAGGCTTGCAAAACTTTCTCCTTTCCTTAACCTGTCCTTCCTCTTTCCAACTCTCACCAGATCACTCACATTCAAAGGCTGGCCTCTCTTAACTACAGGGCCAAGTACTGTCAAGTGTAATCAGCTTCTCTGACCAACTTAGAGAAAATCCAGCCACCAATTCCATCTTCATCTGCATTAGGGTCAAACTTCTAAGTTACAACTTGGATTCAGCATATGACTGCCTTAATTCTGTCACTCTTCCTTAGAATTTTTTCACTGAATCATTTTTTTCCCTAGGATTTTTACAGCCACCCTCTTAACCAAAATGACATTTAGAACAGTACAGTAACAAAACTCATACAATTCATAATTGTGTTTTTAAAGTCTAACAACCCTCTAAACATCATGGTTTGTAAAAAAAGTAAACCAACTCTCTGGCCATAAACTTGCATCCAGTGCAGAGAAGCCAGTGAATGTGATGGGGAAAAAAGAGAGACTACATGTTCAAAAGAAGTCGAAGGCACTAAAAACAATGGATTCACACTCCGGTAGCATTTTCCTCAAGGACTAAAATGTACAAGTCTAAAAACTGGAAACAATAAAACCTTTTTTTTTTTAATAACAAATGCAAGTGCCTTGGGAGTTTATCATTCATTGAACACTGTTGTAGTACTACTCTTCATACAAGAACAGGCTTCTAAAATTTTGTTTCAGTTAAAAACTTAACAAACAATGAGCACAGTTATAAATATAAATTAGTCTTCCTTTTAAATTTCAGTCCCAGAAACACTCTTTCAGAAAAGTAAGCTCTTGCCTAGGAATGTATAAAAGAATTTTCATCTTCCTGAAAGCACATTCTACTCTGTAACACTCTATTATAACATTAATTTCAGGAAAAGTGAAAATAATCTGGTCATTATCATCAACAGACTGTAAAAGAACTACCAAAATGCTCCCTGTCATAATGCCAGAATATCAGCCACTGTCCCTATATACCAGCTCTCCTTCAACACACAATCAGACATCAGATCCAAGATCCAGCATATTTTATTAACTATTTATTTAATTAATCAACCCATTTAAAATAATCTGAAGGCGTTAAGCAGGCATTATTTCTTTATTCAACTGACAGTTAACAGGAATGCTTGGAGCCACTAAGTAGACACAAATGCTCATTTTGACTTCAAAAAATGCTTACTCATTTTTATCACCAAGTTTTCTTCACCAGTATCAATATAATCCTACTGAGGAATTACAATAATTTCATTCAAATATCGAATGTCATCATGCAGGATAATCAAGCAGCCAAGTAAAACATAAGCAGCAAAAGTAATTCTTACTAGTTATAAACACTATTCTATTAAGAATCTGAACACTGTATTTCAACTGCATTTCTTAAGCAGTTGAGTAATCCATGAAACATGTTCGAAAGCAAGCTCCAAAAACTTTAAGGTAGTCATGTTCCTAATAATAATTAAGAAAGCTCTGCAAACAAACACAAACTAATTCTCTTTACAATTCAGACTGACAATATAAGTATACTTCCTCAAAGAACTTCCTGAAGTTCAAGTTACAAAGTAAAATTAATAATCCTAAATCTATTTTCTTAACAGACTTTCTATGGAATTTTCATTGTTTCACATCAGTTTTTCCAACAAATACAATAACAATGTAAGTTTGCTAATATGCCTTTTACAGGAAAAAAATTTATATAAGATGCTAGGTGATCACCCATCACATGATGTGTTTATCCAGCTGTGTGCTGGACACTTTGTCCAGAAATCCTGTGAGAGACACAGGATCTGAAATCCAAAAGGATTACATCAACTGGCTGCCCTTGATCAACAAGGTGGGTTACTCATCATAGAAGGAAATCAGGTTTGATAAGCAAGACTTTCCTCTCATGAAGCCATGCTGGTTGTGACCAGTGACTGTGTGTTTTTCAATGGCTCCCAGAAAAATCTTCTCCATGATTTTATCATCACTGAAGAGAGTCTGACAGGCCTGTTGTGATCAGGGTCATCCTTCCTGAAAACTGGGATGTTAACTCAGCTTCCAGTCAACTGGCACATCTCCAGATGTCAGCCAAAAATTAGTATTTTTTTCACAGATGAAAAGAAATTCTTACTGGACTGTCATCTGGTAAGAAATTATTGCAGGTTTGCACTTTTTAAATCCATTAAGTCGTGGTATTTTCCAAATGTCTGTGCTGGAAAAAACCCACAACACAGCTTTAACACCAATGACAAAAGCTGATTCTTGCCAAAAATATCAGCTATCAACTCTAAGTATTCCCTCTGTCATTAACAAGTCTGTATACAGCATTTCCTATGTAAATTTTCTATTTTTAAACATTTTGTACATTATTCCAGTATGAACAGCTTAAGAGATGCAAAGCTTGTGAGCAATACCTCCTCTGCAGAAAAACTAATGAAAACAGACACAGACAAGCTTGTGGACAAGTATGAGTCAAGTCACCAGTTTCGACAACCAATGGCAAAATACCCTGTAACCACAGATTACGCAGTGTTTCAAACACTTGAGAAATACTCCTGGCCATCACACCACAGTGCAGCATGTATTCTGAAAACACTTAGCATCATCACTAATGTAATTAATTAATGACATGTTCTACACAAAGTAATGCTAAAATAATGCCTAAATAAATTTCACTGAACTTTGAAGTCTCCGAAATAATTGTCTGTCTAGATCCAAACTCTCATATTTAACCATGCAATAATAACCAGAGATTCAAAAGAAACTGTTGAACATGCTTTTATCTTCTCTCTATATTACTGAAATACAGATAATAAAGGTGCTCAAGATAGAACTGCAATTTTCACATAATGCTATGGAATGGTCCCAACTTACAGCACTAACTGATAGCAAAAACCAGACTGAAGTACGATGGAACCACAACAACTGTAAGGAAAATTCTTCAAGAAAGGTCAGGATTACTTTGAAATTGTTGAGTGTCAGAATTTACACTGCAAGCGTTCTTGTACATTTTCTTTTACCTTTAATTTTTCAAGAACAACTACCAGCCTTGGCCAGGCATATTCAACAATCCAGAAACAAATTATCAAACTACTTGTACTTCGATACTTGCTATCCATGACCTGTTGAGGTCTCTGTTTTAGTTATTAAACAAAAAGGTCATTGCCTGTCTTAGTAGACACTACCCATGTTGACTACATTCCACCTATTACAGTAGAGATAAAACTGGCTTCCTTCTCATTTAACACAGCCATTCTTGAGAATCCCATACTCAGAACCAAGAAATCTCTTAGTTCTCTCAGTTCCAAGGGTCCAGTTCTTCACTCAAGTCTGATACTTCAAGAAAAAGCATGGGAAACATAAAACCAGTAAATTGGACTACACAGTAATAGATAGCTTCTTGTGAATCCATTTTGATGTCCTCTGTGTCTCCACGCAGAAAGGATTCATAAATTTTCGTTGTATAAAAATTATTTCAGTATGTTTTACACTTGTTGCCTGATTATTTCTCTGCCTGTTGTACCAAAAAAAAAAAAAAAACACAACCCAAAAAAAAAAAAAAAAAAAANAAAACCAAGAACTCCAAAAAACCCCCAAAGATCAAAACAAAACAAAAACACCTCAAAATATATCCACACAAAGAAAACAAGAAACAACAACAAAAATCAGTTACCCATCTTCACATATATCTCTATCACACTGTTTACACGCTCTCACTGGAATTTATTTTTAAGGTGATGTTCCAGTCTGCTGAGTCATATCCCTTACACAAAACAATTTTCTACTGTAAATTAAAAAACCTCTGAATAAGTCTAAAACCCAGTGAGGCACCTAATAAGGCTACCTCTCAGACTGCTTTTTGATTTAGCAAGACTGAATTCTAAACGGATCAGTCTTCAAGATGTTATTTCCAGACCTCAAACTGGTTTTATGTCAAATTTTCAGCATTCTTTTCAAAACTGTTACTAAACAATGGAGCATTATATTGCAATGTTGATTCTGCCAATTCTGCACAGATCACAAGACAGAAATCACCTCCCAATTTCTGTATTTATAACTCCCTTATAGCACTTATAAAGCCAAGGATCATTCAAGGATTTTATTAATTTCTTTTAGCAGGAAATTCACAGAAGTTGTGGAAGACAACAACTCAGCATGACTACTTCCGCACAAGTTCATCCTCAGTTGCAGTTGCTCATTCTGTCATTATCCTATCTCTTTTCTGCATTCCTCCTAAATGCATGAATCTTGCAAATAACATCTTTGAAATAAAACCATAAGTAGTTACACACCTTGGACCATTGCTATCTAAAAGATTCACACAGTCTTTTAAACCGCTTGGCACTTTTGGGAGTACATTTCGCTAGTAAAAGAAGTTTCTTTCCAATAAAGTCACAACTACAACCAATAATACTAATTATATATATACAGTAAAAGACAGTATTTGAATTTAGTAAAATTTAAAATATCTTTACTGTCAGCACCATTACATTGGCACATTATTGCATTAACATGAAGCTACTTTTGACGAAGTGCCACATTTGGAGCTTCGTTAGATCCTTAACACTAAACAGAAATTAGAACATTAAGCTCATCTTCTTTACTATTATTAGTATTTGTAGTACAAGAGCACATAAAGAGTGAAGTTGTTGTACACTTTGTAGTGTGGCAGGTTCTTATGATTACTATGGGGTTTGAAAGGGAAGAGAGGAATTGCAGTGTGGCAAACATCATCAAGAATGTACCCCTCCTCTCCAAAATCAGGAACACCTATTTGTTATTCAGGAACACAGACAAAAGCATAATCCAGAGCAGACTGTGAACACAGCCATCTGAACTGACCTAGGCTGTTCTAGTGATGAACACTCATGTCAGGACTCATCAGCTGCAGGTCAGTAGCACACGCTCCAAAGGACCATAGAAAGCAAGAACTAAAGAAGTGTTTGAATGTAAGAAGCCATACATATAAAATATATATACACACACACACATATAAAAAATAGAATTTCACAGAATGCACAGAGCTTGGCATTAAGGCAATGGCAACACTGACAATAACAAAATTGAATATAATCAAGTTAATGGGATTAAAGTTATGGAAGAGTAAAATAGAAGTGTACAATGCAGTGCTTTCAATGAGGCATGACAAAGTTGACAAGGAACAGGTATTTCGCACCTCTTAAATGTTAATCTGGCTTCCTGGCACAGAACATCACCAGCACCGTCTAATTTACACCACTTCACCGGGGAGTTAACAGAGTCCTGCCTTCTACCAAAACAACTTTACTAGCCTTGCTGAAGATATGAAACAGAATAGGTGTTATAAAATTTGTAAACCTGTTTAAATGCTCTGTTTAATCTTTTTTCTGAGACTTGCCAAAGCAAGACATTTTCTTTTCACAGGATCTCAGGGTGTTTTGTTGGATTCTGTTCCAGCACCCTAGAGTCTCACCCTCAAAAAACGCAAACCATCAGTTTCAAGTTAAATACCGGAGTCAAGCATTCTCCAGCTTCTTATGGTGGTCACTGGCAAAAAGTCAAACGAGTTTCCTTGGGATTTTTCCTTCTAGGAGGAGTACTACAGGATCATCAACCTCAAATTTGGTAGCAGTTGAGGATTGACCCTATTTTGGGTGAAAAGAAAACAAAGTGAACAACTGAAGAAATTTTAGAGCAATCAACTTATTTAAATATATATATATAAAATATATATAAAGAAAGACCTTCAGGCATCTGGACTTACTGAAGTTCATTCTCTATCTCAGGATCATTTCAATCAGGATTCAGAGAAGGAACTTTTTTCAGAACATTACAGCCAACACATGCAGGATTTTTGCACACACAGTAACTTCAAATAAACCTAGGAATGCACTTCATTTCTCATTAAGTAGAATTTGTTCTGGTATCATAAAAAGGTATTTTTACCTTTATTGCCAACAGCAGGCTACCTCTAATCAGACACTTTTATGAAGATACTATAGTGGACTCTGTATTGTAGAAAATCCTACAGACTGCTTAAATTTATGCTGTACCTTCAGGACTGGTCCTGAAGAACAGCCGACTTTGCAATTGGCTCTTAATACCTGTTAGAGTTGCACTGATGAAGGCACAAGATATCATTAAACTAAGCATCCTGCTGAGCATGGCTTAGGATAATTCAAGAACAGTCTGAATGACAAAAAGAAACCTCCAGATGTGGGGCCTACAGGCCACTCAGATAAGCAAACAAAGCAAGTCATACATTTGTCCTGAAGATACATCAAATCACTGGAGGATCCAACTTCCCTAGCCACTCTCTTCATCAGTCAGGAAAAATAAATCCATTATCTCTTTCTCCTAATTTCTTAAATGACAAGAAGGATCAAGAACACCCACCACTACCTCAAAACCTACTTTCAGCATGAAACAAATAATTACACCCATTTCAACCCTCACAAAAAAATCCCCAAAATGAGATTTCCCAAAGAGCTAATAAATATGAATAGGTATAATTGCAATGAAACTAAGAAGTAAAAGGAAGTGTTATATAACTTATCTGCTGCACACTTCTACACTGTGCCTAAAAGAAAACCTCACCCGAGTAACTGCTCTAAAATGACTGTTCTGTGCACTGATTCTAAGTAAGAGTATTGTTACTCCAAATAATCATTTATGAATAGGCAATTATTACACAGTAAAAACCACTTTTATACCAAGTGTTGCTAGAAGGGAATTATTTAGAAACAATATTCCAGAAAAAGTTACACAACTACTACACTGACGAGTATCCCATACATAAACCTCATAGCTATCCAGGTATTTCCTGTTCCTGTTTTTACATGGAGCTTAATGTAACTCCATGTCCTGCACTCCTTTATTGTTTTGCCTCCATGAGGTGAATACTGCAAGAAAATTTTACAGAAATGGTAAAGATCTAGATCAAAAATAAAATTGGAAAAATTAGGTTATCCATACACAAAAAGAAAGCATCTCTGCACACCTTAATTTATAAGTCTTGCCAAGAGGCTTATGAAGAAAGACAAGATTTACCCAGATACAAAGAACAGACTTCCAACCCTGAAGGAACAGCCACCTAACGTTTTACCACAAGTGATGTGTCTGTTAATGTAGCTGACTAAGTATCTATAGAAGCCACAGTAGGAAAACCTTGATCTAATTGCCCTCTACCCAAAATTCATAGAACTCTAAATTCAGTTTATACTCAACTCTATAAAATATGTAGCTGTTTTCAGTGTTACCTTAGAAAAATGACTAATGAAACAGAGGCTTCTGGATATTAACTTCTTTTATGTATGCTATTTTATACAGAAAAAATGTCATAATAAAAAAGGTATTAAATATTCAAATATTTCATCATGTGAATAAAAATTAGTTATTTGGACCACGATGTACTTCTGCACCCCTGATACAGCAAGCACCTGAGCAGTTTGTACAAACAGGTTAGACAGTTCAGATGCATGCATTACTCACAGACTTCATGGCATTTACAACTATCACAAATCAGAATGCTGACCAGCTTTTTACAACCTACTCCATTTTATCTTCAGTGTTGATCAAGTATCCCTTGGGGTTTTTAAAGGATTGACTTAGATCTAGTTAAGCTAATTTCAAAATAAATACAGAGATTCACCTGCAAGATCCAATGAAGTAGCAGTTTATCAATTAATTATATTTCCAACTTCAACAATTAGAAGACAATTGATAAACAATCATGTGGTTAAAATACACTGTGCATTTCACAACAGCAGTTGTGAAAAATTTCCTGACTTAACTTCGCATATTATATGGCAATTAATGCCCCGGTATCAATCAGGGTTTTTTTTTTTAAGAAAAACAATATTGAAACAGCATCCAAACAGCACTAAATATATTGTCAAACAATCAAATCAAAGCATATTCCTGCTCATGGCAGAGAATTTACAACTACATGCTCTTTAAGGTTCCTTCAAGCTCAAACTGATATGTGCCTCCATTTCAAAGCTACCTCACTGGTCCAGAAAATATAAGAACACCTTGCTTGGTCAGACCAATAGATCACCAACCTCAGTCTGCCACTCAAAACCACGGGCTAACAGGCAGTTCCACAGTACTAGCATAAAACTGAAGAACAAACCTCACAAAACATCTCAGGTCTCAGAAAACTTGTAAATCAAAAAGACAGAATCTTTGAATTCAGACACCCACAGGAAATTTTCTTCCACAAACTTACCCAAACACTTACTGACCCAAGAAAGTGTTAGCATTTACAACAGTCCCTTGCACTAATTCCTGAAAAGCCAGGGCTTTTTTTAAATACTTGTTTTTACTGTATGCTCTCAAGTTGCTGAGACACAGATTGTGGCCAACAAACTAATGACCATTCTACAACCCTCATAACCACTTCCACTTGCAATCTATCACCAAAACAAATTATCTGTAAGCCAAAAGCAAGGCAAAGTCTGTTATGAAAAGAATTAATTGTTCCTCCAAGTTTAACAGAGAAACATTCCCAACGTTATCCCCATCCCCCTTCAAACCTGCAACAAATTAAAACAAAGAACATAGAGATAAGTATTTCAGCAATGGATTCGTGCTACACTGTGGAAATGCTGAAGTACAGCATGACTGTACATACACATGGTCTCATTTTGTTTAAAATATCAATGCTTTTACATGTGTTACCTGAAGATACATTTCCTTTTTAAAGAACTTCCTGTATCAAATTCCTTCAATGAGTCTGCTCCATCATCCCCAGCAGAAAGGGAAGTGGGGAGGCATGCAAGTAAAATCTAAAATCTATGGGTTTTGGTGGCTTGGGATTTTTAAACACCTAAAAAAAGATTATTAGAAAACATGCTTCCATAAGGTCTCTGAATACTTAGGAAAAAAAGCATTTGTAAAACAAGATGAACTAGAAACTTCAGTTGTGCACCACCAAAGATGTTACTTCACAGGACAGAAAATGTATTAACAGTCATAGTAATCTTTATGCACACCTAAGTTACTTGAGAGGCTGTATAGTGTTTAAACCAAAACTGGATATATTTTGTTCTGAGTGTTTTTGTTTCTTAATTACACTTCCTATTCATTATAGCATTTGGAAATAGCATCTACTGGCAATTATGTGATTTTGAAGTATCAGAGAATATTCAGTTTGGTTTTCATCAGAAATATTCACCTGGTTTTCAGTTCAGAAAACCCAAGTAAACAGCACAATTGAGAATTCTGTTCCAGAAAAGCATTATCAGCCTGCAAGCCCCAGAAGAAAGTGGATCTCTTGATTTTTTCCCCCCAAAGTTACAAGCTTTTCTATGATACTCCTTTTTTGACACAATTTTATCTTCCTTAAGGGTTTCTATGCATCTCTACAGTGTTTTCCCATTGAAGTTTCTTTTTCTTTTAGGATACTATGGAGCCACTTACCACCCTGAACAAATGGTTATTTCCAACAAATACATAACATTCAATATGGACTTGCTGTAACTCCTCTAAAGTGCATACACATCTTAGAAAAGACCATTTATCTCAGCATAACAGCTGGCCATTATTGACCAACATCAAGGTCATTAGACTGGCAGATCAAAGTTACATTGCTACAGTGAAAATCTTTTAGTTCACTAAATAGTGAACAGACTGTGTCCACTACTTGCAGTAAACAAGACACTATGCAAAGCTAGACAGCCTATTTTCAACACAGCAACCACTGAACGCTTAAGAAGTCATTGCAGCAGCCAGTACCACAAGTGAAAGAAGTGTACTGTGTTTCAAGTACTGCACTCCTGATATTTGACATTTCTGTACTTGATAGTAGTTTGCACACACACATTTGTCTGATGATTATGCTGCTTCACTTCTGCACACAAGCAGAACAGCATGCACTTGAGGAGTTGGAAAACAACGTAAAACTACAGACATTTTAGATTCAAAGTCTGAATTCAAAGTAAATGTAGATCTATGTCTACCAGCACAAGACTTCAGATCCAAAAGGCTCGAGACCCTCTGTCAGTCATTACAACCATGGCATAAATCCTAACTCAGTGAAGTAACATGCACTTTATTTATAAAAATGTCCCATAGGTGGAACAACATCAAAAAAAAAAATCATTACAAGAACCCAGGAAGAATAAACTGTTACTGCAGATCCTCTCTCCCTTCCCCATCACCCCTTCATGCAAAGAGCACTCCTACTAAGGGTGCCAATTCCTCCAGTCACTTCAACTACACAGGTAAAGAAAGGGGATGAGTGGATAAACCATACTGGATGCCCATTAATTCATACCACAGATACGAAAGTATCTTCTTCTTCAGAATAATAAATTCTTTGATTCAGAACACATAAATAAAATCACACATATTGCCAAGTCATTTGGTTCTCCACATACTTTTCATAAAACATTGTTAACCAAGTCATAAAGAACTTGCAATTACCAGCACCGAAAAGCTATGTTTATAGAGTTTACTGTGGTCTTAAAAGAATGAAGAAATAAGAATTAAATTAGCTGGACCACAAGAGTTGCAGCTAAATCACCCAACACCCACTTCCATATAAATTATCTACTGTCATGTAATGGAATTACTGTTTTCCTTTCAATTTGGGAGGCCTCAGTCATCAAAAAACTCACACTTGTACCTAACATCATGAGGAACATTCTCATTAGCTTTAACGGACAGAACTGTTGTTTGGGGTCCATACTACTACAGTTTTACTGGCCACAAAATACACTGTGACTTCACAACTTAAGTTGCAGAACCAACAAAAAATCCCACAGATCTAGTAAACATCTGTCTTCAAAAAATATTCACAACACATTCCTGTATCAGTCTTCACCATCGTATAGGCTGAGACCTAAAATCCAAAGGTAATGTCTTCCCCCGCTTCTACCCTAGGCTTCCAAAGTTATAAAAAACCAAAACCAAAAACACCCTCGTGCATGGGCTGTGAAGCAATTCTGCCGTCTCAGCCCCATGGCATTTGTACACGTATATGAATCAACACATACATAATCAGGGTCAGAACTGCTACCGTACTGCCACGGACACGCAGAAGAAATGGCATGGCCATGGACAACAAATAGCAACCACAAACAAAAAGCAGCAGAGTTGGCTGGAGCGTATCAGGGAGTCTAGAGGCCACGTGAGTTCAGAGAGGCACTGTATCACTCAGACACAACTTTTCAAGACTCAGGACTACTCTTCATGTTAGAGTACAACAGTACCTCGTTTTAAAGTACCAAGCCCATACCTAAAACAAATATTTTAACGTGGTTTTGTCTGATAATGAATAGCACTAAGCAAGTGTTTATTTATAAACATAATGCCGTAACACTAAGACATTAGAGAAAACAGAAGAAACAGCTAAATGCTCTCTGTTACAAACACCCACCCATGTCCACCACAGATTTTAAATCCAGCCATTTCACGAGGTTTAAAATCACTAGCACGTAAGACTAGCAGAAATGAAAGAAACAGTAAAACCTCTTCAATTGTTTCCCTTGGTGGTTTTGGGGTTTTTTAAATTCTTTCTTAATTATAGTTGTAACAAAAATAGTGCAAATTACATGCTTATTATAGAGCAAAGAAGTTCCTAAAGAACTGCCCAGGCTCAGGTATACGTTTTGGTTCTAAAATCCAAAAGTAAATGTTTTGCAAACGTCAGCTGCTGTTGCAGTGCAATTTGATGGAATGCTACTTCAAGACCATAAACATCCAGTCAGTACAGAAATCACAAAGAAATTCTTTGGAAACAATAAAGTGAAAAAAAAGTTAGCAGACATTTTCATTATGTATATTTCTGTTCTATAAAAAGATAATGGCTCCTGTGTGAATACCTCATATTCAGTGGATTTCGCAATCTGTTCATAAACTGGTAACAGTCCATGCATGATTTTTTTATTTGCAAAAATAATTAGTAAAATTATCCTATTACTAAAAGCAAACATTAGTGGCAATAAATACATGTTGCAACTCCAACACTTGCTCTCTATCCTGAAAAGTTATTCAATTTCCGTTCTGGAGATAAAGCTAGTATTTTTTTGTATACTGAAACGACCACGCCGCAGACTTATCGATTCCTCACTCTTCTCCGATATGAAATCTCCAAAGAAGCGGGTCCGAAAGAAAGAATAGATCCGACCTGTCTCAAATTGCATGCCCGGCTAAATCTTTCACTTACGATTTACCTGAACTCCTTTTCCTCGCGCTGCCCTTGCTCCGGAGGCAGGCACTCCTGCCGCCCCCTAACTCCGTCTTTTCCCTCCAGGGCCACAGCTCGCTGAGCTGCAGGGAGGCGTCGGTCCTGCCTCCCAGGCGCCGAGGCTCTCGCTCGGTAACCCGCACGGGGCCGAGGAGCCCCGGAGTCATTGTGCTGCCGGAGCCGACCGCAGCTGTCAAGGCGCAGCGCAGCTCGCCCCGCTAGCGGGGAGGAGGGGGAGGAGGGTCACGGCCCCGCGCCGCGGCAGCGCCCGCCCGCCCTTCCCCGGCCGCGCTCCGGGCCCC
>VXBR01006880.1:120102-203166 GCA_013400215.1 Cisticola juncidis
GGCGGCGAGGTTCGCCCCGCGACTCGGGAGTGCCGAACGCCCTGGGAAGAGTCGGCGGGAATGCGGCCGGGCCGGGGCCCGCGTCCTAGAGCGGCGCGCGGGTCCCGCACTTCGGGTTTTGAGACTCTGCGCGATGTAATGGTGCGCTGAGTTTGCCCTACAAGGAGGGTGTTTAGAATATATGTATTGAATTTGTGGTATGTTTCTGGAAGCTGGCTAATCTCTGGTGGTCTTCATACCTCGGCTGTGATGTGTGTAATGTGTTCTCTCCTTGAGGAGGAAGAGTGCACCATATTTGCTATTCCAAACTCTTTAACGTGAGGATGGTTTTGCAAGAAATTACTGGTCTGCTTTATCTGGCTCAGTTTTATCAGTGATAGCAATGCAGTTTTTGAGGTTGTAGTTTGAATATGGTGAAATTGCCTTGGTAGCAAAATACTACTCTGAAATGTAATACTTAAAAATTAGAATCACATCCTATTTCATATGATACATTGGTCACCCATTTTAAGTAAGGTAGGTCTTTGGTTTCGTCTCCTTCAAAGTTTTTACATGTTGTACTCATCACTACCTAGGTAGTTTCCTTAAAAAGGCCCATTCTTGACAGACCTGGAATTCTGTTAATTACTGGAAAAAATAATGTTTGTCTCTGTACTGGTGTTTCCTTTCTTTACCAGTCACTCATTAGCTGTGTATTGATGCTTCAGTTAGTTCATCCAGTCCTTCCTTTCTCCATTAAATCATTTCCTACTAAAATGTCATTGTCCATTCTTCCTGATTCCATACCAATTAGGCAATCTAAATCCAGCTCCTTTCCACCTCAGCTGTTTTTTTTCATTGTCTACTGACAGTTACCTAATCATTATTAAAAACTGAGACTTAGCTCATAACTAGTTTAACCTTTTGTTTAACTCCAATTGTCCAGGAGATTCCTCATTCCTGAGTATATGGGAGTTATTACAGTTTAATGCTGTTACTATATTCAGCCAGCATTTTGACAGTGGCAAAGGAAAATGTTTTTATTCTTTCCTTCCCCCTTTGACTTCCCTAGATAATGAAGGTTGCTTTTTAAAAAAATCCCGGTCATGAAATTGAACATGGTGTTTTATTTTAAAGCCACACAGACATACTTGTTTCATCTTTTTGATGAATTGTCATGGATACAGTAATAAACAAGAATGCAAAAATTACTTTTACTGGTAAATTTAAAATAGTATGTGGTTTTATTAAAGCCTTGTCCACTGACAGACCAAAAGTAGAATACCAAGGGTTCTGATTATTTGTCTGATCTTCATTTGCTACATGATTTTGTGCAATAAATCTGTAGGAAGCTCAATAAACAAAAATATAAAAATAAATTTTCCTGTGCTTCCTGCTTGTGCTTCATGCCACTATCATTTCACCATTTTAAAACTTCCGTTAATGTTTTCAGTCCAGTTTAACCCATTTTGTTCCACATTTGGTGAAGGGCCTGGAGGGGAAGGCGTATGGGGAGCGGCTGAGGTCACTTGGTCCGTTCAGCCTGGAGGAGACTGAGGGGACACCTCAGTGCAGTCAACAATTTCCTCTTGAAGGGAAGAGGAGGGGCAGGCACCCAGTGACAGGACCCGAGGGACCTGAGGGAATGGCCTGAGGCTGTGCCAGGGGAGGCTTAGGTGGGATATTAGGAAATGCTCTTCACCCAGAGGGTGGCTGGGCACTGGAGCAGGTTCCCCAGGGAAGTGCTCGCAGCACTGGGTTGAGTGAGTGACAGAGTTCAAGGAGCTTTTGGACAATACTCTCATAGACAGGATGTGACTTGGGATTTTCTGTGCAGGGCCAGGAGCTGGATTCAATGATGTTTGTGGGTCCCTTCTAACTCAGAATATTCTATGAATCTACATTTCATACACACATTCAGTGTCATTGGATCTCTGCATCCAGAAAATCAACTTGTTCAGAATTGGACAGTGCAGTACATTATTTGCCTGTAGTTCTAACATTTATTTTTAATTCTTGGTGAAGCAGTTCTTTAAATACATACTCATGCCACTTCTTTTTTATGAGATTTTATCTCTTACATTCTAGCTAAGAGCCCTAGAATGTTGCAAACTTTTCTTAGACTGAAATAATTAAAATACTTCCAAATCTGTAGACATTGACTGGAGTGGTTGTAGTTTGAGAGATACATGTCTTATTTGAAATACAGCTGTATTACAAGTACAATTCAAACTTATGTTGTGTTTCTTTTTTTATCATTTATGTGTCAAATTATTTATAAATATTGGTGAAATCTGTGACAAACTAAATTCAGTGCTTGTATCTATACCAGAGGAATGATTAAAATTATATTTAAAATATGCTTTATTTATTACTGCATGTAGAATCAGCTGGGTTGGCCTCGTGGGAGACTTAAGATCTTTTTATCTGCAGAACAGGTATTTCAGGCTTTGCCTCTCTGTGAGGTCTCAGCTGTTATCTGAAAAGAAGTGTCACTCAAACAGGGACAAGTTACTTTGAGGTGTCTCATGTAGTTATGCAGCCTACAGAGCTGACATGTCCTGGAAGCAGCTCCTGAACCATGTCAGCCTGGCAGTGTGAGTCACACAGGCCAACCACGATATGAGTTTTCTCTCACAGATATTTATCTGAAAGAGATACTTTAATGAGGGTGAGATCTAACACACTGTAACACTCATATTTACATTGCAGGAGATAAACTGTATGTCATCTCTATGCATTATTATCTTTAGAGAAATCATAAATTATCTTTAGAGAAGATGTATTTTGTAAGGGAAGTAGAGTGCTACTTAGTCACTCCAGAAGGTAATTTCTTTTGAAGGAAAGTTTGCAGTTTCCAGACTTTTTACGTCTTTTCCCAAGCGATACCTTCTGAGGTTTCTGTTTATGGGGAGTCTTCATTCAGTAACAAGAGTTCCATAGGTGTTTTGTAGATTGGGTATGCAGGAAGCATATATTGTAGGCTGTTCTGGACAAAATTTCTGATGCATGGATGACTGGGATGGAGAGAGAGTTGGACTTGACAATCCATCAGGATCTCGATAGTCTCTTCCAGTCCTCGGTTCCTAAGCGCATTTGTGATGCAGATAGTTGCCCAGTGACCTGGAATGAGACAGCCTATTCATTTCTGACAAACAGCCTTCAGATAGTAATGCCTTTTCATTACTAAAATGAGCAAAATAATGGCAGAGATATGAAAGGCTTGCATCTTGTCACCAATTCCCTTGGACCATTTGATTCTGCATGCATAAAAGCATCATAATCTGTGTGTATGTGCATGGATACACGCAGACAGGTGCCTAAGAATGCTCAGAAAAGCACGTAAGAGTTGTATCAGAAAAATGTTAGCTGGCTTTTTAAGTAGAGTACTGATTATTGATCATAAAAGGTAGCTTCTCAAATACAAAGAACTTGAAGGAATGCAGTTTCTTTACCCTTCAACATGCACAGATATGCTTTTTGTTTGTTTATTATACTTCACAGGTTTCTTTACATCCTATATATACAAAACTCATTTTAATGTGTTTTCTGTATCTGAAAGCCAAGATGAAAAGAGAAGAAATAATTTTTTTTTTGTTAGAAACAAAACTCAATCATTTCTCATTTTTTCTGTAAATTGCGCAAGCAAATGCTTTTACTACTACAAGTGATTTTTTTCAGAATTAGTTCTAAAGGAAATAAGGAAACCTCTTAAGATATTTTTAGCACTAGCATTATTCTCAAAGTCAGCTATGCTTACATACTTTTTGTAATTTTTTCTGAAGTTATTATTTAAACTTTTTAATTTATTCCACTTTTTCTGCAGAAAACTGTGTACTTGTGCTGCCATTTATATGAACAAAATTTCTGGTTAAAATCTTGAAAACTATCTTTGGGGTTTATAGGAAAACACAGAAATGGCTTCAGAAAGAGTGGCTCTCTTTCCTACAGATTCAAAACCTATTGATTATATTTTCTAATCCTATGAATAATAATTGTCTCATAAATTACAGATAACTCTTTTGAGTGCTGCTATGGTCCTACCTCTGTTACAATATTATTTGGTTTTTTTCTTTTTTTACTCTATTGTGGATAAGAGCATTTGTGCAGATTTAAAAAAAAAAACAAAAACAATCTGGTCTAAATATTTTCATTTGTAAAACAATCCAGGCCATTCATAAGGATATATGCAGATAAAATAGTCATAACATTAGAAAGGGATTAACCATGTACAAAGATTAGGTTAATAAAGGAATAATTAGGATTAGGGGCCAATCCTGCAATAGGATCATACGTATGAATCTGTGGTATATTTTGCTGTTACACATTGCTTAACAGTAACTCAAAGTACAACAGCTCTGTCGGTGCTCCTGGGGTAGTTGCAATGCTCTCCCTGTCCTCCTGTTCTCAAGCACTTGGTACCATTGATAACTAAATTATTAGAATAATTTGGATCAAAACAGAGAACTGTTAATTTTTGTTTCAGCAGTGCCAAACACAAAGATGAAGTGTAAAACTCAGGTGAAAAAAGAAAAGCTTTCTACACCACTATTATCTATTTAGCATGGACAAATGTCTTTTGCAGTTGGTCTCCTGTGGCTGAGCTTACTTAAAACAATGGGCAGCATTTCTGAGGTTGTTTCTCTTTCATGCCGCAGCTCCTTGTTAAATAACTTTAAAATTTCAGGTTCCTTCTGTCATGAGGTTGGCTCTTGTTAGGGAGCCTCATTCAGAGCCAGAAGGAGTTGTTCTTTCTTGTCTTTCTTGGAAGGTCTTAATCGAAAACTGAATATGTCATCTTGGTATTTCAACTTTATGCTTAAAAGTATTAAGACATCTTATTGCAACTCTGACTTCAGGCAGCAATTCAGAATAGAATGTGGGGGGAAAAAAGAGCCATATACTAAACACAGCAAAGATTGTGTAGATGGTGTGCTCCCATTTAGCCATCAATGTCAGTCTGCTTGCCATCCAACAGTGAAGATCCCACCATACATTTCTGTTTGGGCATTTTTTCCATGTCAATGACCTGGTCCATTCTTTCTCAGAGCCAAAGCTGTGCTGATCCAGAAGCCCTGGTGCAGTGCACAGGGCGCTCCAAGGCAGCAGCACTGACCAGCACCCACCACTCCACTGTGCAAGTGACGCAGCAGAAGCGCAGTCCTGAAGAGGCTTCACCTGCCTGCAGGAGGTGAGAAAGCTCTGAGATTGTCACAATTCCAAATAGATCCTGTCGTTCTACATGTCATTCAACTAAGAATGTTCAGTATCAATTCAAATTAGCAAAAAATGCATTTGGAATTACATATGGAAATCTAAACTTTGTAGACAGAGTAAACCACAGCACACTGAGAAAAAGAGGGTCACTTTCTTGAGATCCAAGTGATGGTAAAAGAGGTGACTTTTCTTTCAGAAAACAGACCACTGTGAATCAGAAGTAAGCAATAATTAATGTAAGCACAATATATTGGGACTTGTTGCATCACTGTCATGAAACATTTGTCCCCCATGGGTGGTATATAGCCAGCTTATTCAAGTTGCTAATAATATGGTGCAGCATATGTAGCTATGGAGCTTGCCTTGGATTTTTTCCCCCTTTTGCTTTTGTGCATTAAGATACACTATTTTTACTCAAAGAGCTACACTGTATTGTTTTGTGGATTCCTGATAGGGTTTTTCAGTTTAGACTTCCTCGCAGAAGGTGTGAGACCTGAGATGCTCCAGGTAAGGACCAACTCTTCAGAACTGGAAAAAAAGGAATATGTGGAAAAACTGGAAAAAAAATGTTCAAAACATCGAGATGTCAATTGTTTAGCAAGCAGATTCTGACATATGCTGTGCTCTTTTTAATGCCCTTTTTCACTGTACATTGCATATGGTATATTTATATTCTATACCTATATTTCAGTGGTGTTGAGTGGATTAATATTTATTTACATTTAGATAAAGGTCTTTTGAGTAATTAATGTCAACCGATTTCTTTTTAGCTATTGAAGACCCACACTTTTGTTTCCAGTAAGTGCAGAATTTACCTTTTGCATCAGTGTGGGAAATCAGACAGGAAAGACAGATTTCAGTAGCTCCTGGTCCAGCTCAAGATATGTGTTGATATTGCAGATACCCAAATATTTAGGAGTCTCATTCTGCATTAAAAAAATGATCATGTGTTGTGGCCCATGCATTTCCCTTTGCCAGCTTTCCATTCAATTTGATATGACAATGGTATGAATCTAATTGTTAAATACAAGTCAGGGGGGGAAAAAGTTCATATAGGCAAATTGTGCTCTTAGGAGCTCTTAGGAGTGTGGTTTGGTATTGGGCAAATTTTTGATGTTTGCGAAGTTAGCATGCCAGAAGAAAACGGTGAGTAGATTTATGGTTTTGAAGTAATTGTTTACTCCTCCAATTTCCAAAATCCTATCAAGAAATCAATTTGATTGAAATGTGAAAATTTAAAATGTGAAAGTGTTATTTATCAGATAGTTTGTGAATAGTTGTGGGGGGGAAAAAGGAAGCATTTCCATAAGATGTGTACAAAAGATTTGAGACATTTTTTCAATGTTCTATGTTTTGGCAGTAAACTCAGTCATAAATATATGCATACCTGGGCTGGATAGCTTTTAGGAAGTCTTTATTCCTAGATATTACTACTCTTTTTTTCTTTTCTTTTTTTTCCCTGCTCCCAGAAATATTCTTCTTGATTCCTGCACCCAAAATTGAAATCTACCATTGAAATCAGCAAAAAAGAAATGATAAAATTTTTTCTTATGGTTAACAAACAAGGTCAAACAAGACTGTCCAGGTATTATGAGCATGTAGAAATTAATAAACGGACAATGCTGGAAGCTGAAGTAATTAAAAACTGTCTCTCCCGATCAAAGGATGAGGTAGGTTTTGTAGGTTTTGTAGGTTTTATTTTATCCACATCTCACACCTTTCCCATTGATAATTCTGAAACCTATCTGTCTATTGCGGGTCATTATTTCATTTGCGCCCATGATAAAAAAGATAGAGTTTCTAGATTATGGGTTCAGTCAATTAAACTGTTATTCTGTATTGATTTAAAATGTTTTTCTGAGGCTTATAGAGATGTTGGAGTTGTGTGTATCACTGTCATGAAGATTCCTCTTCTTTATTTGAAGAAGCTCAGAAGTCCAGGAAAAGCTCATTTTATCCCTGTATTGCTTGTCTGATAGAGATGGATAGAGGGCTATTACTGTGTTGCCAGAAGGAAGAAGGCAGAGTACTGACAGCTTCGAGTTTAAACTTAGGGTAGAGGATTCCAAATTATGAAAACATTATCTAAAGCGCAGGGGATTTGGAAACTCAAATTTTTAGACCTCTGTATTAGACTTCTTTATTCAAAACAGTGTTCATGTGTTCTGCAAGAAAGTCAGAAAACATAGATGTTGGAAATTTTTTTGGATGAAAGTTGAGATTTTCAATGCTCTCTTAATTTAATCATAGGTTCTTTAAGAAAAGCACCAAACTTTTGCACATTGACTTGATTTAGAGGAGAAATATGTCACTTGGATAGTGAAGTTTTTTTGGTTTGTGTTCTGAAGTCAGCTTCTTTACTTTTCGTTAATGATGTGTGTTCCTGCACAGCACTCCTCACATACTTCATCCTAGGAAACCTCAATAAAAACAGCAGTTCCTGTAAGGCCCTTAGTTCGCAGCTTTGACAGCGGCTTAAGACGTGAAGGTCTTGGCGCTGCTGCTGCGAGGGCATTTCCGAGCGCAGGAGCCGCCGGCGCTGCCATTTCGGGCGCTGGGCGAAATGACGCGGGGAGAAAAGGAGGCGGCAGCTCCTCCAGCGGCGGGAAACCGCGCCATCTCCTGGCTCCCTCCGGCTGGGAAAGACGGGTTAATTCCCCGCTGGGTCTGGAAGGCTAATAGTCTTAATTTTTACATTAAAATATACATAATTTATTAAATAGGAAAATTATCTCCGGCTCTCTTTTTGAAAGGGCTTGCAAATGAAAATTATGGGAAAGTACTGAGTGCCTTTATAACCCCAAACAAGTGACTTCAATTCTGCATGTTTCAGTTTTTCCAGTTAAAAAGTGGTGGCATGTTTTCTTTCAGCAGATGAAAAGTGTGGTGTAACAGTTACTGTATTAAATTTCTTTCAAGTTAAAATTGATGAATCTTGGAAGTCCATGTTCTCTGTGGGTCTTACAAAACTGAAAACTCAGGCCCTTTGAGCAATGTTGTATGCTGAAATGGCAGCTGCTCTGTTTGACTCTTTGCTTCTAGTGCTCCTTCATTGAGTATAAGGACTTCAAGCTGGTGTACCGACAGTATGCAGCCCTTTTCATAGTTGTTGGCATCGACCAGACAGAGGTAAGAAATTATATACCCTCAAATGAATGTTTATAGTGATTATCACAGGCTAGAGCTCAGGTCTTCATCCAATATGGAATTTTTCAGTAGCAAATAGAGAATTTCAAGGAGTCATTGTGAAAAAAAAACCAACAAAGAAACAAAAACCAACCCCAACCAACCCAAACAAACAAATCCCCTCACCTCAAAATTTTTATTTCTTTGAAGTAAGAGAGATATAAAAGCAAGTGTGCTATATTTGACTTTGATCTTTAGCAGTAGAATGAATTGTTACCATGAGGTAGTCTTCCTGAGCCTTGTACTAATTCTGTACTAATTTAGTGAGGTGGGCTTTCTCAACAAATGTTAGCATTACAGCCAGGTCAGCTGTCTCATCTGTGGTGACTCCTCACTATTTTTAATGTCCTTGGCCAAAGAAAAAATCCTATACTGTCAGCTACAAGGATGCCAAGTTATTTTGCTTTTCAGAAAGGGAAAAAAGACACGTATCTGAAAGCCGACAAGTACTGTTATTTCATTTGTTCAGGTTGCACCTGGAAGGCCTTAGTGTTTGAATTGATAACTGGTTCTCAGAAGTTAATTCAGCACTTACTGTTGGAGACCTTAACAGGGAGGTGTGGAAGGTAGCTGCTGCCTACCACAGTATCTTCAAGTCAGGGTTATTGTGGCAGGCAGTTTGGGACAAATTATTTTGGCTTTGCTACAGAAATGGCCCAGCAGAGGCTGGCTCTGTGCTAGAGCTGCCTGGTGTGACTTCAGCACGGGTAAGCTTAACCTAGTTAGGTGTGTGTGTCCATGGAGCTGAGCTGGGAGGGAGTGGGACAAAGGCTGCACTGGGATGGCAGCAGCCAGGTGAGAGAATCCCCGGGCTGTTGTGGAGCTGCTCTGTGTGGCTGGCCTGGAGCTTCTGCCCTGAGCACTGCCCGGCTCTGGGCACCTCATGGCCTGAACAGAGGGCTTACTCTATTGTCTAATGGCTTTTCATTCTCCACAAACTGAATTAACACAAGGAATACTATTACATTTACTAGATAGTAATTTAATATTCAGTTGGTTTTAATTTCAGAATGAGATGGCAGTATATGAACTGATTCATAATTTTGTGGAAGTTTTGGACAAATACTTCAGCAGAGTGGTGAGTGAGACACTGAATCTGTTGTAAACATTTTTTTTTCTTTCAAAGCTTTGGTGAAAGTGTCATTTCAGAGATTAAATCAAAGGAGAAAAATATTTAGTATTTTAGAATTTTGATAAATATTATCACTGTGGGTAAAGGCAGTATGAGCTGATTTTTCAGAGAACTAAAAGTATACATGGGTTATAAATTATCAGACAAGCAATACCAGAAATATTTCTGTTAGAAAAGCATGGGTTTATAGGTTTTATGGAGTTTCTTTGGGTCATATACTCTTAAATTAGCCATGGGCATGTTATATGTTTTGAAGAAATAACGAGGTTTTACTTTTCAGTTCTTAAACACTTTATAGCATTACATTCCCCAAATGAACTTCATTCATGATTAAGATGGTGTAAGAAAATGACATCACTCTCACTGAATAAGATCAGAGTAATGGAGCAAAAGAAACCTCAAAAACCAGTTTGTACTTGTAATCCCCATATTGTTGTCAGGCAACAGCGGAAATCCGATAACACAACTATTACAGAGATAGTAATTTTGTTAAGGATTCAACATCAGACACGGCTCCACTTAAAATGACACTGTTCCTTTTAGTGGGAGTTTTTTTTGCTTGCTTGTTTTTAGAAAGTTTGAAAATGCAGCATTGCAATTCTGGTTAGAACATTTGCTATTTAATATAGGGTTTGTAATGATCTTGTCACAAACAAAAAATTGACCAAAATCCTACTTTGGCGCAGTTTCAGTTAACCTTTGCTGAAATATGTTGGATATCCCTCTTGGAAAACAGGACTGGATAGTTTCCTCTGCAGTCCATGTACTTCAGGGCATTACACTGGTAACTGTACATACAAGGTATCAGTGTGCAGGGTCTGTAACTGCTTTCCCAGTTCTAGTACCATGGCAGGCATGGCAGAGCTCCCTCTGTAAATTCAAGGACATGCTTGAAAAAGTCATCTGCACCCTCCCCTGTTTAGATGCTTGGCAAATCTTTTAGGCTGTTATCTCAACTGACATTGCCCCAGCCCATTGAAACTGCTGGCACTAAGTATATCACTATCTGACAGCACTAATTTCAGAATTTCTCTTAAAATTGCTGATTGTAGTCCCAGCCTAAGCAATGATAACCAGGAATGGAGTTAGATCTCAGCAGCATAGGAATGCACAATAAAATAATTTAGTCACATCTTATTTGTCTGATTGAGCTAGTAGCTGCCAAGCACCTCTCAAATTTTATTCAATTAAAGCAGAGCAAAAATAGATGTAGTTCTTATACATATAAATGTAGTATATATATAATCCTTTGACCACACATATAACCCAACCACTGATAGCTATTAGAAATTTGCTGAGTTCATCATACCAGAGGTTTGGGGTTTTTTTACTTTCCATAGCATTTCAGGTTTTAGACAAGAGGAACCTAAAAGGGGGCTGCTAAAAGAAATGTTATGCCATTTGATGGTTCTGGTTTTAATATCATATAACACAATAAATGGCCAAACACTAAGAAAAGGGCTGTAATTCTAACTGGGGTTTCTGGCAGTAACCACAGAGCAAGAAAGTATAAACCTGTACTTGTACAGATTACTGTTTAAGATTTGCAGAATTTTAGCAGAATCCCAAATTATGATGATGGCAATGGAGGCAGAACTCTGGGAAAAGAGAGCAAATGTGTCCTGCTCTAGAAGGACATTTTGTCATCTATTATTTTTAGACTTGAGAGCTTTAAACATTCTCATGTACTCTATTTTTATCTAATGGAGTTTACAGAGCTTGAATTCAGATATGAGAACAAACATCAATGGAATTAGGAGGAAAGCTTTCAAAGTTGCTTGTGAGATGTAATTCTGAGTCCCCTTCACTTTTATATGGCTATCCAGGAAATATTCTGTATACTGTTCAGAATTCCAATGTCTCCAACCACTTTTTAATGCTGAGAAAACTTAAACTGATTGGGCCCTTAAAATGTAATTTTTGTGATGCATTAAAAACTTCTAATTGAAGAATGGCAGTCACTCAGCAAGGCCTGTACACTAGAATTAGTGCAGTTTAGATCATCCTGAGATCATAGAAGTAGTAGTAATTTTACCAGTAAAACCTTAGCAGTTTTACTCTGCCTTAAAACCAGGTTTAGATCAGGAATGAAAACCATATTATCAAACTAAATTCTCTAGGTAGCAGGTAAAGATTCCCTCTTTAGTAGAGGCTGGGCAATCTCCACCCAACTCTGCAAGATCTTAAGTGCTAAGGCTGTGATTAATTCTTTCTAAGTTTAGCTATTTAACTGAGGTACCTAAGTTAGAAGTTTGGTCATCCTAAGCTCCCATTCCTGGCAGTGGAGACCGATGAGTATCTCGAGAACGTGAGTCATGCCTCAAGTGTGCCGAGTCAACTGGTGAAGATCCCCATCTCTTCTGCTGACTGCAGAGACCACAAGGGCTTCCAATTCAGATGTTTGGGTTAAATGAGTAATACTGCTCAGGGTAAATCCAAAAATAGCAGGGAAATGATGACTATATCAAGAATTGTGTTGCTGGGGCTGGAGAATACTTAGAAGTGCTAAGGGTCCAAAGCTTGGAGTTGCCTTTCCTAATATATGCAGCCACCACCACAGCCATGGGTATATACAGTGATATACATGATTTTGCTGTTGAAATGCTCTGCAACAACAATTTAAATTGTGTAAACTTGGCATTAATGTCCTGGTTTTGCAGAAGAAGAGAGAGTATAAGGCTGGAACTGCCATGATTAGAGCTGCTGGTTTTCTGCCCACTCACTTAGATGGCACTGCCTATATTCAAATTGTTACTTGTAATGGTTACTTTTAAGTAAAACATTAGCTTTGATTACAGAGACAGGTAACACATGTAAAGCAAAGCAGTGTTGCAGGAAAGAGCATATAATTGTCCAGTCCAGAACACAAATCTGAATCACTCTAAAATTTTCTATTGTTATTTTGAAGATTTTCTTTATCCTTTGAAGGGCTGTGTAATGTTTAATGATTATGAGATGAGATCATCTGAGATAAGAGATCAAGCTGTAACTAATGGCTGTCCATCTCTTTTCCTTGCAGAGTGAATTAGATGTATCCTTTTCAGTATCAGAAATCCATTTGTTATTGCTTTTTGGTGTATGTTCCAATTCATACTGTCTTCATAGCACTGGCTGTCACTCAAGTCAACGCAGATGTTGACCAGTTTTGCCCTTGGAGTAAGTAGCACCAATTTGGCACCTTTCTGAAAGCATAGCTGATGTTCACATGGGTCACCTATTTAAATCCTCCATCATTAAGATAAACCTGGTTCCATTTAAAGTAAGACACAGAGAGCTTGCTTTGAGAGAACTAAGTACATGAAAAGTTAAATTCATGGGGAATTTTCAGGATTAACTAGTTACTACTTTAGGGTTTCACTTTGAGTTTACAATAAAATAGATGTTGAAATTGCTGTAACAATTTGTGACAAAAATGTCACAACTGTGTCTTGAGCCAAATAGCAGCACTGTTTGCAAGATTATGTTTGCAGTTTGATCTTGCTTTATGAAAGCAAGAAGTGAGTTTTACTTTCTGTATCTTTGGAAGGAGGGAAAAACCTAGGAGGAGAATATTTAGGAAACAAGGTGTTAACTTCTTTTCCACTCCTCCTCTTACACTGCTGTATTTTCATGTGTATGTTTTGCTGGGTATTAATTAAAATATAATTTAAAACTCACCCAAATACAAATACTAAAATACAGTCCTGAACAATTAAACACAAATAGCAACTAAATAAAACACAGTACTGGAAAAATTAGACCAGGAGAATGTAGCACAGTCTTC
This sequence comes from Cisticola juncidis, assembly GCA_013400215.1. Taxonomy (NCBI): domain Eukaryota; kingdom Metazoa; phylum Chordata; class Aves; order Passeriformes; family Cisticolidae; genus Cisticola; species Cisticola juncidis. Next base: position 133,380 of record VXBR01006880.1, read on the forward strand.
CTTCTCAGTTCTTCCACTGCATGTTCACTCTACTCCAGCAATTCTTAGCTTATATTTATTGGTTAAATGCAGATCTGCTGGTACAAAGAGTTTCAGTTACACACCTGAAATACAGTTGCTATCTTGCAATCAAATATTTTAGTTTATTTACTTTATTAATTACCACTTATGAAGAACATAGAAAAAGTTTGTAATTTGCCAAATGGTCTCACAATAACTCTTGTGCTCAGTTAGCTTGGATGCAAAGTATCCGCTGGAGAAGGTATCCTCTGAAGGTCTGCATCAGTGAACACCAAGTAGCATTTACAAAATATCTTGCAGAGACTCTCATAATTTCCTGACTCTCTGCTATTATTTTTGTGTACAGATCCATAGGAAGTTTATTTTATATATATTATAGTGGCTACTCTATATAGCCAGTAGTGTTTACTAACATGAAAAAGTAGCAGGAAATGACATGAACTCAAACCTATTTAAAATAGACCATAATTACTAAGGCTATTCAGCCATGCACAGAGCAAAGCCCAGTTAAATCCAAAGGCTGAGCCTATCACACAACTGAGATGTCCCTGGAGCCCACACCAAGCCTGCAGCACATGCACTGGTTCTTGCAGCTCCCAGTCATAGTGCATTACCCCACTAGTCCTGGCAATGTATCTCCAGCAGAGGTAGAACTCCAGCTTTCATTTAGGCCCTGAATTCATCCAGGGCATCCAGACTGTAGGTCATGTCATGGTCTGTCTGGGGTCAAATTCAGGAAGGGTGCCTTGGGCACCATGCAGGGACTGGGTCCCATCTGAATCCTTCCCAACAGGATTTATACATCATGTTGGTATGTATGACATTGATACTAAACAATGCATGAACGATTGCACAGTTCTCTCATGTATTCTGCAAAAATGAACACAGATTACCTATTGGCTAAGTACTTGAGAACAGCCACCTTTTTACAGAAGCTTTCATGTGTGAACTGTGAAGCACTTAGCCATTATATGATGGCCATTTTCATTTTGAGTCTGTTGCACACTTACGAGTGCCTAGGCTGGAATGACATAACATTCCTAAAGTTGTTTGGATTGTTTTTAAAATATCATTAAGTAGTGGTGTGATTGAACAAGTACTGAAATTGTCCTCGGGGTGTTATGCCCTAATGTGTTAATAGCATTGGATAAGCCTCACTTATAAAATAAATGGGAGGGGTTTTCTGTAGCACTAAAACTCCAGCTTGGGTGGTGTAGGAACTACTTTCTTGCTACAATGAGGACAAAAGAGACTATAAAAACACAAATGTTAGGACAGCAGCTTTATAGGGAACAAAACACTGCTAAGTATGACTGTTTCTAAAATTACTAAATGTAATTTTTCTATTGCTTGAACAGGTGAAGCAAAGCTTACTTGAAGACACATTATTAACTTCTAGAGAAGCAGGTACTTATGCTGCCCTTGTGGGAAGGGAGGGGATGACAGAGAGCTCTAGGATTAAGCGTCTGAAGAATGTTGTCTTGATCCTAAAAAGCCATTACATTCCATTGCAACTAACTGCTGCTGTTCCTCCCAGGACAGATAAGAAGCTTTGATACAGGGAATATGTCATGTGAATCAACTGTTCCTCAGTTCCCTGAGGAGAATACTGAGGAGAATACACTGAGAATACAGTGCATTTAAGGAGTGAGAAAATTGAATGATGAATTTATTCTGAGAATTTATAAGGGTGCACTTCAGTTTGTACTGTAACATAAGCTGGTGAAATGGAAACCTATAAAGACTAGCTTAAAATTAGCTTAGCTGTTCGAGAATTTCACAGAACTTGAAGGCACCTTTGTCTCCTGTTTAATATCAGCATAGTCATTTGAGGAAGAAATGGCCAAGAAAGCATTTCATGGGTTTCAGTTCCTTAAATGTGCCAGCAATTAGATAGGCTAAAATTTACTGAAAGTGAACATTGGCAAAGATTCAGTTAGAATGAGTGAGAGTCTAGACTAAAGAAGTAACTCCAACTAATCTCTAGTTGAAGATGAATGTATGCAATGGAAACCAAGGGTTTGTAGTGTTGTATATTCAGTAGCAAACTATCTGCCTTTTATGTACCTGTACTGTAATCTACAAAGCCTTTGTGCTTTTGGGTGTGTTCTGTGATCACAAGGTGCACTTCATCATCTCAAGCCTGGACACACCCTTGAACTACTTGCTTGGAAAACCCTGAGATCTCTTAAAATGCCTCCATATGAAGAAGTTATTTATTCCATACAAGTCCTAACTGTGCCTTCTCCCCTTCTTTCTTTCCCCTCTTCCCTGCTCAACTCTCTATATAATGTTTTGGGAAAGGAGACACAATACTTCTGTTATATGTACCTCCCCTGAGTATGCATTTGCCATAAAAACTCTGGGATAGTAGAAAGTACCATTAATGTGTTTAAGAAGGGGAGCTCTTTTAAGTTACCAGAAGCTAGTGTAGCATTTAAAATTCCAACTGTGTAGGTACCATTTACTTCTGCTACTTGGTATGCAGCTGCTGCAGCATTGCCAAAAATTGGGGAGCAAACGCCAGGGTGGGCTCATCTTTTCCCAGGCTGACATGCAGAGATGAACACATTTTCCTCTGGCTTCTTCTTCTGTTATCCTCTGCATGGATCTAGTGAAAGTCCCTCAATGCTCTTTCTGTAGGCAGCCAGGATTCTTACTGGAAGCAGGACCACAAATGACAGCTCTGGGTGGAGCACATGGCAGGGCAAACACCAAATACAGCCTTTTCCTGTTGCCAGCTGCTCAAACTGGTTTGCTTTGCTGCTTTCAGCTGGGTGTGGATCTATGACTTCAGGGCTTTAAAGCCTGAAATTTGGGGTCACTTGCCAAACAAGTAACAGGTGGGGAGAATGAGCCTTGCTAAGGATCGAATACATATCCCTCCGTGGGCAGGGCTTTCAGTTATGAATGGCTGAGCTGTGTCGGGCACGATGTAACCATAAAGCATAGGTGAAACTTACAGGAAGGGGAAAAGAGCCAGGGTTGGTCCCCGTACAATCCAATTGTTTGCCAAGAACAGTGTGCTGAAGGGAAGTGGGATGTTAGGTTGAGGGTAGAGGTTAGAGAATGCTTTGGGACCTTTCAAAATCAAGTTGATCTTTCCAGAATGGTATTAGTATCCCCATTCAAACTGCAGATGAAATTACTGTTTCTGGAGTGATGACTGTGAGATTACCACGTTTGAGATGGACACAAGTCATACCACTTCTGTGCAATGGAGTAAGACCATTTGGAAATAACCTGGAAAGGCCTGCAGGGAAATTGACATCTCATTGAACTACATTGGGTCTCAGTGGAACAGCTCCAAGATTCTTATGGCATGGGTACAGTTTTCCTTTGACATGGTATTGGCTCTTCTGGAAATGCAGCAGAGGAAAAATAGTGCTAGATGTGATTTAAATGTTTTCTTTAAAAAGATGATGCAGCAAAATAAGATGGCAGTGGCAGGTTGCTGCATCACCACTGATCCTGGTTGATTAAGTTGTCTGGGTTTTACATTTTTGGAACTGTTAAAGGAAGAGGAAGGTCTGGACTTTGCCATGGGAACTGGTGCAGTGTGAACCAGTGGTAGAGTGTAAAAATTAAAAGCCAGGAGGAACTGGATTTCTCACTTGTTGAAACCTGAATGGAATGTTATCTAATTTCCTTAACAGATCCTGTAGCCCAGTGCAGAGCAGTGTGCTAGAGGTGAACTAAACAGCAAAACAGCTCTCTTTCTAAAAAGTCTCACATTACTGTAATAAAGAAATCCTAACTTCTCAGATTAAAATATTTCTGTAAAGGCTGATTTATCACAGCAAGAAATTTGTCTTCAATCTTTAAACATCCAAGCCAAGTAAAGCTACCACCTTTGTCTCTGATATCACAGAAATGGTGACTGTTTGAAGTTGTAAGGACAACACTGCTCCTCAGTAGGAAAAGGCACAAGTCTGATTTTTAGAAACAGTGCAAGCCTATGGTCAGATTCAGGAAGAAGTCTGATATAAAAAAAACAAATTAATTAGGTAGATTAGGTAGTTAAGTTTAGTTTAGCAAATTAGAAGCTTTCTGATGAACCATGGCCATGCCCAAGACCCTGTTAACAGCTATAGTTTCTTACCTAGCAGTAACTAGCAGAAAAGTTATTTGTGGACCTGAATTGTGCTACTTCACATAGCCAGACATGCTGTGCTCTCGGTCAAGCAGAACACCTGGGCTGGAGCAGTGTTACAATTGCTTCCCCGTCTGCACAAATACACAGTAGCACCGTGTTCAGCCCGGAGCATTCACAGTAAGGAGGAACAAATACACAGATAGCTGGCTCCTGAGCTGCTGTCATTTGCAGCTCAGTACTCACACTGCTCCAGCTCTTTGGCAGAGCAGTACGGTTGACTGCCCAAGTCAGATCCCCTGGCAGTCAGGAGACAGAGCAGTCTTCTTCAGTGCCTGAGTCGTGTCCAAAAAGATAAGACTGATATTTATCACACTGAGCAGAGGAAACTACTGATGCCTTCAAAAACCTGATTCTTGCAACTCCACTGATTAGCAGGGAAAAGACTAGAGCAAAACCAGCCTGTTTTCCTGAGTTCTATTCATAGTGTCATAAATAGCAGAATGGGAGAGAAGGCACTCAAGAGACTCATCCAAGTGGGGGAAAAGTATTGAGAGATGTATTTAGCAGTTACTGTATGAAGTCTTGCTAGCTCCACTGCAGCAGTCCTCAATACATGGGCAAGATTTAGAAGATACAAAATGAAGGCAATGCAGATCTGTTGTGCTCAGCATAGAACGTATGTAAAAAGCAGCAACAGGTGGAGAGTAAGGCTGATAAAGGGTTATTCATGCTCTGTGTATGTATGTCAGTGAGGCATGACAGATGCACCCAGCAGACTGCTTTGCTGTGCCCGTTTCCATTTCAGGTTCTGGTGATAAATGGCAACATCTGAGTCTTTTTTCACAGCATAACCCTTGGCAGTTGTTCGGTGGATGTGCTGGACACTCATGTCTGCATGTATCTGCATGTGTCATGAATGCCCACCACTTCATACCCCTGGAAGGCCTGTCACAATTTTTTGGAGACAGATGCTGTTATATAAAGTTAAGGAAAGACAGATGTGCTTATGGACAAATTTGTATAGCTCCAGATTATTTTCCTTTGGATGAATATTAGAGATTATAAATATATTTTAGAAAGTATTTAAAATATGAACCATTTATTTACTTTTGCTATTCTTTATGAGATTTGCTGATAGATCAGTAACTTTATGTATCAGCATACTCCTCTTAAGCTATTTCCAAGCACATCAAATACTGTTAGTAACTCAGGGCAAGGAAATTTTGAGAATCTAGTATTTAAGAATCTGGTAATTACTTTCCTTGGAAAAATGCAGAATTTTTGCATTTTCACATAGAAGGTTGTGACCCATTGATAACATTTCATATCCAGACAGTACATGGTACTCAGGCAGATAGTAAAATTAACCACCTACATCTCAGTATAAGTTTACCTGGTTTTTGCCACTATGTACTATTACTGTATTCCAGGACAGGATACTGCTGGGGCTTCAACTTGCCTACATCTGACCACTCTGTGATCAGAAAAAAGTGTCAGCTGAACTGTTTTCCTAGCTTTATTAAAATATACTGGTAATTAAGCTAGAATAAATTAAGAAACACCTATTTTTGTAAATTTTTAGTAAAGACTTAGGTGCATATGATTTTTTTATGAATTATCTTCACATTGTTCAAAATATACTTAACTTGAAATGTTTCCAGATCATGTTCAATTTGGACAGGGTGCACATAATTTTGGATGAAATGGTGCTAAATGGTTGCATTGTGGAAACGAACCGGAACAGAATTCTTGCCCCTCTGTTTGTGCTTGACAAAGTGGCAGAAGGTTAGGAAGATGCAAGAGTGACTAAGGCATTCTACAGAAGATGGCAAAAGCATCAAGAATGTGCCTATAGCAGTTTTCTGCTGTTGCAAGACTGACCCATGCAACGTTCAAATTAGTTGGAAAATATTTTCTATTTCTCTTACACTCTTTGTACCCAAGGGGAAAGATACAGCTTAACATGTGGATGCATTCAGTTGCAGCTTCACTGACCCAGCAGAAATCTTCCTAGAATGGTCAGTAATTTTAAAGCATTTTGAGGATGAAGAAATGGAAACTTACCGTGACTGACTAGGTATCACTTTGAATTATGTAGTATCATGCCATACCTAGAAGACAAAAAACATACAAACATAGAAACATAAAATCAAACTGAGTTTCAGTCCTCCCCTCAAGCACCAACTTGATTTATTTTCATACAAATTTACTGTTAATAATAGTTCTGTGACTTTTATGCCCACTTTTTAAACTATATTCATCCTTCATCAAAAAGCTGATTTCCCTCCCTTTGTCATGCAAGCCATGGACACAAAAATAAAAGTACAGATGTATTAAGTATTTCTGCATACTTTGCAAGTTGTAACTGGAATTATTTAGCGCTTAAATATTACAATATTAATAAAAGATAATTAAAATCAGAAGTTTAATGTTCTTTTGTCATGTTGGCTTCATAAATTACACAAAATCTTTTCCATTTTGGCACACCAGTGTGGTTTTTTTTCTCTTGTATATGCTATCTATGTATCAAGATTAAATCTCTTACAGAAGATGAGTACTAAAAGATATGCAAGTTCTCAGGACCAAGTAGGTACTGAATGAAGTCTCCCTTCTTGAGCAGGAAGCCGTAGCTACGCCAAGTTGCCTTCCCAGGCATCGAGCGTGCTGCTTTACACTGCACAACTACTCTGTAAATCAGGGGACAGATGGAAGTCTCTGTTCACTTCCACTTACCTTTCTAGAACTGTTATCTGCCTCCTTCTTCAACCCTACATATAACTTGATACTGAACAAGCATATTCTGTGTGAAAGCACATACTGGTCAAATAAATACCACTCAGACACCAGGCTCTAAGGAGCAGAGTGTTGTGTGTGAGAATAATCCAAAGAGCTTTCACACAGTAACACATTTATCAAAACAAGATGATGTTGGGACCGGAACAGAGTTGCATTAACCTGGACACAGGCGTTTGTCTGAAGCATGACAGGCACAAGAGTGCAGGATGGTGGATATTCCCCTCAAATTCTGCATTAGGGAAAATCTGAAAAATAATGCTGTAAAGTCCTACAAACAATGCTGTGAAAAGAAATCTGGCACCAACCTGATGTGTATGTGCAAGGAAGAGTCTTTTGGCAAGCCCCTCACAGCAGTGGCCTGAGAAAAGGTTGTTAACAAAGACCACTGGCACAAAGCAAAACTTATTACATAGATTCAACTACAATTGCCTTTTTATTTTTTTCTGGTATAAACTACTTTAAAATCTTTAAAACCATAATGCCATCTTGCTTTTACTGCAAGCCACTTTTTTCCCAATAAATATCACATGCTAACACCAAGACAGCCAGTCCATCTCAAGTAAAGACAAATCAGCTGTACCATCTGACCCAGATATTGCTCCAGTGTATTAAAGAACTATAGTCTCAGGTCACATGGGCTCACTTAAGAGCACCAAAATCTGCCACATGCAGGTTATCACTGCTAGACTCATTCTTAGGAAGTTCCACTTAAAAAAGATTTAAGCATAGAAATGAATTTGTGAGATCAGTAGTTCTCTTATGTACTTCTTTGAAACCTTTAAAAAAGCATGCCACATTATTCAGAACATGTACAGAGATTTAGCAAGTACTAATGAAGTATTCAGAAGAGACATTTTTATATGTTGCAAACATTTTAATGATTACTTTTGAGCTTACACATTTGGTGCTTTTTTTTTTAAACTTCAAACTGCAACAAGTTAAATAAATGTTTATAATATACAAAGAAAATACAACCGAAAGTAAAACTTGCTTTAAGTGTGCCTTGCACTAGGAACCAGTGTTTTTTAATAGCTTTATTGTTGAGCTGCACAAACACACTTAAGGATTTGATCTTTATAGCAGGGCATTTGAGAAATCAAAACATATTCCCACTTGAAAGAAAAAGAAGAAAAAAAATGGTTGTGCATGATTATACGCAAAAACCCACTAAAATACTCCAATAGTGCAGGCACCATTAAAAAAGAAAAGGCTGGAGATGCCCATTAAGTCTAAATTTTAAAGGAAGCAAGTTTCTGACCAGTTAGCTTAAAGCCAGCAAAACAGGGATCAGTGATGGCAACTGTAGTGTACAGGGTATTAAAAGACAAACTTTACACAATACACTGTTAGAAATTTGTATCAGTGAACACTGAAAATCTGATGATCTGTTCTTTTGGAACAGTCAAACAGAAACACCTTAATTTCCAGTTGTGCAAGCCCTTGAAGCATCACACAGTGTTCTGTGCCAATTTCTTGCTGGCTGTGTAGTTACAAGGATTTATTTTGTCATTAGCAGCTAACAAACATTCCACATTTTCCTAAAGCCTCACAGGTGAAAAAAAGGCAAGTCTCGTCAGAGCACAGCGTGGAGATCGTATTTTTTGCACACAAACACAAGAGGCTTCGCTAGTATCAAAAACACTTCCACGTCCCAGGCGCTCAGCGGCTCAGTTGAGATGGAAGCCTTTCTCCATGGTGGCAGCTAGCAGGCGCTCCCTCATAATCTCCTCGGAAGAATACTCAGGCAACTTTAAGTAATGCACACATGTATTCACAGATGGGTAACTTGCATCTGTAGCATCAACCTGAGGGAAAAAAAGAACGTTTACTGCAGTTGTTCTCAGCACTCAGTATGGAACTTTAAAGTTGGAAAGTCTTCTAAAGCATGGCACTTGCTGCATACCTAACACCAGTTGGCAAGAAACAATAGCATCAGCAAAGCTACAGGCCAGTTTATAAATATACTTGCTTTACGTGTACACTAATACTTTGATATTTAAATAAATGAATTATATATGAAACTATACGAGAGAGATACATATGGTATCAATGAGCAGACCTGAAGCAAGAGGTTAGTATCGAAGCCTTAGCATAGCGCCATAAATCAAATAACTACAATAACAATCATGGTTGTAAATGCAGAAACCCTTGCAATTGCCAGGCCAAAGAGCTGCTCTAGGGGCGGCTGGAGGCGCCGTACCTTGCGCACAACGGTGAGCCGGGGGTGCAGGTTGGCCAGCCCTCCTGGCGGGAGCGTCGAACAACCCGTGGTGAACTGCAGAAAAGCCTTCCTCTCATCCGAAGACATCCCACACAAGACTCTCACAAACCGAAGGAACCCAGGGCTTCAAATAAAGTAAAACAGTTACTTCTGATAACACTGCAAGAGGCTGGAGGGGGGTTCTAAAACTTGACACAGTAGAAGTACAATCTTTAGTCATGTTTAAGCAGACATTGTAAGATTCTAGCGCCCATTGAGTATTAAGAATAAAATATTCTTAAATCCAAACAAATAGTCTTTGATCTCCTTGCAGAGTATTACACAAAAAATGTAGGTACATACTTATCTTAGAGTGTTATTTGGGTATGCATTTGAATGCATATGAGTGGGTAGAGAAGTAGAGCTCAAACACTTCAGCAGGTTTATTCTAACACAGTTCCAGAAGTAATTTGCATGTTATTGCTACCAAACATGAAACGCAGCAAAAACACATCCCAAACCCACAAACCTGCAAACATCAAGACCACCTTCTGATAGCCAACCACCAGTAAGTATATTTGTCCCCTGTATAGGACACTTTCTTTTCTAACTACACCTCAAGAGGAAGGAATAAGAAATATGGACAAAGTAACAACTGTACATGGCTGGAAAAAAATTGTAACTACTATCAAACATGAGAATAAAAACTCTAAAATCTATTTTTAATAATCTGTATTAGCTGCCTTTACATTTTCACTAGTTACTTGTATTTGAATAATTTTATCTTCTTTCCTCACAAAACTACCAAGTACCTTCTAACATGTTTGTTGTAATACATGGTTATTTCATGCAGTTTTAGACAACCACCTCTCTTCAGTAACCTCCAGTTTCATCCAATTTGGCGTCTTCATCTAATAAACATTCTGGACATTCTATCATTTAACATTTTCTTTTAGCTACTATTTTAAAATCACTCAGAATAAAAGTACCTATCTCTTGTGTATCCCAGTTTGGGTTCGGTGTAATTGATGATATCCTCAGCTGCCCAAGAAGGTGATTGATTTCCACAAAGAATCATCTGAACCTCTTCATGGCTGAAGGAACTCAGCTTCTCCATTGGAAAGACTCTATTGAAGCCATCTTTAATTTAGACAAGATACAGTTATAAATATGAGTCCAAATTATGTTTATAAAATAATGTCAGCATTTAAATTGTATTTTAGTCAAACCAGAATCAATCAATAGTTTCTTAATTCAGGTAAATGGAACATCTTCACAATTAAAACCAGCATAACTAATGCAAAGGTATTGTGAAATTAGTATCTTACCTATTGCATTTTTAGGTTAAAAGTTTATTTTTGAAAGCCATTCCATGCCACCACATTAAACCAGCATGCCCTAAACACCCATTATTCCACCTAACTGCATATATTTTGTTATAGTTACAATTACCTCTGAAGGCCTCCATTTGTTTCTGTATACCAGTATGCATGCAGAAGTCAAACATGAGATCTACATACTCCTCTGCATTATCCATTGTTACAGTCTGCAAAGACAGTAGATAAATATTGTAAGAATTCACTGTTCATTAAAGTTATTGTTGAGACAATAAAAATGAAACTGCTGGTTAAATTGTAAAGGTAGGTTATTTCCTTACCTCATCTTCACCACCTGGTTTGAGATCCACAGCTGTAAACCCATATACTTTGGATGAAGGGCAAAACTGAAAATTTAAACTTCAAAATACAAAGGTAGTTAATAACTGAAAACAAGTTTGATACTCCTTTTGTAAACACACCAGATTTACAAGTTGTCATACCCAAAAGCCCCTCACTGGATTTCTAACCATTGTGACTGGGTCACTTTGAAGCACTGTTCATGTATGTACAAAAGCACAAAACTACAAGCAGTAATGGACTATACAGATAATACATGTTTCAAACATATGATATGCAAATGTATATTCTCACTATTTGGATTTGAACGACCACTGAAAATTTCATAAATCTGATATCTTTATGCTACCAGCTTCAAAACTACTCAAACCATTTTAATTCACAAATTCTGAAAAATAACTTTCATTAAATTCAAGCGATAACAATTACAGAGCCACTTAAGGTATTAGGCATTTAGGCCCTTGAATAATGTTGCTTTCTCTTCATAACAAGCCAGGCTACATTCCACAAGCCCTTTGAGGATAAAAAGCTATTACAGATCATTGACAGAAGAGCTACAAAGATGGGGAAGAGTCTAGAACCATACAAGTGGCTGAGGTCACTTGGTCTGTTCAGCCTGGACAAGGGGAGACTGAGGGGAGACCTCACTGCAGTTACAACTTCCTCACGAGGGGCAGAGGAGGGCAGGCACTGATCTCTTCTCTGTGGCGACAGCGACAGGACACACATGAGGGAACGGCCTCAAGCCGTGTCAGGGGAGGGTTAGATTGGACAGTAGAAAGATTCTTCACCCACGGGGTGGTTGGGCACTGGAAGAGGCTCCCCAGGGAAGCAGTCACAGCACCAGCCTGGCAGGGTTCAAGAAGTGTCTGGACAATGCTCTCAGGCACAGGGTGTGACTCTTGGGGATGGTGCTGTGCAGGTTCATCCTTGGGGGTTCCTTTCAGCTCAGGACAATCTATCATTCCAAGGTCATAAGTAATTACTGAACTCTGACACCACATAACTTTAATGGCACATCATGATTATAACAAATAACACATAATATTAATAGTAGAAAACCTGTTGTTTCAAAAGAAATGTTTAAAACTAGGGAGGATGACATCCCAACTTGGGTTTACGCAAGTAAACTTATGAGTACTTTGTCTTTTACAGTTTTCAACATGGATTCAAACACTGCACTAGGAACACAATCTGAAGTGTCAATCTGTCCTCTTTAAAAGCTCTCAAAAAAATTCGACAAGTTTCATGTTATCATAGCAAAGAAATTACTGAACCACCCTTTTTTAAAGCTGTGATTTTACAAATGCTTGCATTTACAAGTATTTATGTTTCCAGAGTCATACATCACTGCAGCATAGCCACATTTAAGATTAGGAAACTGAGCAAGTGAGAAGAGAAAATCCTCAAGCTAAGGGAAAAGAATATCTACATGTCTATGGATTCCCCCTTGCAAATGATGATATTTAAAACTAAGAAATCTTCATTTGTAATTATGTGTTGGCTTCTGTCTCTAACACACTGTTTGCCTATCTAAAAATAAATATGAAAACTTACCCCAAATCCTCTATGCTAAGAGGAGGTCCCGAACCTGATGGATTCTTCAGCATTAATTCCTGCAGTTTTGTGTTCTTTTCATCTTCTGACAGATTTTTGTTGCTTAAAATTTGACGTCTTTTAATTGCAAGGTCCTTAATTTCTTTTAGAAACCTAGCTCTGTGTGGGTTTACTAATTCAAAGTCTTCCCATGTCAAAATTCCATTAAACCAGGCAGGAGGTTTAGGTTTTGGTGGATCAAGAATAAATTCTGATTTGGAATCTTCTTCCAGACTTCCTACTGACAAGGAATCATGTCCTTCTTCTGTAGAAGCCTCCGACTGACTTTCAGTACAGTGCAAGTCTCTGTCACCCCGTGATTCATATATCAACTTACTCATGTTACTTTTAATGTCCCCCATACACATGAGTTTAAAAAAAGGCTTAGAAATGGGTAAATCCACAAGTCTATTGTCCTGAATGCATTTAGCCAAGAAAATTCCAAGGAAATGAAAGAGTTTGGTTATTCTTTCAAGTTCATCACTATCTTGTGGGAATGGTGCTGTAAACAGTCCACATGATCTCTGTACATAGTAGCCAGGTGGTTTCAATCCACCACCAATATCAACCTGATTTAAGAGACAGACAAAAAAAGCAGACATAGTTAAAGATGCATTTAATTAGATATCTATACTGTCTAACTTCTTATACTCTACTGCTCTGTATAAAAGAGAAGAGTTAAAAAAACAAAATGTGGACCAGAGTGGTCATTCTTGACCATGATGACTATCTGCTGTATGAAAATGTCTTCTTCCCTCCTGGATGTCTAGCTCATTTTTCATTTTTTTTACACAAGTACTAAGTTTAAAATACAAATTACAATATACCTGACGGGACTCATCATCTGGAAAATCATCATCACAAAGCCAAGCTCCCAAATCTGTCCTCTGAAATTCTGCTGCCACCAATGCGTAAAATTCCAAGGTGGGACCCAGGCCTGTTCCTTCCTCCCCTAAAAACTCAACCTAGAAAAACATAAGGAAAGTTAATAGTAAAAGAAAATCCTAGTGAAACATTCAGTGAAAAGTTGGTTATGGAACAGGATATTGAATATCCTGTCCAGTACATTAGAAATAGCTATCTAACCTTGCTCTGCTAGGCAGATATGCTTTACCTCTAGAACAGATTTTCTGTCTGCATGAATCTGCATGACATTTTCTGCCCATTCCATCAAGGATTCACCTCGCGGGACTTTCACTCTTTCATGTTTGAGGCGTCCAACTCTGAATTCTCCGGGATCATCACGTCGCACTGTGCTCGTGGTCCTTGTCCGTTCAACAGTGGCTTCACGTCTGTTCTGCAGCCATACAATTGCTCTGGAAATAAACCAAGCACCAGTTGTTTTAAAATTCCATGTCTTCCAGCATGAAAACTTGAAAGTAGTCACCAATAAAAAGGGACTTGTTAAGTACTAATTGCCTCCTGATTTTTTTTAGGTATAAACCAAAAGAAACTATTTATCAGCCTGAAATGTTCCAAAATATGGGCTGCTTCATATTTTATGAAGCCAGGAAACTAAATAATTTCTAATATAAGCGCCAGCTTCTGAAGATAGCACCAGTTAAAATACACTGTTCTTGCTCTGAATTTCTATAGTTTTCACATTACAGTGTGAAGAACAAAAGGTATCATTCACTGTTGATCTTTTAATCACAGATGCTCAAAACTGTTTACAGATATGTATTACACCTTTCACTATATGCTGTAAGGCAGTTGTACATCACCCCATTGATGCCAAGTTTTGCAGATTTAATTACTTACATATTCCTTAGAAAAACACAGAACCACAGTTCAAGTGCCATCATAGACAAATAGACTCATATCAGTGGAGAATGCTGCCTTTAATAGTAGTACTTACACAAAGTCAAATTTCCAAATTTTTGGATGTATTTGCATCTATGCAGCAGTAAACTATCTACAAAGCTACCATCTGTTGGTTGTTTTGCAAATAAAGTGTCATGATAGACACAGAGTGTACATATCCACAGTTCATACAGAATAGATGAGTTTTAGTATTTTAAGAGCTTAAGAAAGCTCTTTACTTACAAAGTAAATAACATGCAGTGTTTCCTGAGGGATCTCTAAAATGCAGCTTCTCTAAAAATTACTTTCTTCCAATACAAAACAAAAAAACCCCAACACATAGACCATTTTTCTGTAAAAGTTCAAAATTTTACACAATAAAAGATTTAAGCTGTTGTGTGTTGCAAGATAATACCTTTTTTTCTTTTTCTTTTGCTTTCTTTTTAAATACCTCATTTTATAATCTTCATGAGGCACTTCTACTGCATATAAGACAAAACAGGAGTTTTGGCAACTCTCTCTCTCTCCCTGCCTTTGATTTGGAAAAAAAAGTGTAGCAACAGCCAAAAAAACCCCTCAAAAACTAATTCTTCCTTCTCATTACAAAAAGGTATACCAGCAAAAAGGTTTACACTGTCTACATACTCTCAAGGTTATGACTGCTGCAATCAAAATATTAATGATTCCAAAGTAACAAAGAACTCTAGAGATAGCCTTAAATATTTTAAAGTCTTGTTTTGTTCCAGTTTCATTATGCTGCTTATAGTAACTTTAAAAATAGCATCTTTTCCTTATTTTTGTCTGTTTTGTTAAAATATTAGTGAATTTAAAAACCATTAACCAAAACAATCACCAGTTTGTGGAACTATAAAATGTGTTTCCAAAAAACTTTTAATTTATAAGATTCTCCAAATTCTATTTTGTAGTCCTTTATGCAATGAACTGCAACCCAGACAAACAGTCCAATAAGATAACCTAGGTATAAGTACACAAGCAAGTCTTCAGCTGAAGTTGAAAAATTGAATTCCTTGTCATTCTGTGCTTTTCCATCTTCTTACTTCCATTACCCAAAATTATTCAGATTTGGCAAAAAAATTTGTCTCATTATGATTAAGGTCCTAAAAAAATCAGCAATTTAGAATCTATTATATGCAAAAAATGAAAAGGAAGCAGTCATACTTGTTTGGTTTTTTTTACCTTGATGCTCCAAATGCTGTACATGTGAAGTACAACTGTCTTGTTTCAAATGGAATTAAGAAAGGACACTTGCTTGTTAGTTGCTCACACCAGTCTGGCAAAGCTCCACTTGCTAGTGCCAAGGGTTCCTGTAGTTTGGTGCAAGGAATAAAAAAACCACCAGTGTTAGTAATGTTTGACTTGGGTGATCCCAACAAGTTTGTAACTGAGTATATACACAGCAAACACACCCAAGTACAGAGTTTTCATCTGTGTTGAGTAAGTTTCTTTCTTCTCAGCACCTGAGATCTTCTCCCCCTTTTAAATGCTATCAATATGGAAGCTGTATGATGAGCAGCTGAGCTCCAGCCTAATCAGCCTGGACAAGAGGAGACTGAGGAGAGATGTCATTGCAATCTGTAACTTCCTCTTGAAGGGAAGAGGAGGGGCAGGCACTGATCTCTCCTCTGGGGTGACTGGTGACAGGACTCAAGGGAATGGCCTGAAGTTGAGTGAGGGGAGACTTTGGGTAGATATTGGGATAAGATTGTTTACCCAGAGGGTGGTTGGGCACTGAAGAGGCTCCCTAGAAAAGTGGTCACAGCACCAGCCTGACAAGGTTCAAGAAACATTTAGACAATGCTCTCAGGCACAGTGTGTGACTCTTGGGACATCCTGCACAGATCCAGGAGCTGGACTCGATGATCCCAATGAATCCCCTCCAACTCAGCATATTCTGTGATTCTAAGTTCATAAATTTTCTAGGACTTAAGAGTGCTTTGAGTGCTTTGACACAGACACTAAAAGCTGTAGTAAATCTCTGGGATACACACTACTCAAAGCACTGTGGAGAGATCCAAGTACCCAATCACCTGGAAAGAATTACTCCTGAGTTTGGCCCAAAAGAAGTTCAATATTACCATTTCAATATCAGAAGATATGAAAGAAACTTGATGGTAGAAAACTATCCCCTTAAAATATTATTACAGTCCCTTCTGAAATACAATTACAATAAACTATACTACAGAAAATATTACTACAATCATGTTCGTGGTGCCAGAACAGTCTCTGAAAGAACATGAAAAATTAAAACCTTTTTAAAAACAAATAATTAGGACAATGTGACTGTAAAAAAACCCCTCGAACCTCAAACAGCACACAAGGGCTAATTAGGCTGAGAATCTTGTTTAATCTTTGCTGAAGAAAATGTAGTTCTGCTGAAGAACTACATCCTAAAGTTTTCCTTTTAATATATCTAACTAATGTGGTACCAATAGGATGTTTTCTAAATGCTATTTTTGAAAGCTTTATGTAGAATGTTTGAGTCATAAAATGTCTGTGAATCCTAACATAATCAATTGTCTTTTTTACATTATTATCAGGCAGATATACACACACTACATTGTAACATTGATGCCTGGTACAGAAAAAAGGTTATTATTACTCATAACCAAAATATATCAAGTAAAAAAGTTTTGTATGCTTTGTATAAAAACAAACTGCGTGGTTTTAGTCAGGCTAGTCTGTTCTTATAGAATTTACTCATTCAAAATTTAAGGAAGAAAATATGTATGAGACAATTCATACACATTTTCACAATTTTTGTTCAAAAACAAAAAATGGCAAAACCCCACTAATTTCAAACAGTCAAGGTAAAGAAGAGAATAACAGAGTCCTAAAAACAATACTATATATACACTGGTTATAATGTATTAGTGTAATACCTCAATCTGTTGCAGAATCTTTGTAGTAATTTTTTTACTTGTGAATTCATCTGGCGGAAAGTTAAACTGAGGATGCTCATCTCCTTCTGAAAATAATCAAGAGAAAAGTTTTCCTTTATCTTTTTCTTCATTAAACTATTTCAGAAGCTCTGCAAAATAACTAAGTTACCTTCTTGAGAAGTCCGTGCTGTGTAAGGGTCACTGGCAACTATATACAAAATTCTAAGTAACTGAAGAACATCTTCTACTCCACAGGAGTTCTGTCCACTGCCAGCTTTGGCCTGGGGTTGTTCCTTGGCCAAACTAAGGATATCAGAATTTTGAAGAGTAGAAATGGCCCCTTGACTCAATCCAGATTTTGATCCATGTTCACAAAAATCCTGTAAAAAAAAAAAAGAACGGTTAACAATGAAAACTGCTTCTGTTGCTGTCTTTAGGACTGTATTTCAAGTTGATTTGAAAAAAATCAAAACAGTTACTGCGTTCAAACTTAACACTTAATCAAACTGTGCATGGCGCAAATCACGATTCAAATGCATTTTAACACAACTACGTTTAACAGAAGACATTAAAATAAAAAGGCAAGAGCAGCAAAACCTAAACTTGAAACTGGCTTTTGAACATTCAGCTTCCCTATAAACACCATGGCTCTCCCTCTACAAGAACCTTTAAAGCTGCAAAACAAAGCACACAGCCATTCATAATAAAAAAAGGTTGGATGCAGACATATACCTTGTATGCAGCTATGAGCTGGGAACAATTTCTGTTTTTCCTAATACTTTTATTAGTGCCGGTTAATTTCCAGTGGCGCAGGAAAGCTGAGTCTGCATTCTTCTGCAGGTAGGTTATCAAGTCATTCTTTGGTAATTCATCAGTGCCAAGGTACTGCTCCACATGCTCTACTGACCAGCAACCCTACAACAGGAACCACCAAATGTTGGTTTTTCCTGATTGTAAAGTCTTTAAGATTTCACATGCAATATATGTCTTTTTTTAAAGGAGCATGCATTTACAAATATACTCACTAATATTCTTTAAGTAATTGAAAACTGTTAGTTCTTTTTAATGTAGCATTTCGAAAACTGCAATTATGTCTTCACTTTTAATAAAACAGCCATAAAACACAAAGGCACAGAAGTAGGTCTTACCATTTTTCCACTTTCCTTCTCTTTATCAGAATCCTTCATTTCTCTGTACATGATTCTAGACATCAAAACAATGAGTTAATATTTCACACTCATAGCACATCCTCTAAGTTCTGTATAACCACACATCGACTTGTTAGGTATCAGTGACATTTAGATAATGTGATGTAAAACAGCAACAGCAGCTGCTCTTTGCTGCACAGAAGATCTGAGATACCCTGACACAGCAAAATTGTTAAGCTTTATTTTCATGTTGGTTTTTACCTTGCAAAGTATTTAATGTTCCCGTAAGTGAGACTTGAGTAATCAAACAGCCTTCATTGTCAATTTCCCAAACCATTGTCAATTTCCTGTGTCAATTTCCCAAACCAACTTTAGATTTTTCACTACATATGCACCAACTCTTTAAGATTTTGAAGTCCTAGGGAAGTTGCTGTGCATAACTTAGAAGATATGCACACTTCCAACTATTTCTTATGTTTTTTTAACTAGAAAACAGTTTGTCACAGCACGCAATTTCTGACAGAAAGCAACTCAGAAAATAGGTGCAACACATAATCACTGATGAAATCAGAACTACAGTTAAAAATACTGCACCACTCCTTACTGCAGTTGTTGCTTTCATACACATTACTCTTCTAATATGACAGAAGTTACACGGGTAGTAAAGGAAAACACTCCCCATCATATAGTCTTAGAATTTCTGTCTATTACTATAAAGTTAGTAAGGTCAAATTAATGTCAAGACACTAGATGAGGTAGGAAGGGCTCTCAAATGTCATGTTTAAATAGAATTTCCTGTATTTCAGTTTGAGTCCTTTTTTCTTCTTGTCCTTTCACAAGTCACAACAAAGTCCACAGTCTAGCTTCCCTATGTCCTCCCTCAGGTAGTCATACACATTAGTAAGAGCCCACAAGTCTTTTTCCTCCAAAGCTAGACAGATCTAGAACTCTCAGAGTCTTCTTTTTATGACAGAAACAATCAGCCTTTCAATCATCCTAGCAGCCCCTTGCTAGACTCGCTCCAGTATCCATCTCTGGTACTGAGGAGCCCTGAACTGGGACATAGCACTGCAGGTGTATCTCACCAGTGCTGAGCAGATGGGGATGATCACCTCGCAACCTTCCTAATGCAACCCAGGGTGCTGCTGATCTTCTTTGCTCCTGGGGTCCATAAGCTGGCTCATGTTTAACTTTGTCCACCTGGACCCTCAAGGCCTTTTTCGCCACCCTCCTTTCCAGCCAGCAGGCCCCAGCCTGAACCAGCACATGCAGAGTTATTTTTCCCCAGCTTTACATAGACTTTACATCTCCCTTTGTGAAATGTCACAAAGCTCCTGGCTTCCTATTTCTCCAGTATGATAAGGTCTCTTACAATGGCAGCACAACCTTCTGGTCAAACAGTGACTCCTCTCCCATTTTGTTTTGCCTGGAAGCTGAGGGTCTGCTCTGTCCCACCATACAGTCCACTAATGTAGATGTTTAAAGAGTCCTGGACTCATCATCAAACTCTGGAGTACACCAGTAGGCCTTTACACCAAGGACCACAACTATCTGAGCCCAACAGTTCAGGCATTTTTCAGACATCTAGCCCATGCTTTCTAATTTTGTCAGTGAGAGAGAAAGGGTTGAAAGCCTTCCTTAAGCTGAGGAAAATAACATCTGCTGCTTTCGTTTCATATGAGCCAGGCATATAGTAGAAGGCTATAAGGCTGGTTAAGTGTGATCTTCTCTTCATGAATCTGTGCCACCTACTTCTAATCACCTTCTTATCCTTCATAGTTTTAAAAGAGTTTCCAGGACTATCTCCACCACCTTTCCAGGGACGAAAGAGTGACCATTTTGTAGTTCCCTAGATATTTTCTGCCTCTGTGGGAGGCAGGAATGACACTTCCTTTTTTCTGGTCCTCAGAAGTGTCTCCCAATCCTCATGACCTTCCCAACATAATAGAGAATGGCCAGCTCCCATGGGTACATTCCATTGGGTCCCACAGACTGGTATGTCAAGTTGTTCACTAATCTTTTGCCATTCACATATCACTAGATTCAACTCCAGATGTGCCCTGGCTTTCCTAATGCTCTGCCTTCAAGTTTGGACTTGAAGCTAGGATTCCTCCTAGATCACTTGACCCTTCGTCCACCCCTAGCATGCTTCCCTTTCATGGGAAGCTTTTTTGTTCACCCATGCAGGTCTTCTACTGACTCTGCCTGACTTCCTATGTATTAGGATCGACTGTTCTTGAGTCTGGAGAAAGTGATCCTTCGGAAAAAAAAAAATCAATCAACTCTTCTGGACTTCTTTTCACCAGGACTATAACCCCATGGGATTTTTCTAAGCAGATCCCTAAAGGTTATGATTTTTCCTTGGTTTTGCAGGCATAGCAGTAGTTTTAAAACCAGTAATAACATCCTGACATACACACCAAAACCATCCAATTGTAGCATGGCTTATTACAGAAGAGGAGTTAAAAAATTAATATGCCTTTCCTAATCAGTCACAGTGTTCTCTACATAGAGTAATGAACTTGTGAGCTTACGTGTATGTTGGCTCCCAAATGCGTCTAAGTTTGTCAGATTTCACGCTGCCATTACAGGAAAGCTGTAACAATTTCTGTACATAGTAAAAGATGGTAGATCGAAAGTTCGTTAGGGGCAGTTCTACTTCCCGAGTTGTTCCAAGACCCGAAACTTTCAAGGTAAGTGCTAAACGTGGTGAAGGCATGCACTCAACCTCTTCCAAGAGCTCTGAATGAGGTGTACCTGCAAAAATAATTTGAGAACCTTTAACACAAAATATATATTGCATGACAAGGTGGCTTAAACGTCAATAACATGGTTCAATAAGGAAGTGTAACGACGTACTGCACACATGCCAAAGAGATGAGATGGAGTTCTAACTATGAACTAAATTATGACTGAACCATTTCTATATGGGAGTAAAATTAACAGGAATTTCTGAAATTCCTCTGTCTTGGTAACATCTTAAGATACTACCACAGTACATGCATTCTTCTTCTCCTACACAGTACCTTCCTTTGAGTTTTTCAAAATAAGCAGTGGCTTATTTCCACATATGTTAAAACCTATTTATTCCTCTCTGTAATGAACATTAAGTACACCCACAGTGCTGAACAAGAATGAACTAAGGAGCAAGATCAGGTGTTGTGCTGCTAACTGTATGCACTGCTCCAGCACTGCATTACCTTGCTCCTGACTCAGCTTTGCAATGTTTCAGTGCTCCCTCTCCAATCAAATCTATTCTGGGTAGCTTTAACACAGTCAAGTCCCTGCAGGTCAAACCAGGCATCTTTATCACATCTTTATCCTATCAACAGATTTTGTTATTTACCATGGTAAGAGATAATCCTAGTTAAATTCCCAAATTTGCTTATTTTACACAGCCCTTTATTTAGTTTTCTCTCAATGTTTAGATCTGCAGAGGTAGATGAAACTCTCATTCAAACAGAGAAAAGCCACACAGCCACAGGAGCATGTTGTACTGATTAATAGTGATAGCATCCCCTGTGGGCCCTTAACAGTGAATCTCCATCCTGAAAGCAGATTAGGGATCACACATTCTGGCAGCATACCTGGTGGAGGGATTTCTAGGTCAGTTGTCTGTTGCACATTAGTACGACCAGGTCTTGGGTCAAAAGCAGGAACCAAAGCAGAAAACTGCCGTTTCAATACATAATCATCATCCCACGTTCTTCTACGGCCTCCTTTGGTTTCATACTCCTCTTCTTCCTAAAACAAACAAACAAACCCTAATTATTTTTTTGATTCTGCTAAAGAGAATAATTTGATTAAAAAATTGAAAGCTCATGAATACAGGAGACACAAACTAAATTGCAACTCTACTCAGCTCTGGTAAGGCTGCATCTGGAGTGCTGTATCCAGTTCTGGCCTCATCAGTCAGGAGAAACATGAAGCTCCTGGAGAGGCCTCACAGAGGCAACAAATACAACTAAGGAACTGAAGCATCTCTCTTATGAGGAAAGCCTGGGGGAGCTGGGCCTATTCAGCCTTAATAAGAGGCAAATGAGAGGAGACCTTATCAATATCTGTCAGTATCTGATGAGACAGTGTCAAAAAGATGGATCCAGGCTCTTCTCAGTGGTGCCAGCAATAGGACAAGATTCAGAAACTGTTGCACAGGAAGTTCCACCTGAACATGAGGAAGAACTTTACTGTGTGAGTTAACACACACTGAAAGAGGTTGTGTGTCAACCTGGAGATATTCAAGAGCCATAAAGACACAATCCTGTGCCATGTGCTCTAGGATGACTCTAATTGTGCAGGGAGGCTGGACAGATGATCCACTGTGGTTCTTGTCAACCTTACCCATTTCATTACGTCTTCATTATGTTAATTTTCTCTACGAAATCAACAAAAAAATAAATCAAAGCTGGCACAGGTGTATTATAGTTTTTGGAAGGAATGAAACTTCCCATGAAGCACCAGAACATAAGAAAATACAGAGCACTGTAGACCAGCAAACTTGGTGTAGATGTTTTGTGTATTCCACAGACTTTGTAATACCAGAGGTTCAAGTATATACAATGATATCAAAATAAACATATTTATTTTTTTGAAAACAAGAAGCACTTTTTTCCAAAAAATATACATGTATATGCACATGTATACATATATTGATATATAATGTATACATATATTATCCAGAGATTAAATCAAGTATCAAAATACTTGCACTACTTTGATGGGAAAAAAAAATCTAATTTTCAATAAGTTTTTACAAGTATTAATTTGTTATGAATTTTCTACAAGAGGCTCTTAATCTGTTCAACTTCTTATTGAGAAGAACTGCATGATATAACAGAGGGAATAGTACTGGAACCCAAGAAAGGAAATTTTCTTTTCCAGACCTGCTTCTTCCTATGTAATCTAAAGCAAAGTCCATTTTAGTTATTTCTGCCATTTCCCATGAAAAACAATAGTAACTCCATTTAGTAATTTTTTAAAACTGGTCAACATTCTAAAAAATTACTGTTTGCTTTGCAGATCCACTTAATTTGCACTGGCTTAGTTTTTTTCCTAACTTTGTATCTTTGTGCAGAAGGTGAAACCACAAGATGTTTAGTCATGTACCTGAGTTTCTATTAAGACCATAAACACAGTAAGTTAAAATGCTAAATATTTTGGTTCAAATGAAATAAATATTTGCATATTAATTACAAGATGAACTTTCTGTAATTCCATAAAAATATTTATATTTATTCTATAAAACATTAAATTCACATTAGTGAAGCCTTCTATTTTTCTTCTTAGATCTTCATTAGAGCTTCATTCTGATCACTTCAGTGATGGTAGAAGACCAAGCATTATTCATAGCACATAAAAACATAAAACACATAAAAAACAACTACATGGAAAGCCAGAACTCCTGACAGCATACACAAGAGCCATGTGAACTACTAAGCCAGGCTTTGTCTAGCCCCCACCCCACTGGGGTTTTTGTTGGGTTTTAGGGGTATTCTTGAGAACAGAAAGATTTCCTCTGGCAAACGCCTGCTTCATACAGGCCTACAGTTAAACACACTCCAGAACTGAATTGCCACAAAATGTAGCAGCGCATCCACAGTGACACCATTTCATCAGCCTGTGTACTAGTGACCCATCATTTCTAGTGTCTGTCAACTTGTTCCCAGCCTGGTTTTAAGACATGAATTCTGACCTGTAACGTCTTGGTTATGCTGGTGTTTAAAAACACTTTTTTTGTGTTTTTGACTATATGCAAGAAACTAAATAAATCTAAATAAATTTAACTAATGGAGATATTGTAGCTAGGACTTACTATTGCCAAAAAAAATCTGTGGATTTAGTCAACTGAGATACCATTAATGCTAACTATACCATACCATAACTTCTTCATATTCTTGATCTTCTTGGTTATCATCTTCATTTTCATCATCTTCTTCATCTGGTTCAGGTAGATCCTCATCATCATCTAACTCTGCCAACAGAGTACTAGCTCGGCAGCTATCAAGAAAATCTATAACACATATATATATATTTACATACAGAACAAAAGACAAGAATAACTTTAAAGCAGAATTTTTAAAATGAACAGAAGCATTAAAAAGAGTGAAAAAGCAAATTTCACTTAAACCAGAAAAAGAAAACTAAAACATGGCTTATTGCAAAACAGGAATAAAAGCCATGACAAAAGCATACACCTGTTATAAAGTCCATGGATCTAGTCGACAGCGTACCTATAGAAGCACTTACTATTGGTACAATCAATAGTGATCAGCAAGAGTGATCTGCTTCTCATGTGATTATAATGTTTTATAATTATACTTATTTTAGATTACAAAAGATCACCAGAAAATGGTGCACAAGTGCATATTGTCTGTTTCTGTGTCTCAATAATTTAAAAACAGGTGAGTGATGCAATTTCCACTAAAAATGTGTGGTTTAGACCTTACCTTACAATGTAAAGGACATATAAGATAAACATTTAAGAGTGATATTTTAAAGGTTCAATTACTAATTAATTACTGTAACAAGAAATTGAAGACAAAGTTCCAGTTTATTCACATGGTACTAAGATTTAAGAAACAATCTCCCAAAACCAGAAAAGAAACTCACAGCAATCCAAGTGGACTTTGGGACGAAGCTTTGAACTTTTCCATTTTTCTATGCACATAGAAACCACCTGTATCACCCAAACCCTTTGTCTTTTTGCTACCACCCCTACTGATACTTGAATGAACTCTCTTTGCTCAGTTGTTGGTGAGATATTTTAAGACTTGGCACCTAATGAAAGTATTTTAGACTTAATTACAATTAATTAGACTTGAGTAAAGGGAAATGGTATATGCAGACAGATTAATCAACAGCCTCCAAGCAGTTCAATTCCAATGCTCATTGAAATGACCAGAAATTTTCAAGCAATTTCAATAGGCAACAAAATAGAACACAATCCAACAATAATTTAAATAAATTAAGTATCTTTTTTTCAAGAATATCTCACAATTCAATAAACTTTACATTAGGAAGTATTTTTCCACATACAACCCAGGTTTTTCCTGACTTAATTTTATCAGCTTAATTCCTATGTATTACCAACCAAATTATCTAAATCTTCTTTCACTGCATTCATATGCCTCAAGTAACCTCTGTCCTGAAGTCTGTTTCTAGGGTATAGCATCCACACATCTCAAGAGTGGTTTGTCAAATCATGTAGTTTTATTCTTCCTGTCAATTTTTGTGTTTTTTTCCAATTTTTTGCAATTACTATTGGGGTACTGAGTTACCTGGAAGCTATTTTAAGGGTACAATGTGCCTAATGGTGGATGCTTTTCAGAGTAATACAAAGTACATCAGACTGTGCATGTAGCATGCCTATACAACACAACAAAAATAATATTTTGATTGTAATTAGAAGTACATATGCAAACTACATTAGGTGCTAAACTTGATGAGGGAAAATATTCAAGTGCTTAGACAAACAGTAACATAAATAATAGTAACATGGGATAGAAACTGCTGAAAATAAAGATTTTAAAACATAAGGAAATACTACTACATTAACATTATTTTACTTACTGCCTTACAGAACTAGTAACATACAAACAGCTCAACTTTCAAATAGTTTTCAGAAAATATGAGGAAAATCATAACAATGGGATAAAGGGAAAAGTCATTAATGGGAAGTCTAATGCTTATGTTCATTTAAAAATGAAACTTACCATATAAAGAATATTCTGCCTCCTGCCCTGTATCGCTCTCACTAGATGTTGATGTTAGGCTAGTAGTTAGAGTATTACTAAGCGACTGACCCACAGATAAAACTGTAGTTGCTGTAGCTACATTGCTGCTGCTAGTAACACTGGATGTAGACATGGTCACTGTTGATGTGGTACC
Organism: Cisticola juncidis; assembly: GCA_013400215.1. NCBI lineage: Eukaryota > Metazoa > Chordata > Aves > Passeriformes > Cisticolidae > Cisticola > Cisticola juncidis. Next base: position 159,503 of record VXBR01006880.1, read on the forward strand.
AGTTGTAGTCAGATTAGGAAAACTTTGGGCACCCATAAGAGGAGAAGCTATAGATAAAGATATGGTAAGATAAAATAAATGATTTGATGACTTGAAGAGTACAATTTACATGCATGACTCCTGCGCTGAAAAATATACTTGGGGTTGAAAAATTATCAGTGTGTTATTTTATAATAAAGAACAATAGACTATAAAGGGGAAGAGTTTCCCAATGCAAAAGTGCACCTTACAACATAGATGCCCACTTCTGAGCTTATTCCCTTGCAAACATTTAAAATAAATAATTTTATCAAATAAATCCCCCAAATACCACTATAAATCTGAAATTACTTAATATAATTTTCAACATATGTAAAGAATTTCTGAAATCTGTTACTCCAACATTGTGATCTGTCTTTAGGCCTAAAATGAAATATAATATCTAAATTACAATAGTATATAGTGTAAATAAGTTCATTGGTAAGTTCATAAGTTCATAAGTTCAATAAGTGAATTGGGAACAAAACATATTAAAACAAATGTGAAACTTGTAATAATTGTACATTTTTCTAAGGTTCTTAAATCAGCTCTGACTTATTATTTTTCACACAACTACTAAAATATATGTTCATCACAGTCAATAAGCTTGAACTGACAGTACTGTGGAACATATGACTTATGTTGGATGATTTACAATTTTCAGAATAAGCAAGCAACAACTAAAAAGTTACCTTATATTCAAGTAAAACAGGAAATGCATTTTAGTCAACAACTGAAACAACACTGAATTCATGGTAGACTCAACAAAAATAACTTCAGACAGTGTACATAACTGAGTATAAGTTCCACCTATGTGCAACTACACATTTATATCCCTGTCTGCAAAACATCTTCTCACATGCTTATCTTTAAACAAGGAGATTAATCACAAGTTTGGAGAGAAAAAGGTGAGGGATCATCTATCCTAAGAATCTGAGCCCTAGGTTTTTCAATCTATTTTTCCTAAACATATATAAATGCAAGTTTTTCAGTTAAAAAAAAAAATCATTATTGCCATTTATGTAAACTAAGAAAGTTCTTTCTTAGAAAAACAAAACCAAAAACAAACAAACAAACAAAAACCCAACCAAAAAACAAAACAAAACAAAAAAACCCCACCACCTCTGCATTTCATATTATTATTACCGAAGTCTGCAAAGGTTACTCCCCTGGAAGAAGGATATAACAAAGCTTCTTCCCCTAAGTGAATTTGGCAGTGTTTTGTGAAAAACGGATGTTACTGTCTCTGCTTTCCTTCTCTGTTACATACAGTTACTACATATATCCCTGCCCCTTAAGAATATAGCTAACATTTATAAATGTATAAAAATGCGGGGGGGTGTGAAATAATACTATACCAATGAGGGAAAGTGCAAATTCTAAATTTAGGGTTCTTAATAAGCTTATGTTTTTCTCTATGAAAGCATGGAAATGAAAAACCAAAGAGTTTTTCTTTTGTTGTTCAAGAGCTTGAAAAATTAAGTTCAGTATTCACATTGTTTACCCTCTGCTAATTAATAACAGCAAACTGTTTGCTGTTACAGTAAACAGAAAAAGCCATTAAGCATCAGCATTACATGTACTCTGAATTCAAGAGTAAATGGAAATTGGCTACTCTGGACACCATTTAGCTTCTGGCAAATACTGTTTTCAATGCAACCAGGTCAGAAAGTCCAGAAAGACTTATATCACTAATGATGATTTCAGTCTTGATTTCTGGGTTTGTGGGTGGTTTGTTTGATGGTGGGATTTTCTTGTTTGTTGCGGTTGGTCTTTAGTTTGTTTGGTTGGGTTTTTTAACCTAAACAGGCTAAAAAAACCCCAAAATAAAATTAAAAAAAAATTTAAAAATCAAGCTTTTTACAATGCTCTAATTGAACTCTGGTGAGATTGCTCAAATTTAGTCCCTGATCTCTTTTAGGAATGTGAGTTACCATTCATGTGAGTTTCTATTCATATAAAAAGTATAAACCAAAATAATACCTATGTGAAGGATAATATAAAGTATGACTAATTTTTATCACAGAATTAAATTTTTAAGTTGCACCATTCTTATTTCTAACTTTAGCAGTGCATAGTATCAAACACTCATGAAAGTATAAACGTGCTAATAAAGTATTTTACCGTGTTTTTTAAAGATGGTCTCCTGTTTCTCCCTTCAATACAAAACTACTTTAGAACCAGAGCCACTTTTCTCCCCTCAATACAAAACTACTTCAGAGCAACTGTCTATAAGAGGATCAATTACTGGAAAGCTTTCTTTGAGTATCTTATTTACATTTTTATTGCAGTTGCAAAAGACTTCACCCCCATCCCCAGTATCACAACATGAATGTAAGGATACATTAAAAAAATCTCCCCATCAAAAAAAGAAAACATTCTGTATTTTAAAACATTTAAAACTGCTAAAAGCAAACACCATATTTCTAAATAAGGAAGCACAGAGTCATAGAATTGTTAAGGTTGGAAGAGACCTCAAAGACTGAGTCCAGATGTTAGCCCAGCACTGCCATAGTGACTGCTAAGCCATGCTTCCAGGTGCCACTTCTACACAACTTCTGAACACTTTTAGGGATGGTGATTCCACTTCCCTGAGCCACCTATTCCAGTGCTTCACCACCCCTTCAATGAAGAAATTTTTCCTAGTATCTAATCGAAACTTCCCCTGCCACTTCCTACCTGTGAAAAGAGGCTGCCCCCACCTCACTACAACCCCTTTCAGGTAGTTGTAGAGAGCAATAATATCTCTCCTGAGCCTCCTTTTCTCTAGGCTAAACAGCCCTCAGCTGATCCAGACCCTTCATTGATAATTATGAGAAGCATGAAAGCTGAACAAGGAATCTATGTTTTTTTCTAGCTTGGGTAATTTCACTTTTCCTAACTTGCCTACCTCATGAAATGCAGTTCTCTACTTAAAATACTATTACCATCAGAGAGCAAAATACCTAACAAGTAACAACTTTGATGGGAACATGCTTAAAAAACAGTGAACTCACAACAAGTAGGTTTACAACTTACCTTGCTAATACCTTGTTCCTATATATAATCTGAGAACATGCAAATGTTAAAGCATGTATATAATGTCATGTAAAACACTGTTAACTACCAAGTTCTTTACATTTAATATGCCTGAACAATTCACTGAAACAAAGCCTTAATGACCATACCACCTCCAGAAAACACTCAGTATTAGAGTCTATTATGTTATGCAGCCTGACAGAATCAGGAATCTGCCAACATTTGATTATACTGTAGTTCTTTTTTCTTTGTACTGTGTTCTTTGCTCCTATGGTCAGTCACTTCACAAACATGCACCAACTGCCCTTCCTGAGGAGAATGGGAAAAATAACAGATATGCAAAACCTACACAGATCAGAAAGCCTAAGTACCTGACATTAGCTACTCTTGCTAGACTTCCATCCTCTTGGTGTAAACCATACTCTCTCCTTAAACATATCATCATGAATTATCAATTTGAAATTTCTTTCTATTTGGTGAGTACCTGTGATCTGACATCACAGGGCAAGCTAACACTTTTCTCTTGACAGGAATTCTGAGAGCCCTTCCTGAGTTCTACAGGTACACAGAAGGTCAAGGCTCCTCTAAGTACATTTCTCGATAAGGCCAACACAATCCAAACTCAAGTGTAACAAAAGGCAAAGAAACAACAAAATCCTCAACTGAAAATAAAAACAGCATACTTACTTGCAGTACTCACAACATTTCTTCCCAAAGTGTTAGTATTGTTATCACTGCTACTCCGGCTTAAATTCATGTTGTTTGTGGCATTGGTACGTGCTATGTTTGCCACTCTCCGTACGAAGGACTCCAGGCTAGACGTTTCTCGAGAGGATAAGTTCGGAACACTCGCACTGGAGCTCATGGGCGCCCCAGCAGCCAACAGAGAACTGACCGAGAGTCTGTTACTCGCTGAAGAGCTGAGGGGTCGTTGGGAAGCTGCTTCTTTATTAGTCAGTTCAGAGACTGAGCTCACATCAGGAGAGCTTACGCTAACAATTCCCATGGATATAGCACTGGATTCCCCAGGAGTACGTATTGTGTTATCAGGGCCTAACTTCCTCTCTGCATTTTCGTTTCCCATGTCCGCTGTCAAGGTGCTGGTGCTCGCACTGGAAGATGACCCTATGTCAGCCTGAGGCACGCTATCAGCAGAAGACAGAACAACAATTGGTTCATGGACGTCAGTGCCTGAAACTATATTTTGTTCCAACACACTTTCTGATCTCCGCTCCATTTTGGTCGAACCCAAGCTGATGTCGCTGCTACTTGCCACGCTACACACAGAACTGCTGCTTCCTTTTCTACTTGAGGAGCCTGCAGCAGCAGTCGTCTTGTCTGGACAGTTGTTTTTCACCAAGCTGCTCCATGACTGCGTTGTGCCTGAAACAGTGGATGAAACAGGTTTGGGTGATGCCGCTGAATCAGGGTCGTACCCTGGTGCAAGCTTGAGGTCAAACTTTCCTTCTGCGCCCATACGGTAAGAGTTAGAGCCACCAGCATCCCAGGTGACATCAATCCAGCCTGGAAAGGGACAGGAGTTTGTGAGATCCAGCAGAAAGCAGACAGGAGGCGTGTCAGACAGTAGCTCCACAATGTGGGATCAGCTTCTCTTAAGAGCTGTATGTCTGAATCAATGAAATCTCTAAGTAACCCTTAACGCCAATTAAAAAGGAAGTGTTTAAATCTAAACAATTTAGCATTTCGTAATGTTGTCAATTTAGAGGCTGCTTGTTCTTGCTGCCTTAATCCTCAGGGCCACAGAATCCAGCAAAAATGAAGTTTCCTTCAGGAAGGAACCTGACTTACTAGAATCTCTCAAAACCTTTTTAGCATCCATTAAAATTGGATTCTCAAGTAACAAAAATGTATATTAAAACACATCATAACTTTACTAGCAACTGTCAAGAAGCTGTAATTATTACAAGGACATTCAAAAACATTTTTCTTTGTTGGATGCTTATGGATAAGCGTATTTACCCAACAGAAGAGATACCATGAAACTGCTTAGTTTGAGATTTCTTACTCTTAAATTTTAAGAACTAATTTAGTAATACACGGGTTCTAGTTCAGTAAGTTATATATACTCAAACATTCCTTATTAATAAAAAAAATTATGGCAATCAGATAAGGGCTACATCAAGTAAATTTCAGGGTTGCAAAGAGAAATGTTTCATAGAAAAAAACTATCCTGGGATCAGAACAAAATTCCAAAGACATGCTACTCTTAAGTTCCTTTATTAAATGATTATTTTGAGTAGCAATTTTTTTAACAGCTAAATATAGTAAATCTACAATAATGAGGGTAGCATACAAAATTTAGCTAACTAGGACAGAAATGGGAGCACAATGATTTATTTTTACTTGTCTAAATATGTACCACAATCTAAGAGTAACCTAAAAAAATTTTAATATTTTTCACTGTATCTTAACTGCAACAAATATCAGTGTAACTACTTTAACTGATACACATATCATCCAAAAATAAAATCTCTAAAGTTTAGTAATCTTCTGCAATCTCAAAGTAAAAACAAATATCAGGTCCAGATACACACATTATTTTCTTTATCAAAACAGAAAAGAGCTAATATCAAGTAAAATATTCTTTTTATTACAGTCATGTGCACCCTCAGGTTTTAACTATCCAAAAGTCACCACTCCTAGACTAATACAGATGATCACAGGGAATGTGCTATTTACAAATATCACTCTAGAGGAAAAGCAGCTAAAAATGGATAAAGTTTTCAGATATAAGTAAACATCTCATCCTCAAATGAGCAGGTTTAGATTATGTTATTCTTATATGATTTTATTCCTTCCTCATGAGCTATAGTTGAGTAGCTTCATGTGACTAAACCTTTGAAGGATAAAGTTGTAAAGCAAATCTGATTTTTTTTGCTTTTATGATTTGTCTTTTTCATCAAATACAAAAAAAAGTTCCATACTGTAGTTCAACAGTATAATTTTTCCCTTTTATGAATATCTGAACCAAGTATTTTTTTCAAAGCATAACTAAATAACTGGTTTTGTTTTGTACAGTTCCTTTCCCTAAAGTATTAATTACAAGCATTTTTAAATTTGAGCAAGTTTTAAGTACACATTATGTACTCAAAGTTGTGCTGCTCCATCATTACAGTTCTAAAAAACCTCAACATTTGTCTACACTTGTGAACAACAACCAAAACAGTAAATCAGACACTACTTTTAAAATTCTATATGAAAGAAAGCTGTGACAGGAATGAGATGGTTTGGCATCACCATTTGATAAACAAACCTCAATTTCACCTATCATTAAATGGGAAAGTGTTATTGAAACATAGGAACAAAACCACTGATTTGGTAGAATACCACTCACCAATAATACCTAAAGTCTTCAGTTATAATGTAGCAATCGATACTTTTGCATCTGATAAAAAAAATATATGGACGATGGAAGACTTCCCCACAAGCTGTATTGAACAGCTTAAATAAAGTTCAGTTTCAAATCATTTTAAGGGATTGTACTTTGGAGATTTCTCCATGTTTGAGAACTGGCAACTCAACAAACTAGAAGAAACTTTCAAGTCCAGCTAAACATAAATCTAAAAGTGGCTGAAGGTGCTTCAGAAACAAGGCAAGCCTTATATACCTCAAAATAGGGGGAAGAGAAGGGAAATGGTGGAAAGCATGTTCAGCAGACAAGGTCACCACCTCTCCTGGAGCCTCTTCAATAACTTAACTTCCTGAGTACTGACTTCCCTGGCTGTTGCAGATTTTTATTTTGCTCCTTAAATTAATAAATTGTCATGCTTTAACTAACAAACAAAAACTTGATCCCAAAGAAGCTTGCAAGGTAGGAAAGGTATAGGATATAACAAAAGTCAAGAAAAATATTGCAAATGCTCAGTTAGAAGAGATGAGGAAGGTAATTACAGATTTTGCAGGCCCAAAGCTTAATTTATCAGTTTGCATCACTCACCTTCATAAAGTTTGTAACAGATGTCTAAATAACATTTTCATATTTGAATAACAGTTCAATATTTGAATTAACCAAAGCTGTATGAAAGTTTCATTTACAGCAAGAATTTTTTTCATGCGCTCAAATGGAATTTCACACATGGACCCCAACAGCTGTAGTATTTTAAGCTTCTGCCCTCCAAAGTATTTAAACTTGTATCAACTTTATCAAGGCATTACAGAGGAAGTACTTGAATACTACCCATCCTGCATGATGTAATCATGCAACAGATATAAATCCATAAATTCAGGGAATTCATGCTCACCATTATGCAGTTCTCCTGTAACAGTGCCTTCACCCTGTGGGCTTCCATCCTGATCTCTCCATTTCCAATCAATTCCTCTGATTACACGAGCTCCTGGAACCATGTATTTTAACACCTGAGAACGGACCAGACGTCGCTGCCTTCTCAGATTTGCTTCAGCTTCTTTAGCAGCTTTTCCTGCAAGAAATGTAAATTTAAAAGACTTAAAAGTATTGAATGGGGAATAATTTTGAGCTTATTTCTAAGCAAGTTCAACTGCAAAAGTTAACCTCCTTCTTTACACTGATTTTTATGTTGTATGCTCATTACCATTTTAAAGGAGCAAATATTATATATATATTCTTTTTCTTACCCAGCTGATCTTCACATACTCCATTCACAGTGCCATAAAGTTCAAATCCAGACAGGGAGAGGTAGTGTGTTTGCCCACTGGCATTCTTTCCCATCTGTTTTATTCTAACATGTCTCCAACCTTGTTTCTCATCTTTTGGAGGATCTAAAGGCCATGTTGCTGTAGACCTTGAAGTTTATTAGAAAGAAGTGTTGGCAAGTAACAGGAAAAAAAAGACAAAACCAAAAAAACCTTAGTACCAAAGCAAACAAAACAATAATGTTCATCATGTATGCACATCACAAGATACATAAACCTATTAAGACCAGGGCAAACTTTGGATGAGTGTTGGTGTTATGACTTTTTAAAAAAAAAAAAAAAAAAAAAAGGCAAAATTTACAGTGATGGAAAAGCACAAATACTATTACGTGAACCACACAGGGAACCTATGAATCACTTAATCTCCAGTCCATCCTTCATAATTTGTATCACTTACCACTTCTTTAGATAGATACCTTATTACAACCACAATACACATTATATTATATTAGTCTACAGTCAAAGACATTTTTAACTGCACTCAGTTTTATGAAAAATGATAAAATACATTGACATACCCTGGTTCATTGAGACTGCAGTCATCAACATGAGTATACAAAGTAGTCCAGTTCTGTCCATCCTTAGATACCTGGAAAACCCAATTTCTGAGAGCAGATCGTCCATAACCTCGAGCATGGCGTAATGTGTAGGCTGATGGTATAACCCAAAGGCCAAGGTCTATGGCAAACCAAGCATTCTTATCATCATTAGTGTGACAATTGAGAGCTGAACTGTCACGGCTCAGGATGTCTTCCAAACGACCATAAGGCAGATTTCTTCCTTCTGAGGATGTAACCACTACTAATCCATAGGCTGCTGGATTTACCCACTCATATGCAGTTCTGTATTTGAAGAGAAATATACTGTTCAGTTATTACTTAAATTAAAAAAACTGGTTTCAGCAACATTTGACATTTACTGTAAATTGCATATAACAGCTGAGTTTATCACACACTGAAATTATCAATATAATTTTAGGAAATTAGATACTTTACACATGTTCCAAATATCACTTTGGCTGTCTGTGGTTTTTTTTAAACACAGTAGCAATGAAAAAAACCCAAATCAACAAAATCAAATAGACTCATGGCAATCAAAAATAATGATCCAAACTTCCCCACTCCTTCATCTTGTTAGGGAAGCATACAAACAAATTCTCAACACAAGCAATTCATATTTTTCTATTATTTAAGCAGATCCAAAAGAAGTGTAATTCTATTGATTAAAAGATACCTCCCACTTCTAAGAAGATAACAGAGTTCACTTCATTATGAATTCTTTGTCCCCAGCCTGCTTCACAGATTATTGTGTCTGACTTTAAAATACCTAGCATTGAAAAACTCACTTTGCATTTGTTCCAATCCAGTAAATAATTCCATTTTCATCAAAATCATGTTGATGCCTGAACACAAATGTCTGGCCTTCTCGTAGCTTTCGGACAAAAACAAATGAAGCCCTATCAAAGTCGTACCATTGCTTTGCTACCTACACATGAAAGAAAAGAAATTAAATATTAAAGAAGCAGAATATAACTATTCCCTGTGAACTCTAGGTGTGTGGTACGCAGCTCACCATTTTCAGGAGATACTGTTCTAGAGATTCAACAGTTGCCAGTGGCTCCATCTTGAGCATTCTACCAGTTCGATCTATTAAAGATGTCTCCCCCGAGGCGCGTTCCAAACGAAACCTCAAGCGCCTTGTCAGTATCTGAAAGAACAGCTAAACATTAATATAGGCTTTCCTGTTTAGGTTTTGGAAGTTTAATAAAAACAGTGTATTTCACTACAACCATTTTAGTGGCCTATCAAGTATCTTTGTTGCTCTAACTTAAGCACTGCATTCTAATGAAATGCTTTAAAAAGTAATTTCCTAGTACTACCTTTTTTCAATTATCCAAGCAATTCTTTACTATGACAATGTTCAAGTCAGTTACACGCTCAGCTAACATTTTCTCACTTTTCCTATGTCTTCACAGCTTTTATTTGTTGACTAGCAAATACAATAATATAGAAACTGAAAACCATTTTCAAAAATATTGAACAGTAACAGTGGTTTTGCAACTTTTTAGAACTATTTCCTACACATTTAACATGAAAACAGAAATATTTATACTTCCCTACCAATGTTGCAAAATCCTGAACTGTGCTTTCAAATAGAAAAGAAATAATAGGAAAAAAAATCATATTTCAGCCAAACTGCCAAGTTTTCTGTATAAGAAGCTGCTGAACCTGGAGGCATCTTGCATTACCGATTGAACAAAGGGCTGTAGACAGGACCCTTTAATGTCTATCTCCTGTTCTTACTAATAATTGTCTTGTAATCACAGTAACATGCCCTTTAACTAGAGAGCATGTTTCTATACAAAGACAACAATACCTGAAGACAAAAGAAAGAACACATTATCTCTTTCATCAAAATTTACTTTTAACTTACAGTGTTAAAGTGAGAGTAGAGGAAGAGCCATGCATTTAAGTGTTAGATGAAATAGATGCCAAAATTTAGTTGTTCTTAATTCTACCCACATCTACAAGAATGTGATTCTTGCGGACACAGTGTGCAACATATAACCTTTAGTTGTGCACCTCTCAGTGTGATTTGCTGTTATCCCTGTGCACTTACTTGAAGATTATATGTAGATCCTGGTGTATCATACAAGTGGAGAGGTAGACGTTCAATAGATTCTAACACTGCTATCAATTTCCGAATCAATGCAACTGCTGGACGACTGTGAGAGAGAACAGTTACTATGTTACCACAAAACAAAACAGAAAAAATGCTACAGTATCTCAGAAAATGGGATCCAGTTGAGGAAACTACCTCAACATGCAATTTCTACTGATGGTATCTGTTCTAGTCACACGGTTACAGCACAGTAAGAAAGATACTAATCTGCAGAGTGATAAGTCACCTTTATTTTGTCACTAGATGTTCTATAGGTTGACACTTAGGAGATAAAAATGTTCAACTGCTACTTCAATCTTAGATGCTGTCTTTTAAAATCAATTTTCTATTCCATTGAAATGGAAATAACAGGTATTTTGTCTTTAAATTATTTCAAACATACCATAGTGTTTCACAATTTCAAAGGGTATTTTCTTGGTTTGGTATTATTTTTACCTTTCATCATCCTCATTTTCACTGAATGCTGTTTTGAAAACATTTATCCTCTCTACCAGTTGACTACAGTCTTGTTTCACATCCAAATCAACATTCTAAAAGGAAAAAAATCAAGTTACATTTCATATAATTTATTTAATTTTTACACAGGCAAAAACATCTATGTAGTCTCACTGAAATCTGGATTTGAAGTCTGTATGTGAAAAGCTAATCACCAGACACTAGACCTGAACAGACCAGAACATAGCTGATTTACAGATTTTTAAAGGCTCATTCAAACTAAAGTCATCCATTGTGATAACTTATCTTCAATAGGTAGACAAGTAACTGGAGCAAGTCTGCACAATTTTCACAAAGACAGGAAGAAGACAGATTTATAAAGGATATTTTAAATTACGGCACATGCTTTATTTCATTTTTAGGAAGTTTTTCTTTTAATATTTATGACTATAAACTCACATTGTTTAAAACTGTCAGCAGCGATTGAACTAAGCCACTACTGCACATTTCATATGGAGAAATAGTATTCTCATCCTTCAACAGTACAATTAAGTTTTCCAGAGCAGTCTTCATTAAATCTCTCCAAGTATTTTCTCCCTCAATGCACTGAAAGACAAAAAGATCATTATCATGAAACAAAGCAATCTGTCCACTTGCTTCAGTTGAAAAATAACATCCTAGGGAAGTACCTAACTAGGTAATACATGCATTAAAACTCCCCACATTCAGACATGCTATGACTCTTCTTCACATCATGGCAGACTCCTGAGTATTATCTGATTTCCAGTGATGTCACACATTAAAAATAAAGGAGATACACTTACCTGCCTGTTTGCATGAAGTTCCCATGCAGACTCTAACTGTGTTGCTATGTTCCTCAGTGTTACAACTACCCCTCGAGGCATACTTTCAACTGCTTTGAAATGATCATCATACAAATCTCTTGCCATAGTGCGTACCTGCAAATGGATTTTGATAATCAGAAATCAGATCTTCCTGTAATAAGACTGTTACTAGACTTCCAGATACTGCAACCTTGGTCATTTTTTTAAGTAAGTCCACAACAGGCGGACAAATAGGGAAGAATAAAAGCCCATGTGCATCATGAAATGGCGAAGATTGTAAAAGGAAAAAAAAGGTACAGAGGTATAAATGGAAATACACAAAAACTTATTGACATAAATGAAATTTATAATGTATTAAGTTACAGCACAAAGGGCAGTAGGAAAAGGTATGATTCTCAATCTGTCAATCTTTCTTTTAGAACTGTATAATGGATCAGGTAATCTTTTTAAATGTAAATTAAGCAGGTTTAATATGGTTTCTGAATGCTCTATCAACATTCCTTAAACTAATTCACACAAAGTCTCTACACAACCTCTTAGAGTAAGAATTACTTCTTCTACAAAGCCTGGTTCACATAAGATAGAGATTAACTAAGTTCTTATTAAATAACATCTTTTTTTTTGTAAGAAATTTCCCAAAAAAATCTTTCCTTTTCATTATCATTCAATGTGCTACAATAATGTATTACACAGGCTTCAGATCTACACAGTGCAACCTTAGGTGTAAAAGAGCAGTGCCTTTCTTTTATCATCCCACCTACTATCCTTCACATACAGTATTTCAACTTTCAATTTAGTGTCACATTTCCTAAGATATGTGTCTTTAAATGCTGCAGATCCAAGATACAGAATATATTGGCTGCATTGTTAGAAACTGTAAGACAGTTCAAGACTAAAGATTAGCCTGAGTCCTTGGCCTAAGTGGATCATAAAATGTACTGTTATTTTGTGGGGTTTTGTAAAGAGCTTAATACTTGATTTCTTAGTTCCTCTTTGTTATCCTTCATTTTGAGGAGAAAGAATTTTACAGATATCTAAAATGAGGGTGTTTATTCATTTTGCTTCACAACCACAACTCTTTAACAATGCAGACTGTTCATTTCCAGCACCCTGTCCCAATATCCAGTCTGAAATTAGTACCCAGATGAACAAAAGTATTATATGCCTCTGACATAATTGTAGTAACATCTTTTCTTGTGGCATAAAGACAAAAAATCAAAGCACAAAACCTAAAGAATTATACAAATGCAAGGAAGGAAGACTGGATTTTCCTACATTTAAAAAAAATAGTTTTCTTCTTAAGGAGCACAGAATTTACAAATTCTGTTGGATAACATCACCTAAAGAAGTGCTTTGTTCTGATTGATATTTTCAAGCCTCACATAAAATTGTACCTAGTTGAAATCAGAGATTTTAATCCTCTAGGAGGAAATTACACCTAAGAATATTATAATATAAAACAAACTCAATTACATTCTAAACATAAAATTTACAGCTGCTCACCAACCTTTTGCTTTGTCTTCTCCAGTTTAGATTTCAGCTTTCTTCCTCTTTTGCCTGTCCAGCCAGTCACAAATTCTGACCCTGCAACATGTATTTCAGAAAAGTCACATTTTCTCACAGCTATGAAAAGCAACAAATAACACTATCTCATACACACTTGTTCCTACCTGCACATAACACATACCTACATACTTACCCAAGGAAGTTTCAGCTGTAAACGAATGCTTTGTTCCTCTGTTGGACTCAAACACAAAGCCTGGCAGGTCTTCCTTCAGGATTGTAGCCTGCTGACCATCAGAATTGTGAATAGCAATTTCTCCTTCTTTTAAACAGGTCAGTGACCAGTTTCCTACAGTAAGTTTAGTTGGCCCTGGTGTTGATAAAATTGGCTGGCTTGTGGTAGATGGTTTTACTTGGCTTCGAGCCCTCTGCAACTTCTCAAGGAACTCACTCCTACTTTCTATTTAAAAAGAAACAAATTTAATTTTTTCCAACAACTGCTTCCATCATTATGCAGCTTATCTTTTTTTCAAGAGCAAAACAACTGAGCACATTCAATGCAAAATTAAGTTTGAAATTAAGGGTCTCAAAGTGTGCTAAATTTCGGTGTGGTATACTTCTGTACTTCAACAGTGGTTTATTCTATGATCGCATCAAATCTGCAATGCAACAATACAACATCCTTCTGAAAGATGCAATCTGGATGTATTAATTCATCATTACAATTATAATAGGAAGACCAAAGAAATTCAGTATAAATTTTAAGTCTTTGAAAAATGGGTCTCAGAGTAACAAGCATGAACTATTCTCAAATGTGAGTTTTTAGAAATAAGAAATAAAAAAACCTACTCCAAAAATATCACATTTATTAAATCATATATTTGTATTTTAATCATTAAAAGGCTGACTACATAACTTTTCAAAAATTCCATTTCAAGTAAAAATGGAAGCATCTCATTAAAGATGACTGCTGTTTGCCTTTTGCTATAGAGACAAACACAAGGCTTTTTAAATCTTCCCTTTTTTAATAATACAAAATAATGCAAAAAATAAATATGCACTCAAGGCACAACATTCTTTATTGCTTAAATTTCATAGCATACACAAAGAAGACTTATAAAAATAAATGGTCTTTGATATGCAAGATGAAAATTCTCTTGTTTTCAGATTTCCATAATTAAATTTTAGTGAATTTATTATGTAGCATATGGCACTGAAAGTATCATATTTCTACATGGTTGAGAATACTTTCAGGTTCCCTTGGACATAATTTTGAGACTTACTTAAAGCTTCAGAATTACCATTAAATTTCAATTTTTGCATTGAATTTTTTTTCCTAAAAATTCAAACAGAACAGGTCTAGTGTTAATGTGGAGAGGGGTGAGTACAGACCTCCCAAAATATTTACAGTATATAGATCTGACCACCCACCCCAACTTTCATCATGCAATAATACACACTAATAGATTTCACTACTCAATCCTCTATACTCTTGCCAGTTGTGAAGTTACTAAAAAGTATACCATGAGATTAATCAGTAATGATTTAGAACAGCAGAACATATAGCACAGTTCAGGACTTAAAGATACTATTCTGAGTCTATACTGTACTGTAGTCATTTGAGTTAACAAATATTAATTTTTTAAGTAAAAAGGCTGCTGCACATGCTTAGAGCTCATGGTTAAAGTTCAGGCAAATGACACTGCAACATCAGCAATCTTAGTAGATGTCCATTTGACTACATATTGCAAGAAGCATTATCTAATCCTACATTAGGTCCTTTCCCTCAAATATTCTGACTAGGTATCTTATTTATTCAATCTTTTTTGAAAGACTGGTTTGAAGTAACAACTTAACTGCTCAATCTGACTTCTTCTAAGTTCTCCTCATTCCAAATTCTTCTGGCTGTTGTCAGTCCACTCATCTTATACAGAAATAGTCTCATTCCCTTGCCCAGACCACTTGGAAGGAAAAGCCCAAAAATTTGGCATCCAGGGGGGATGAGAATGTAAAAAATTATCTTCGTGACTCTCCTTAACACTGTATTGTATGATAAACAAGTATCTCAACACAGGACTTGTTTACCTTTTAAGGCATTAACCTTATTAAAAAGAATGCAAAAACACATTTCTGCCCCAAAAGTCAATAAATCTATAAGTGGTTTCCAGCTGCATTATAATCAGAAACACTATATTGCATTTTGTCTTCTTGCCCCAAACTTGATGCAGCAAGTCATAAGCACTTCATTTCCATCCTGAATCATAATATGTTCTGTTTTTTCACTCAATGGTTCATCAAAAACATAGTAATATTACAAAGCATTTTATGTCTGCAGGTTCATAAACACATGAACTGCTGCAAAAAAGATGAAACATTAAGAGGGTTGTTTCTGCATCCAGAACAAGTCATGTATTCTGTACAGAAAACCAGAACCACCTGTGCATTGCCAGTGCATAAGGTCTGTTCCCTTATCCTCTCTCCAACAATTAAGATGCTGTAATTTGTTTTCCAATCTCAATGAGAAACTTTCCACTACTTTGTCTTCAAACACATGCAAATTCATTCTGCTAGCTAGAAGCAAACAACAAATCACCATTTCAACCTGCTTTTCCTGGGATGGCCACTACAAAGTGCTTTTAATGACTGGGGTGAAAAATTAGGTACGCATGGAGAAAAATCAAACCAAAAAGTTAATATGCTTTTACTGGCAAGATGTTTACTTAACACAATTCACCAAGAAAGTCAAGTTATGGCCACATGCTATCTGATAAAATGCATCACAATTAACTGACCACCTTCCACCTGTTTACATCCTTTACTATTTAGTAAGCCAATTCCTGCAAAACAAAATAGCTCAAATCAAATTATATAAACAAATGTAACAGTCTCCAAACTTAACCTGGACTTGAAATGCAAAAAGCCTACCTGAGCTATCGGATCCTCCTTCAGGGCTCCCACTGGAATACATTGTGGCCAGCTTTCCATCCAAGATAAATCTGAACCATCCATTGCTACCATTAGATAGCTCCAGGGCTGCAGCATCACTCCAGATATACAGGCAGTCCCTTCCCCTAATGATTGACCAGTCTCTCCAGTGGTACGGTTTACCCTGCTGCAGCTCTTTAGCATCCTCCTGTGGTTCATCCTCCTGTAATAACATTGTGTTAAGCAATAACAAGAACAAAAAAAAAATCTCCAATCCATTAAAAAAAGGAAAAAAACCCCAAACACAAAAAAAACCACAGACATTTTTAAAAGGAAAAGATTCTCTCTCTTTAGGAGAGAATTATTCAAACCAAAAGTGTAGGAACTATACTATTTCTGCCTGTAAAATACATCCTTTAAAGTATTCTTTAATAGAGTAAAGTACTTCTCAGAAGTTTCCTTTCACATACAGCTTTATCCGCTCAACAATAACAACAGCCTACTGCCTGCAACATCCACCTCTGTTCAAAACTTGAATTGTTGAGAAATTAATCACAAAATGACTGAGACTGGAAGAAACCTCTGGAAGCCATCTAGTCCAAAGTCCTGCTCAGGGAGGGCCATGTATGACTGGTTATCTAGGACCATATCCATATGACTTTTAATATCTAACCACTAAAAAACAAAATCAGCATCCCCCCCAAGAAACCTCAGACAACTCAAACTCCACAGCAAAAAGGTGTAACTATGCACTTAAGATTTAGCTATAAATTTAATTGAATTGGTAACAAGAAGTCTGTTATCCATTCAGTTCATCTGACTGGCAATAAGACTTGGAAATTGATAACTTCAATATGTACTTATGGCTTTCATTAAGCAGAAAATTATTTTCTTTTTAATATATTTAATATCAACCTCTAAAACATCTGGAATTATTTAATGCATGAACATCAAAAGAGATACACTTCTGATACAAATACTTTAGGAAGGATTCATTTTGTCTGCCAGTCACTTTCCAAACACCAGGCAAAATCAAGCACCCAACAACTTGACCACAAGGAAGTATGAACAGGAAAACTCATCAGATAATATGCTAACAGAAAGTCAAAGTAGAAAAGAAAACAACTAAAACAAGTGGTATAAAATAAGCATTAATTTAATATCCTAACTCCCTTGCCCTCGCCATTTTTGTAACCATGAACATTTTATTAGAATTGTCAGTTTTACAGTAACAAATGAAGCAAATAAATCAATTCCATATGCTTACCTTCTCGGGTTTAGACTCCTCCTCATTTTCATCATCAGATGATGGCCCCGCCAAAGTTGACACTTTACTAATTACACCAAGTCTAGCCAGTTGGTCTAGAAAAAGATCACCACCTTTATCCACTAAATCCCTTATGATTTGCAAGGCTAACAAATGGCCATCATCATCATCCTGTAGTACATTGGGATGAAAAGAACAAAGGAGATCTTGTTACTTTATACGCTGAAATGCACATATGGTCACAGATGGAAACTGTAAGTTATAGGGTTAGTTATTAACAAATACATGGAATTAATGAGTATAACTCCCTTTTTTGTACCAGTAACTCCCAGTTTTGTACCCTTTCGTAAAGGGTAACATTTACATTCCTCCTACCTCTTGATCAAGCACTGTAGCTGTAATCTCAACCAGTATTGTGGGCAGGTTG
Source organism: Cisticola juncidis (assembly GCA_013400215.1). Classification (NCBI taxonomy): domain Eukaryota; kingdom Metazoa; phylum Chordata; class Aves; order Passeriformes; family Cisticolidae; genus Cisticola; species Cisticola juncidis. Next base: position 177,315 of record VXBR01006880.1, read on the forward strand.
TGGCCAGCATCAGAGTCACAAACCTCTTTCAGCAGTGCCTCAGAACAAAAATGTATCATTTTTCTAATGAGCGCAAGACTTGCTTTCCTTGAAAAGATTATAGAAAAAAAAGGTTCTTACAGTGATAAAGCAAGCAATAATCAAAGCAACAAAAAGGTTCAAGACAAGACTTCTTTTGTACTCTGTTATTCATGTTTTCAAAACACAAGAAATTTCACCTATTTCAGTTCTTGTTATCAGTAAAATAACTTATTAAGTCCTAGATTATCTTTAAGTATAATGCACCGCTTGATTCTTTGATTCTACAGCACTATCAGTCCAACATATACTTTACTCCTCAACCCTTTCCTAGGTAAACCTATTCTGTGTCCTGTCTTTATCCACTTCTGTTGCTGGCAACTTACTTCTGCATACTTTGTCACCCTCAGAAGTATTCAGCCCTTCCTTTTAGTCATATATTTCCCCATGTTTCGACATCCCTATAACTTTTCACTCTAAGCATACTATTAGATCATCTAGCCTTCCACACTAAGAACTATAATTAATCTAAAAGCAAACCACTCCTGTAGGGTTATAGATGAATTTTTTTGACTGATTTACAAAAACACAGTTTTTCTGATACATAAAGTTAACTTTCAAGTAGAAAGCCAACTACTTCTGGCACAATCTGCAACAATAATTAATCCTGCATAGACTGTTAACATAGTTTCTTACTTCTTTTATTTTAAATCACCTAGTTTAAGCTTTCTATCATCAGCTCATGCGGAGTCTATCTCTGCTAGAGGCCTTTCTTACGTAGCATTTTCAAAACCCAAAGTACCTGTAAACACTAGGAACATAACAAAAGAGATTGGAATAAATGTCATATTTGTAGTATAAAAGGCTAAGAGGTTATGATCAGATGCAACTCATCACAACCATTTTGCCATGCACAGTATTCCCTTTTAAGTAATAAATTAGACTACATTTAGCAATTCAACAGAATTACAAGGAGCATCTTCTCCAGTTAACACACTGTTGAGTAAGCCTTCTAAAACCTTCTAAAATATCTTTTTCTAGTCTTGCTGATTTTCCAGTGAATGCATCTTGATATCACTTTATTAGACTTCCTCTACTAAATTACAACCTTCATTACAGTGGCTACAAACAGCTGTAACCAAACCCTGATGCACAGCATACACAGACTATATGAACACAGCATTCTTTCATCATGCTGCTACAGTAAAGAGTATGCTCTGCTCTCCCATGACTAACCAGGTTTTTTCCAACACATCACTTCACCAGAAAGGAAAAAGTGCTGCTTAAAATGCTAAGTAAAAATCACTCTTGCAACACTTTCCAAACAACCATTTCTATTCAAACATATATTGTCACCAGCACAACTTAAACATTGAGATTTACTTTGGCTTTTTCAAGCAAGTATTAAGAAATTATCTCTCATGATATTACCTTATTGAAGGCAACATAGTTTGTTGAAATGTTTGTGCAAACACAGGCAATAGTCTTTTCAAGTATATGGGTGCCATTTCTGGATCTCCTTTAGGTTCATTACATTCCTCCTCATCCTTGTTTGCATCTTTCTTTTTCTTCTCATCCCCTTTGTTGACAGGACACATCCAATCCCCTGGAAAATTTTTCCCCAATACATTCAATTGCAAAAGTCAACAAACCAAACAAGAAACCCTTCAAAACATCCAAGTTTTCTTTACCAACATCCAAGTACCTCAACATGAACATGCACTCCTAAAAATATACAATTTACACATGCATGACTACTTGAATAAAATTATTTAATAGCAAGAACCACCTGTGGCACCAGAATTCTCAGGAACAGGGAAAGTGCAGTTCCCATTCAGAAAGAAAGGATACTAGAGAAGTTACCAAGGTTGACATGCTCTGAATCCACAACAAAATCCCAGTCTAGCCTGATCCCACAGCTGAAGAGTAGAACAACTGGCACTGCTCATGCTCACTCGGTTATTTCTTTGGTATTTCCCCTCACTTAACAACACCTTATGATTCTAAACTTTTTATGCATACTTTAGAGATTAAGGAAGGTATTTATTTATTTTTTTAATTTATTTTTTAATAACCTTAATTGAGTAAAATTCTAATAACTGCATAAATTAATTTATATCAGCATTTCTACTATAGGAAGTGTTATGGACTTAAATATTACACTCACCTGGAGACTGAAGAATAGCTACTACTTCACTGTGTCCCCTTTCCCGAGCTTTGTCCAGAGGAGTTTTCCCATCTTCATCTCTCAAATCAGGATTTGCACCATGTCGTAAGAGAGTCTGAGAATAAATATTTTTATGTATGAAAAAAAATTAGGATTTCTTCTTCCAAAATAGCAGACGTGCTTTTCATATATCACTCCTCCATTCTCACACTTGTAAGTATTCTGTGCTTTTTATACCTGTAGAGCTAATATAAACTACTTTTATTCAGTACTGCCCTATAATGAAAAATCTATGTTTTGATAAATACTGTAAAGAACATGTAAATATTTGACAGTGCATGTGTTCAGCATACTGTATTGAAGACATTTTGAACAGACCATGACGAAAAGTCAGCAGGTAATGCTTCTTAAGGGTCAGTTTAAACCATACCTTTGCTACCTGAGGTCTTCCAAAACATGCTGCGTAATGTAATGAGGATGACCTCTGACCTCTGTTAACATCAGCACCCCTTTCACAAAGGAATTCTACCTGTTAGACAAGAAAAAGGAAAATAGGTTTTTTATCTTCCTTTACATAAATAATGCAACTTCTTAAGGATCTATAAATCTAATTTACCATTTCCTGAGTTCCAAAAGCTGAGGCCCAGTTTAAAAGAGTTTGTCCTACATCATCCATAAAATTTACTTCAAAAGCTGAAAGATAAAATTAAATAAAACAGTTAAAGTTCCCACAACTATAAACTAAAGTTCAACAGTATTTTTGAAATGAAAAGTCAGTCTTTAAAAAATAAGCATCCTCAATAATTCTGGAGAAGTATTTATGCTCTTAATTGCAATAAAAAAAGGTGGCATAGATATGATTACAAGACCTGTTATATATTTAACAAAGTAAGTGAACTCATAGATAATGATTCTCAGTGAACTACTTCAGCATTTGTTATGACACCCCAGATTACAAAAATCAAAGATAAAGCAAGCATTTTCTTTTCCAGAGTACTTTTCTTACCTCCTGTGTCAATTGCATCTATCAGTGCATCAGTATCTTTGCTGCGGATGCAATCTATCAGCTGCCGATGGGAACGCTCCCCAGAGCTATCCAGTCTCCGCAGTCCTGGGATTCTGCCTGTAGATCCAGCACTAGATTTTGGCAGGGCTTTTCTGCCTTCAAACAGTAGCACCAAAAGAAGATCTACTAACCGCATGGTATCCAGCACACATCTCTCATCACCCTGCAACGCACTTTCTATAGAATCTGGAAGTTCAGATCTTAGAAGATCCTGGAAATAATTAAAAGTCTGAACAATAAAAAATATACAGGGCTTTAGAAAATACTATCAGAATTGGGTTTCATTTCCATATGAAATGTTTCCTTTTTTCCCCTCTTTAAAAATAACTTACATGTACATGTGTGTGCACATATGTGTATATATATATATAGATATAAAAAGATAAGATCTATAAATACATATATGTATATCTATCTATAAAATAGCAATATAAATCTTACATATACTGAAAGTATACAAAGGGAAAAGCCCCAAAAAAACAAAAAGCTGTAGCGTAAAAGGATTTCTTACATGTGTTACTACTGGAGAGCCTCTACACAGGGTTGACAACAGGCTTACAATGGTTGACACCTGATTACTTAATTTAGAGTCTGCAGCTGTAGATGGTGCTCCAGTGCTACTCCGTCCAGGTTTGCAAGCTGAAGATGGTCCTGAGGCTGTTCCACCAGCAGCTGCCATGCGAGATAACAACTCCTCAGTTAATCCATGTTTAGCTAATGGGGCTGGGTCAACTCCACGCCGTGTGAATCTGTCAGCTAATGAAGCAAAGCATCTCAAAGCTCCATCTGAAACCTACAAAAAATGTGCAAGAAAAAACGATAAAACATCTTTTACTGCAGATGAGAAGATGCTAAGGGGATATCCACAAGAATACAGGACACATACAAGAACTTGATTTTGCCATGAAGCTTGCTTGTTCAAATTACATTTAAACGTCTACATATTTCCCTTAAGCACAAGAAAGTTTTCAATTGGACCAAGCCTAAAAATAGAACAAACTGGGAAAAGCAGATTTTACTCTTAGATAACTCTGATTATCCACTAAGCACCTGACACAGGGACACAGAGATTTTTGTGACAATAAAATACAAACTTCCAAATTTAGGTTTGTCACTAAAGAGAGGAAAAAATCCAACCAACCAACTGCACACAAAAATGCCCAGTGACACTGTGGAAACAAGGCTTACTGATGATCCTCTTAACAATCCAGCAAAAAATACTGCTGGCCAACAGCCCAGGAAAGGATCCAACTCCTTTTCATGTCAATACTGAAAACAAAGGAAGGTTTTGCCTTTAACATCTATCTATACGCTACAAGTGCCTCGTTCTTTCAGATCAGGAGGTTTTGCACTGGTCTGTCAAGATAACTTGCTTCAGGCACATTTGTCTTTAAAGATGTGCAGTAGCAAACCAGACTGATGTCAAGACATAATAGAACCACACCCCCCATACCTATTCTCTAACCAAACTCTGAATCACGACAGTTCTTACTCCCTAAACTGTCAACTCAGCAGTACATTTTCAAAACAACTGCGCTATCAAGACCAAGGACTTCAAGACATTTACTAATCAACACACAGAAAAAAATTAGGGTATTAGCCAGAGAAGATTTGTATTCCAGAAGACAAAAATCTTAAATCTCCATTAAGTTTGCAGGCTTCTGGTATGGCCTTTACATGCCAAGCATTATCAGTACTCTTTTGCACTGGGTTTTTTTCTTTAATGTATAATGGTCACTGTTTCTGTCCTCTGGCATCTTGCTCCAGTTCTTTGACAACACAGATAAACAATTCTGCCAATCTTTATATACTTTGCAAATACTCCATAGATCTTGACCTTAACAGCTGTCAGGAATACACAAGAAATCTCACTTATTTAACACACTGCATTAGTGGCATCAGTTTACAAAGCAAAAGAGTATTTGGAAAGTATTTACACTTCTTCTCCCAACTTGCAAGTGTAACACAAAGGTTAAAAATGAAACATTATAGATAAAACTGCTCTTGGGGGCTCATGGATCTGATCTTAACTCATCCATCAAGTGGTGTTACTAACTGGCAGCCCAGACAAAAGATGACTAAACCCAGCAACGTAAAAGGACAAGGTAGAGAGCAACAAACTTGAAAAGGGACATTACTGGACAAATCCATAATACACATACAACATCCACTGCCATCCTGAGGCTTATTTAATGCATGTTATATTATTCAAGGATACCAGCGCAGATTTATTTTCTATCAACTGGGTCCCAACTTAAGCATGCTTATCTTTTAGCTTAACTGCTGAACAATTTAGTTAATTTAAACTCTTATTTGCATCTCCAACAGCCCCAGCAACTGCTTTTCTCTAACACCTTATAAATTGGGAAACAGTTAAAATACTACAGACTTAATGGTCTGAATTTCATTACCTTGTCTCAGATGATTAATGTACTAACAAAATTATTTAATGGCTAAAAAACATGATAGTTTGTTATGAAATGGGTGGTGTATGACAGCCCCCTGAAAATTTTAAAGATCTAAAATATATTTTTAAAAAATTATCTCAGAGGCAGAAATATTTAGTTTCCCAAATATGCTGTGCTTAATAAACCAGACTGGAGGCTGGATCTGTGCATATAGAGAAAGGAATGAGGACAGAGGTCAGAATGAAATGGGGACTCATTTCTGAGTGTGGACAAGAAGCCTGGCCAGGCTGCAGCAAGATTTTGGTTAAATGGCTATTCCAGAGCATTAGTAAGGCAAACACAAAAGGATTCTACTAGTAGAAAGATAATTGCTCTGGATTCAATTTCTAGATTTTACAAGGACTATTTCACCTCAAGTTAGTAAACCTACAATAAAGAAGTAGAGCAGCATTTTTACTAGTATCATTTAAGCTGGCTTCCAGTGTAATACTTTAGCATTCACTAGGGATATTTTATTGCTTCTCTTAGTTTGGCAAAAGAAACACAAACCAAATTCATTTTTGCCTCTTAGTTATGCTCAATTTTATAGTGATTGAGGTACAGTCATAAAACAATAATTACTTCAGAAACTGCCTCAAAATGCAAAAAAAAAGAAGTTACAGCATTTTTTTTCAATACAGTTTTCAGAGGTTTAACAAGACTATATTCAAATGCCAGCACTTGGAGCCAAACACTAAGCAGTTGTTTTTATTTTCTTATCATTACAACTATAAAGGAAACTATCATAATACCCAAATATAACAATTTCTATGTCAACATACAGTTAGGGAGGCTTTATTAAGTTACCTAGCCACTCCTTTATTAAACATACCGAAAGTTAAATTCATAGCACATTGAACCAGTTATTACATTACCTGATGGTCTTCATGTTTTAATAAACTAGACAGTGATTCCACACAGATCTCTAAGGAAGAATCCTGAGGCTCCATTTTGCCACAGAGTCTGGATACTACAGCCATAGCTGAATGCAAAGTATCTTTATGAACAAGGTGTCCACTGTCACGAATGAATGTCAGAACACAGTTCAACCCTCCAGCTTCAAACACAGCTCCTGACTCACGGGTACAGATTAATTCTAACACCTATGCCAAAAAGAAATTTAATTTGAATGAAGTACACACAAAAAGTCAGTTATTTATATCCATAGTCAGATACTTATATCCATCTACAGAACTGATTAAGAAAATGAAACAACAGGAAAAAAGAAAAACCCCTCTCTTACTGAACATCTAGAAGGGGCCAAAGCCTCCAGTACTCTACTAGATAGTAGTTACAGCTTTCTTCAAAAATATGAGAGCCAATACAAGAACATCCCCCAAAGGCATGGTTATAACAGGTGTTCATGAAGAGAGATAATAATCTCTCATTGTGGGAGAAACACACAACTGAGTGTTTTGAAACTTGTAAGAGCACTGTCACCCCAGTGATGCACTTCTGAGTTGATTGGAAATAGTAAATAGGAAATACATGCACAAATTCTGATGCCATGGTAATCAAGAACTCCAGCTATATGCTACCACATGGCCATGAGTTATTCTTTAAATAAGAGACTGTAAGGGTCTTCTAAATTTCTCTGAAAACTTCACAAGGATGCAGGGGAGCTATATCTATTGCTACTGAAGAGGCAGCAGACAATTTTTTTACACCAGGTAATTTATCTATATCTGGAGCAATTCTTTATTTCTTTAGTGGCATAAAAATAGCCCTTGGCATTCTATTAGCATTCTAGTCATACAAGATAAACAGGATAATATTTTTCTATTTATTTAAATAAATATTTATAGATATTGTAAATATTATAAATAGTATAAACATTATAAATAGAACAAATATTTAAATATTTATTCTAATATTTTTTGTTTCCTTTTCTATATTATTTTAAAAGAATATAGAGCTGGAAAGAGCACCAGACTTACAAGATAAGCAGCAGTGTCAGCGTGTACATTTTTGTCATAGTCTATGTTTCTGCATCACATTTTAATAAAAAAGAATATTAAGATGCTCTTCAGAAATAGCAAATTATCCAACTCCTTAGAAACAAGAGGTTCTTAAGCATACTTACCTTCACACATTGCTCAGCCAAATCTCTGCTTGTTCTGTTGTTAAGTTCAACAACTACTAAACGATTACAAAGTGCTTTGATAGCTCCATCCACTCCCACAATCCTACGGGTGCATTCAGCCGACACATCCAGGTAATAGGTTATGGCACGAGCTGTTACTTCCAGCACATTGTCTGGAGCACTTTCATCAAGAAAAATTTTGCACAGTGCTGGCAAAAAAGTTCGAGGAGGGCATCTGCAGGCAAAAAACCACAACACATTACTACATTGTGCATACTTCTCTACATTAAGCAATTTCATACACTTCCACGTTAACGCTTTCCACACACACATCATTTGCTCAACTAGTTTATAGTTGGTTCAGAACATTCATTTAGAATGCTGCAACTCACACAGACATGAAAATCCAAACAGGTAGTCTGAAGAGATGTTGCATTAAGAAGCCAACAGAAAAAGACACTCTTGAAATTTTACAAGTCAAATGGGAGAAAAATTTATCTTGTTGGGATTTTCCTATGAATTAACCTCACATCACCCAACAGAATGCATGTTTTCTTAACAGTGCTTCAAGGTTCATGATGATTAACAGCTACTTAATCATAAATTTTTATACACAAAGACTGAAGATTTTGTGTTTAATACACAATTTGATTTTGAGTGGTCCTTCTTCCCTATGTTATTTCCCTTGTCTTTTTATCCTATTTCAGTCTCCTCCCCTACTCCCTGCCTCATTTTTTCCCCTTAATCACACTGAGAACATATCTAATTAATGCAGATTGTGCCTATTGCATTTTCTCTCCATATCCATGTCTCAGTAGCCTCTGGCTCTCCTCTTTATTGTTAGTCTCATTCCATATGCAAAAATGGTGAAGAACATCCCCAAAACCTAAAAACAAAAAACCCAAGCTGCAATGGTCTCCTATTCCTCTGACATTACAGAATATAAACTGAAATAATACTTTTTTATTATTAGAACAGCTGTGGGTAAGACTGATTTGGATTAAAAGTTCCAAGACATGGAGCTATATTTTAAGTCAATTTACCTTCCAGTAGCATATTTAGCATAACTTAGAATTATGATGGCTCACCAGTGTGGTAAAAGACTTCCAAGGTGACAGTGGGGAATTAAGTGAAGGGGATATATGCTGTGACAGCAGTCAAAATAGCTGGATGCCTCAACCCTAGATGGAGGAGACCAGACTAAATCTACAAGAAACAAATGTGGCTACTTTTCCCTCAAGTAGGGTTTTGGTATTCAAAAGATGGCCCAAAACTTTTCTAAATCCAAAGAAGAAAGAATAACATGTTTTTAAGTCTTCCAGACAGGTGAAGTATTTGTTGATGAATCATTCTGAAGACTCAGGTCATCCAGTATCCCATCTGGTATGCAGTGACTCACACAAAAACACCAAATCCTAGGACAGCAAAATGCTAATAGTTTCCTTCAAGATCTTACCATGTTTTATGAAGTAGCTACTAATACTGCCTGACAAATAAATACATTACCCAACAATACCTAAGGACAAATTAATAAGTGAAGCTTCAATAAAGCTCAATCACACATGTAAAACTTATACTGGCCTATCCAGCCTATACTGTCTGTCATTCTTAATAAATTTCTTGTTTGACTCTACATCTTTAAGAAGGGTTTATATAGTAAATTCGTAATTTAGACATTATCCATTGGGGAAAAAAGGTCTGAAATTTGTACTCTTTATTAGATGACCACCATATGCTGACACAAGAAGCATTTCAGTACATAAAATTCAAAGTGGACAATGTATTCAAGGAGTTTGGTGTTGCCCTTTTATACTGAACTTTATGCAACACCAGGCAGATCACTAAAACATTGCTATGAACAATGTTGTTCAAAATATACTGCAAGAAAAAAAAATCCAATAAACACAGCTCTTTAAAAGCCCCAAACAAACCAAACCTACACACATATTACCAAGTGGAAGGCAGGGAGTTCTACTGTCTGTTTCAATACTAGCAAGAGTAGTACACCATTTTTCTTAGATGGCCACACAGCTGTAGAAAGTTAAAAGCCATACTAAGCAAACCTAAAACCTACTTTTGTTCCTATGATTTAACTGCTTATAAAGAAACACAACACAAAAGGAACTCAGCTTTTTTTAAATAGGAAATTTAAAAAATTAAGATTCCTATTATTAAAACACCTAGGAGCCAATTACCCAGCAGACACAGTAAAATACTAAGTTACTAAGGGCATATCATTTATATTGAACTTTTTTTGTCAGTACACAAATGCCAGTGCCCTGTATCAGCAATGCTGTCCGTATAAAAGCACAGCTCTCCAGCACAACTCAATAGTCGAGGGTTTTTTTAAATGACCTTTCTGCCAGAAGTTCTAGTTACACTAATCTTACTTTTTCAATCAGCAAGTACAGAACAATCTCCACTTGCTGTCAGTACATTTGTTTTCTGATTTAGAGGAATGATTTTCATTTGTCCCATAGGAAAACCAGGCTTCATTACAGACTCATAGAATTGCCTGGATTGAAAGGGGCCTTAAAGATCATTCAGTTCCAACTCTCCTACCATGGGCACAGACACCTTCCACTAGACCCAAGTGGCTCAGAGCTCCACTCAACCTTGCCTTGAACACTTCCAAGGATGGGATATCCACAGCTTCCCTGGGCAGTTACATTGGGCTTGTGTGACCAGGTTTTGGTAGCAGAGGGAGCTGTAAGGGTGGCTTTTGTGAGAAGCTGCCAGAAGCTTCCTCCATGTCCAGCAGAGCCAATGCCAGGTGGCTCCAGGATGGACTTACTGTTCACCAAGGCTGAGTCAATCAGGAACAGTAGTAACACCTCTGTGATAACATATTTAGGGAGGAAAGATAAAAAAGTTATTGTGTAGATGTAATTGCTGCCAGAGAAGAGCAGAGTGATGATATGTGAGAGGAACAGCTCTGCAGACACCAAAGTCAGTGGAAGAAGAGGGGCAGTAGGTGCTCCAGGCAGCCATGGTGAAAACCATGGTGAAGCAGCTGTGCCCCTGCAGCCCATGGAGGACCACAGGGATGCAGAGACCCACCTGCAGCCCATGGAGGAGACCAAAACTGGAGCAGATGGATGCCCAAGAGAAGGTTGCAAACCCAGGGGAAACCGCTGGAGCGGACTGTGCCTGAAGGACTGCACCCCATGGAAGAGTGACCCACATTGCAGCAGTTTGTGCAGAACTGTTGCCCATGGGATGCACTCACATTGAAGAAGCTCCTGGAGGACTCTCACCTATGGGAGGAACCCTACTGGAGCAGGGGAAGGACTCCTCTTCCTGAGCAGCAGTAGGAACAATGAGTGATGAACTGACCATAATCCCCACTCCCCATCCCCCTGCACTAGTGGTGGAGAGGAAGTAGACATTGAGAAGGAAGAAAGGGTAGGGGAGAAGGTGCTTTTAAGATTTATNGAGGAAAGATAAAAAAGTTATTGTGTAGATGTAATTGCTGCCAGAGAAGAGCAGAGTGATGATATGTGAGAGGAACAGCTCTGCAGACACCAAAGTCAGTGGAAGAAGAGGGGCAGTAGGTGCTCCAGGCAGCCATGGTGAAAACCATGGTGAAGCAGCTGTGCCCCTGCAGCCCATGGAGGACCACAGGGATGCAGAGACCCACCTGCAGCCCATGGAGGAGACCAAAACTGGAGCAGATGGATGCCCAAGAGAAGGTTGCAAACCCAGGGGAAACCGCTGGAGCGGACTGTGCCTGAAGGACTGCACCCCATGGAAGAGTGACCCACATTGCAGCAGTTTGTGCAGAACTGTTGCCCATGGGATGCACTCACATTGAAGAAGCTCCTGGAGGACTCTCACCTATGGGAGGAACCCTACTGGAGCAGGGGAAGGACTCCTCTTCCTGAGCAGCAGTAGGAACAATGAGTGATGAACTGACCATAATCCCCACTCCCCATCCCCCTGCACTAGTGGTGGAGAGGAAGTAGACATTGAGAAGGAAGAAAGGGTAGGGGAGAAGGTGCTTTTAAGATTTATTTTACTTCTCATTATTCTGCTTTGATTTTGTTAGTAATAAATGCAGTTAATATCCCAAATTCAACTTTGGTTTTCCGATAACAGTATTTAATGAGTGATCTCTCTCCCACACCTTATCTCAACCATGAACCATTCATTATATTGTCACTCTCCTGCCACTGCAGAGGGGAATAACAGAGGGCCTCAGTGGGTGCCTGACATCCAGCCACGGTCAATCCACTACAGTAACCTTGTCCTGTCACCACATGCTCATGTAAAAAGTCCCTCTACAGCTTTCTTGTAGGCTTCCCTCAGCTACTAGATGGCCCTAACTAGGTCAGTCCAAAGCCTTCTCTTCCCCAGGCTGAACAATATCAATTTTCTCAGCCTTTCCTCACAGCAGAGGTGCTCCATCCCTCTAATCTTCATGGTCCTCACCTGGAGTAACTGCAGCAGGTCCCTGTCCTTGCTGTGCTGGCACCCAGAGCTGGATGCAGCCCTGCAGGTGGGGTCTCAGCAGAGCAGAGGGGCAGAATCCCCTCCCTGGCCCTGCTGCCCACAATGCTCTGGATACAGCCCAGGACCCGTTTGTCTCTCTGGGCTGGCAGTGCCCATGGCTGGGTCCTGTCCAGCCTCTCACCCAGCAGCACCCCCAGGTCCTTCTGGGCAGGGCTGCTCCCATCTGCTCATCCCAGCCTGGGCTGATACAGGGGATTGCCCAACCCAGGTGCAGCACCAGACCTTGGCCTTGTTAAAACTCTTGAGAATCTAATGTGCCCACTTCTCAATCTTTTCACCCGCCTGGAGGGTATCCCACCCTTCAGCTATGTCAACCACACCACTCAGCTTGGTATCATCTGCAAACTTGCTCTGGGTGCACTCAGTCTCTTGTCTATGTCATTCATGGAGATATTAAATAACAGTGGTCCCAAAACAGATTGCTGAGGGACACTGCTTGTCACTGATGTCCATCAGGACTCTGAGCTATTGACCACTACCCTCTGGATGTGACCATTCAACCAATCTAATCCATCTAACAGCTCACCCAGCAAATCCTTCTCCCGCCAATTTAGAGAATGATGTTAGGAGGAAGTCTGTCAAAGGTTTCACAGAAGTACAGATAAATGACATCAGCAGCCCCTCCCCTGTCCACTGATAGAGTCACCCCATCACAGAAGGCCACAGGGTTGGTCAGGCAGGCTTGCCCTGGGTGAAGTCATACTGGCTCTCTCAAATCACCTCCCCATCCCCCATGTGCCTTAGAACAGCTTCTAGGAGGAGCTGTTCCATGACCTTCCCAGGCACAGCAGTGAGGCTGACAGGGCAGTACTTCCCAAGGTCCTCCTTTCTACCCTTCATAGATAGGTGCAAAATTTCCTTTTCCAGTAACTTGGGACTACATCAACTTTTCATGGAGTCATGGAGAGTGACTTGGCAATTACAAACAGAAAGGTTGTGGAGTCTCCTCTCCAGACATATCCAGAGATACACAGATTACATTCATAAGCACTCACAGACCATACAGATAAATTCAGATTCTTTTGGCTTGTTGAATTTCCCTCAGGCCCTATCAGCATGTAAAGTTCCTGAAAGCAAGAGACCAGAAGTACCAGTTCTGTCATTCACACACAGTCTAGATCAAGGGTTCAGCCTGTGATAGCAGGCAAGAAGGATATATGAACACATCCCTGGTGCTCCAGCCTTGATCTTCTCAAACAGGTGGCTAAACAATTACAGCATAAAATCGCCTAGCTGTCATTTCGAAGGACTTTGTTAGCTGTAGCTAACTTTTCTATCAATAACTGCATACAAACAAAAAGACACAGGTCAGCTTTACAGTGATCACCCTTTAATCCCCAAATGTGCACTAAGCGATGACATGCATCTCCTCTGGTTCAAACAATGAGCATCGGCTCTACATTGTCTCAGGGAGAAGAATGTGCCTGTGTGGGTAGAGAACGAACTAAGGGGTAGAGATGGGGTGCAACACCATTAGAGACATACAGCAAATGCCCAAAGTACACCTCTCCCTTCTGTTCAGCTCCACTGGGGATTTCTCTATGCAGGCATTTGACCAAAGTGTTGCCTTTATTCAGTGGATGGTTTTTATGCCTAAAAATTGTGAAAATGGGTTTTCAGAGCAGCCCTTGAGTCTTCACTCAATCCAATCCTAAGTAAAGGCACTGAAATATAAGCAAACGCAGCAGAGGGAAGAGAGATCCACTGCTTACCTAGAAGCAACTCTAGCAAACAAGCCAAGCACAGCACCTTCTCAGGATCAGACCTTTTTAATGAAGCACCAAGTAAGCAAATGCACTCAACACCAGCAGGAACCAAAGAGGGAATCAGACAAATCATGTTATGTATGCATCGCTATTACACCATAATTCCAAGGTAAATCCTTACTGGCTTTCTTAGGCAGGCCAAAACAGATCAAAATGACCTAAAACTGCTTCAAATATTGGCTGAGGAAGATTAGAGCCCTTTAGTAATAAAGACCTTATTGCTGTTCAAACTAAGGCTATGCTCAGAACTAAAATGGATTTTGACAGGTAGTAAAACAAAGCATTCCAGGAGTGTCCATAACACACACTAAGGCTGAACATTGGACTCACCCTTAGAAAACAGTCTATATGGGAAAAACAAGACTGTGAAAACTTCCTGGGACAGAAGGGAAACTGAGATCAGAGCTACAGCACTGAATGAACTGACGTGACAGGATAGCAAGCAATGATCAGCTTTCAGTGCACTTCCACCTACTGACAAATGCTTTTGATTTCCAAGAGCAAAATACATCCATGAACCTGCAGTTACTGCAAGCATCAACACCCATCAAGGACAAAAAAAGCTAAGTGCATAATTTCTAAATCATCCCACTATGAAAACGGAGTTCACATGTTGTTTTTATCCAGATCATAATTAACTAAAAGTAATACATCTCAGGAAAAAAAAACAACCAAACAAAACAAAACAAACAAACAAACAAAAACCCCCCAAAAAAACCCAAAAAAAAAACCCACTTCATTATGACAGAAAAAATCCCAAAGTTGTAGGTGAGGAATCACTGTTCACAATGACCTATTTGCAGTGAAACAAGCTTTTGCTTTAATACAGAAAAAACTATTCTTTAATAGTGTTTATTCAAATCAGAAAGTAATGGCAAATAGGTACCTCCAAAGTTCAGGTTTCTATTTAGGCTCTTCTTCAAATAAACATGAAAAGCAAAGTAAAATCTTTTTAGATTTTTATTTCTAGGGACCTGCATTAATATCACATTGGGCACTTCCTGAAGTACTTAAAATGTGTACTTTAGAAGAGTGATTAGAGACTACTTAGTGAATTAATGAGGTCACTCTGTGTTACTCCTTAGTGAAAGACGGACTTCAAGTTAATGAGGTTACTCTACAACCCACACTAGAGCTCTTGCTAATTACTTTAAGTCTTGCAGCTCTCAATGTCCACTCATTTCTATTCCTGTACTTGCAGAAGAAGAGCTGCTGTTAGTTACTATCTGCCAAGTTTTCCACCCACCATGTTTCAAAGATCTTGCTGAAAGTTGGGTTTGTCCAAAATAGGTAACATTCCTTATCAATATTTCCCATCTTTATTATGATCTATTAAGATTAGAGTACTAGAGCATTCTGTTTCCTGTACTGACATCAAGAAGTAAACCACATTAAAATGTCCTGGTTCTGTACAATTTATATTTAAATATATTCATACTTTCAGTGTTAAAATGATTATTAAATTGTAAAGACCACAATACACAAATTCTTTAATATGCATTCTTTCTCTGCAAAAAAAAATCTAAAAACATTTTCTAAATATCATAATCATCTTGATGTCAAGAAAGGCTAAGAAAATTTGTCAGTATAATTATATTACTACAGAATTTACAGCACTATAATCAGCATATCTCCATATGCTGACACACTTATACCTCCATATGCTGACACACTTCTGAACCTTTACACACACATACCTCTTTAGAAACAGAAATACTCATAGGGATACAAAATTTTTAAATAGCTACAGCAGTAAGCTCCTGCCAGTGCTAATCTCTTCAACCCTAATGAAGTGACTCAGCTGATTTTACAGCCTGCCAATGTAAAAAGATACCAAGGAAGTAAAAATAGGCACTGTAAACTCATTTCTGTAATTACATTTAATATTTTAATCCACTTAAAATCCTTAGCTAAAACAGAAACAATGATAGTCAAGAGCACACTACCGCCATGCTTAAAAAAAAAAACTTAAAGAAGAAAAAAAGACCAGGTCAGTTCACCCTGAAAACAGTTAACAACTACTGCTAGCATTAGGGTGTGTTACTCAATTCCAAAGTAACCGCTGGATTCATTGGATGCGGAGCCCCTGGCATGTGACAAAGCCTTCAGCGAAGCTGCCTGCTCCAAGACATGTGACTTGTGGCAGAAAACCAAGCTCAGCTGCCTGCCAGCAATAGCTGGATCCTTAATGCATACCATCTGCTGAGACCAGTTAAAACTGGGAAAGGAATTAGATGTGTATACACTACTTAATATATAATAATTTAAAATGAAAACATTTACAACAATACATCACACAACTTCGACACTTTTAAGAACATTTTAAGAACATCCTGCACACCTGATTTTTTCTTAAAGCAAAAGGAGTTTCAACTAATTTTTGATTCATGATTGTTTTCCTTTTCTCTAGTTCTTTCTATGGGAAGAGATCTCAAGACTTTCCCTCACTGTTGTTTTTTTTTTTTTTTCTGGAAGACTCTTGTTTCCACATATGAACCAAAAGCAGCAGCAGAGTAATCAAGACCATCCACAAGAGAACCCATACACCTTCACTGCCTGTATTCTTCTAGATTCATTACTAAAACACATTTTGCAGTGTTCTCATATAACACTGTTACAATGCAAATTAAGTCCAGAAAACATCACTTGTGTATAAGACTTTAGACACACCATACTGAATTTTAAAGGTTGAAGGAAAAAGCGACTAAAAATTAACTGGCAATTTAGGAACTTTTCCCAGAATTACAAAATATTAAAATTTGCACAACTCTGAGTCTCTACTCTTCATTGCAATCACTGCCCAGGCCAACAAAATTAAGATGGAGAATTAACAATTCCATCCTGTATTCACTCCAGCAGAAATCCCATTTTATCAGAAATTAAAAGCAATTACTTTAGAATTAGAATTTGACATTTAAAAACACTTTCAAACTTTCTTTTAGCTAAATAAATTACAGAGCTGAACCCTCTTGTGAGAGTTCATTATTAGGCAGGAAGACAATATTGGACATTTAGTATTCAACTACACATTCAATAAATATCAGCTGTATGGAAAAATCCATATGAGGAAACAGCTTCCACAGGATAGGTAATGTCTGTATTTCTAAACAAATCATCATTTGCTTTATTCCTGAATTTATAAAGAGTGTGTTTGGTTGCCTTTTGCATTTTTCAGCACCTTATAAAAGCCATGCCATACCTCAGGATAGTAATTCTCCATGTTTGTTATCCAGTCTCCAGCATTTTGTAAATATTTTACAGACACTTAGTCCACAATAGCTGAATAAATTAAAGAATGTGAAACTACAGGTCTTTCTGCCGATGATTTCCACTAGTAGCAACCTCAGTTGTGCCAATAGATAATGCTTTGAGTACATATCACATCTGTCAACATTTGAAAAGGAAATAAGCAATTCAAATGAAAAGAATGAAAAAGTATTTTGTATGTGTGCCTAAATATGCACATCTCCCCACTAGCTTCTACTGGATTCCCAGGTGCTCAAAAAAAGTACTGACTTACACAAGAAAACTTCCACTTCCCTATTAGCAATCTGCTTAACATTTGTGCTATCTATACCTCTTCTAAAGAGGCCAATATTAAAAATCACTTGACCAGCAGTCATGAAAGAAAGGAAGTCCACAATTTGAAATTCCTGTAAGATCTTTTATTGGTCTCGTCCAATCTGTCAGGAGCTGACACTTTCAAAAGGTCATTGATCTGATGCCTTAACATTCTGCACCCATCTTTTGCAGAGTACTTGCAAGAACTCCTTCAGTTTTATCTCACACACTAAATTCTGAACAAAACAAAGGATACTTGATGATACCATTAGAAAAAAATTTTTTAAATGCCAGACTAGTGTCACAAATAGGGACAATGCGATGAGTTGTCTGGAATACCCAGAGGCACGGGCTCATTTAAACAAAATGTGTTTTAACACATACAAATGCCAAGTTACAGATCTTAGTCTAGGTAATTAATCCATACCGAAGCAGCAAGCACTCATACCCTTGAAAGTAGCTCTGAAGACAGATAACTAAATCCACACTTACTGTACAAAGTTTTGGAAACAACTAACTCAACTTGGCATGTTTAACTGTTAACAGTAAGCCAAAGGCACTACTTACTATAAACAGCATGGATGATGGCAGTACTGGAAAGTATTTCTGAAGAACTTGTAAACTGAAGAACTAGAGAAGGGGAGGAAGATCTAGAGCTGATGAAATCTTTGTGTGCACGTTTATTCACAATAAGAACACTACTGGCTTTTAATCTAAATAGGAAAAGGTGAACTGACTGCTGTTTACAGAATTCATCAGACTGGCCAATTCTTATGGGAAAGAGCAAGCAACTTTCAACACAAAGACAACTTAGACAGCAAATTTAATAGCAAAATAGAGGGTAAAATTAGGTATGATGCCCTCTCAGAAGCATTAGCTACACATTATGCTTCTATCAAACAAGCTGCTCAATCCAGTATATAAAATATAAGGACCAGGACAGAAGAGAGGAGTCGATTTAGACTTAATCGTCCCTTAAGACCTTTGCAACCTTCGATGTTCTCAAAATAACTAGACAAGGTTAAATAATCTCCACAATATCAGTGACAATGAGGCCACATTTCCAATTTTACAAGGAATAACCAGAAAGACATGAGTATTTTAAAATTCTTATAATTGGAAAAGAGAAAAAAACCAAAACCAGCAACAAAACAGCCCTAAATATCAGGAGTAATTCTAAACATTATGTTGTAACAAGAGTGCTCCCTGAAAAATACAGAGCACACCCTACTTCCATCTCAGAAATCTATAGCATCCTGAAGATCCTACATTAGAGGCCACGGAGTAAATTACTCCAGTGCTGGTACTTCACTGCTGCCATACCCTCTGCCTTCATTAAAAGAAAAATAGCTTGGAATCACATGAGACTTGTCACTGTAACAATTACAAAATTTCATTTACGAGAGATATCTGCATTAGTGCAAACCAATTAATTCACTAAGAGCATATACTTTGTCTGATTTAACATAATGAAAACTGTAGTCTATTGTTGACATCAATACTTTTTCTAATTTACTCACTGCTGCACGCCAGCACAAAAGTGTAGCAAAGATCTGACTTTATTTTTTCCTTAAAATAACGGAATGAGCAAATCTGTAGGATACAAAACATGAAACCACCTTGATACCAACTGAGCTGCTCTCTCAACCTGTTAGTTTTTCCACAATTGTCAGACCTGTTAAAGGGTACTTAACTGTCTGAATTACAAAGATGCTTTTAAAGGCAGCCCAGATTTAAAATATATTCCTGAAAACCAGCACTTTGAATTCCTATCCCTATCTCTAAAGGAAAAATTTTTATCCTCTATATATCTAAATTTGATTTACTGGAGTTTTACAATCCTGATAAAGACAGGAGAATGTCATTCTAAGCAGGTGGAGGTAAAGCTAAATTGTTCCACATTACTCTAACAGTCTCACTAGCTCACATCAACAGTCTCTGGTTCTCCAGAATTTCTTCTTATACTTGTTAGCAAATACAAGATAAAGATACATACTTTTTCCCTAGTGAATAGATACTTTGAAAAGAAAAAGATATAGTGTGAATTAAAGTAAACATATTTGATCTAAAAAACAAACAGAAAAGATTTCTGTTTTATACATTAGAACCCTAACATATGACCCTTTGTACAATTTGTTTCTATTTGTCAAATGAGCTGATTACTCCTGATAATTTTTTGCTTACCAAATCTGTTAATGCCAAATATACAGAGGTAACTTACAGAACAGCCAAAGAGGAAGATGTTTTCTACTTCTGAGCACTAATAAGGCCTATTTAATTTGCTGTGGATAAAAGGTTTTAAGCAGGTCTTACCTTGTTATACTAATACTTTAATCTATAAATTTTCATTGTAATTAATTGCTAAGTACTTTTACTTTGACAGACAGCAACAGAAAGCCCGACCAGAAGAGTTCTAATTTTATTTCACCAAAAATAGTGAAACAATCACATCAGGTGAAAAAAGAATAAATTGAAACACCTATGCAGAAAAGGTCTACATTAATAAGGTGAGATTGCAACTAAGAGCCTCTACATACATTTAAACTGTTAAAGGTAATTTAAAGGACAAAAAAAAGCCCATGATTCCAATTAAGTTTATATTAAATACATTCTTTAAAATCCTGTTCAAGCAGATTTAATAGCACATAGTTTAACTACAATTTGAGACTAACACATATAATCACAACAGTTTTGCTGTTTTACTCAAACTCAACTATTTAACAAAACTGTTTCTCCTCATTCATTAAGTTTCTGTAGTGCAAGCTAGTTGCTTTTGCTGCTGGTAAAATGTTAGCCATTCCTCATGCCAAGTGACTAGCAGTGTCTGTGAGTCATTATCACCAGAAGATGAATATGCCACTGATTTTTGTAATGTTAACATATGAGTAACTTCCAAAATAATTTAATTGGATGTAATATGTAAATCTGGGAAGAAGTAAAGAAACATCAATTATTTGGCAGCACTACCTGTTAATCAGCAGCATACCCTGAACTCTGCAAGAACATCATGAAATACACCACCCTGCACGTGTGCCTGCTTCCCGTTTGGAGCTGACCTGAAACACTGGTTTCAATATCCACTACTCTTGTACAAAAGCAAATTATTACCTTTATCATTAGCTATATCATTTCCTTCAGAACATGTCTGCAAATTAACTCTGTTACTTCACTGCAAAAATGAAGCACAAGGTCTGAATCCAATATTTCAATACTTTTTTCCATTTAACTTTGTGCTTTCCTTGCCAAGTAAGATTGTGTATTGCCCTTAACTTCTTCAGAAAGCAGTATGGAAACTGTGTTGTGGGTTTAGAGATGGTGCATAGCATTCATGTCAATATTTTTAATGTGGTCTTGTTTCACAGCTTTGCCAGTCCTCACTATATGCAGCTTTCAATCACCAGATGTACTTCACTAAAATGACAGGCTTTTTCTTAGTTTACATCACAAAAACAAATAATTTCTTAAGCAAAAGTGTACTAATACTTAATATTTAAAGTTACTCTAAGCTGTAAAATACATCTCATTTCATTCTCCAAGAAACTGACTCTTCTAAAAGTGCATCTTGAAGTTATTGAGTTTCATAGATGAAGAAATTTCTTTCAAGTTTTGTCATCATATAACTGATAGCAAAAACAATTTCAAGATCTTCAAATAACATGTGCACAGCATCCAAAACCTTGGAAATGCCATTCTTACTTAGTAGAAGAAAAAAAATTTGTGAAGTCGAGCGGCTGGTTTTCTTACCAATAAAAAAATACATCATGCAAGACCTGAAAATATTTTCAAAATTACATTCCTGAAAAATGGGGGTTTAGCAGCCCTTCTGTCACACATAAATTTCCTATTTGTTCAAACAGCAATTCCTTTAAAAAGCAAGCTGAAAATGAACTATAAAATATTAACCATTATTATTTTAGTTATATCCTCTCAGCACATGACAGTTTTAGTGATTTGAACTATCATTTGGAAAGATTTTAAAAATTCTTTTCATGATATCATCTGTTTCTTACAGAGCTCCAAAATAAATAAAGTCACCTTGTAGCACAGGCACCCATAAGCATCCAAGACAATCCCTGAGAACTTCTCCACAGAAGACTGTACACCTTTCTCTGCTTCTCCCATATTTCCAGTTATGCAGTTCCAACTCCAGTGCTCATCAGACACCTCTCTATATGCTGCAAATCCCCTTAACAGCACAAAACTAACAACCTTCTTCAGCAGGTTCAAGGAGCGGCTTGCACTGGCAGAGAATTAGAGTCCAGCAAGCCCTGACAGTGGCAGGAACAAGAGTGTGGTTGGGAGGAATAAAAAGGGTGGGTGATAAATAGGAAGAAGGTAGTGAGCTACCATGTCAGCTCACCAAACACCATGGCATCAGATCATGTACTTCAGTATATTCACAGAGCCAGTAAAAAGCAGTAGCTTCAACGTTATTGCAAAATCACTTCAACAGGCAGAGAACTTTTGCTAACTTCTTCTCCTATTTACATTTCATTCTCTTCTTTTTGAGGAAAGCTTACACCAGCAAAAGAAACAGAGAACTTAGAAGAGCAGTAAAATGAAAGTATATCAACACTCAAAAGAAAAATTAAAATGCCAAATGGCATTTTAAATAGTTCTTCTTTCAGACATAAATCATTTTAAAGCCACAATAGTGCAATAACAGAGCACTCATTATATACATTTAAGAAAAAAAAAAAGCACTTGGACCATTTAATTCATTTATATTGAAATAAAAGTCTGTTTTAAATAAGATGCATAAAACCCACAACAAGGTTTGTATTTTTTTAAGTTAACATTTCATTCCTGACTCTCAAATACCCAAAAGATAACCTTAAAAATGCTTATGCCTAATTCTATACCAGTATAGAACAGAATATCCTGAAGCAGGCAGTTCACCCAAATTTATCAGAAAAATTCATTCCAAACTACCCAGTTTTTTCTACAATGGTGAATTCTGAGGCTCCCCCAGTATGAGTAGTATGAGGATAGACAGGGAAGTAGAATGGATCTCGCTACCGTAGGGCTTTTCAAGTCAAAATTTTACCTGTAAGCTCACCAAGGCCAAGAACAGGCAACTTCATATTCTAAACTACTGTAACTACATTCTGCAACTACTACAAATCCAAATTTTAGAGATGTATGGATTTTACATTTCCTATAATAAATGCTCTTAGGAGAACAGTTTTTAAGAGGTAAGGCCAAAAACTGTTTCCTTCAGAGCTACAAAACTAAACAGTGTAACAGCTACCTTCTGAAATGCTTCTGAATCCATACTCCTAAAAAAAGTAGGACCTAGCTGAAAAACACTAGCCACGTTCTATTATGAACAGAAAGTGAGAGCAATGAAAAAAATGGACAGGAAGAGAGGCAAGAGCATGAAAATCAGAACCGAAGAAACCAACTAAAAAAGTAAAAGTTGTGATTGCTTACTTTTGCTACCTCTTTCAGACTTAGTGTTGAGCTCTCACAAGAAGTAGTGTAACAAGCACAGCAAGACTCAAGTAACAGAAGTGACTACAGCAGCACTTTGTGCTGTGAGAAATACAAAAAGGATTGAGTGCAGGTACTGTGCTATAATATTTGTAAAAATGCAGTTGAGAAGGAAGGTAGCATGAACAGCAACATGCTCCAAAGAAGAGGCAAAATATTGGTGTGAACAGTGGTTATTGTTTGTGATTTCTGCTTGGACTTACAGAACTCAAAAAAGCTACTATATCCTTTGATAAAAGTACTATGAGAGTATGGATGCCCAAATATATCTAGGTGATCATTATAATCATTAAAATTATGATCATTAAAAAGAAGCTTTTCTCTACCTAAAAAAAAACCCAAAAATCTCCCCCCAACACACACACACAAAAAAAACCCCAAAACAAACAAACAAACAAAAAAAAACCCCACAAATAAAACACGAAAAAAACAAAGCAAACAAAAAAACAAAACCAAGCCCTCAACACACACATATCCACACCACTTAATTTAAAGAAATGTATTAAGAGTTGCAATCAGCTCCTGTGTCAGAACAGGCACTGCATATCACCCAAACACTACATTTTTAATCAGACAAGGGTACTTCACGTGACATGAACAGAAACACTTGATTTCAGTGATCTAAACTGCAGTTCAGTCTGTAAAAACATTTTTGAGGCTGCAAGTTTCTAGGAATGTTAAATATTGCACTCGGCTGCAGAAAGGGGGAAATAACATTCCACAAACGAAGGCCAGACCTACTTACGTTTCAAAACAGCGATCCACGTTGTCTGACATCAGCAGCAGCATGCAGAGCTGTTCCAGTGCTATTAGCTGCATATCCCTTTCATCCCCCTGCCCCATCTGCAGCCATTCCAGCAACGTGTCTGGATCCACATCTGCCATGGTTTTTTATAAAAAGAAAGCCGCCTCCACGTCAATTAAAAAGTACCAAAAGTATCCTTTAATTGTTGGAGCCAGACTAACTTCAGCACAATTAATTTCTCTCTTCAGTCAGCCTCACACTTCTGTAGTTTTCACCTGGCAAGAAAAAGTAAAAAAAAAGTAATCATCACAATCTTGTCCTTGAACTTTCTACATTTGGTCCTCTCTAAAATGTATAGCATATGTTTGGGCTGAAATCAAGGAAATTTTCACATATTTTATCAGTAAAAGTAGGGGTTTTTTTGCTTTATAAGCAAGTAAATAGTAATGAGTTTGTTCTGTTTTGAGGACAACTCAAAATTAAAGCTAGAAAAATTGTGCTTAATCCTTTTGTGTACACTTAAAGCCAAGGGAAAGAAAGCGATGTCTTGCCCATCCCCTTCCTTTAATATTACTTTATTATAAAGTGTTTAGCTTTACAAGACATGGATTACCTCCTCAAGAAAATATTCAAATATAGAAAGATAATGAATTTCACATTTTAAATAGAAATCCATAAAACAAAAAACTGAGATGTACAATTGCAGATCTGCAGAATCTCTGGAAATCTTTATGAATCCTTCAGCTTTTAAAACAGCATTCAAACATAAGGAAAACAGGCTTTTTATGTCAAAGTATAAAAAAAGACAACTTAAAAATCACTTCCACTTCCAAGAGTTAGGGGATTGTTGGGTTATTTGGGGACTTTTTGGAAAAAAATATTTACTTTGTAGTTTTCAAAAAAATCCGGTGAATAATTTAAATAATTGACCTACACATGAGGAAAACAACATTATTTGCTGGCCCAATGCCATAGTTGTACATGCAAGCTGAAGACCAAAAAAGTTCCTTTAAAAAGTTAAGATATTTTTGACATATGTTGCTCACTTTTTACTTTGTGTTTAACAAACAGTGAAATTCACCTCCCTTGCCTAAAAACACAGCAAATATGACTGTTTTAACATAAAAACTAATGGGTTACAAACCAACCTTTCCGAATCAGACATATAAGAAAAACAATACCCTTTTAAAATAGAGCTTCGAGAAGAAGAATTAGTTTATCAAATTCCTGGGTAAATATGAAATGCTGGACAGTGTCCTCACAAACAGGGGGGAGGTGATGTGGGAGGAAGAGCTTGATCTGGACAAAGTCTGCCTACTTGTTTACTTGCTGCTAATGAGTTAATAGTTAAAAAATAACTCCATCAAGGGCATGTCTACAAAAGGGACTCAGAAATTAGTATTATATGAAGAAACACACACTGAATCAGCTCTTTCACAATAGCTTCAAACTCAAAGATGTGACAGAAGTACAACAGATAGAATTTTATACAATTTAGGACCATAATATTACAGATCACTCAACTACTCCTTGCCAGTTATATATTAGATATTATCTTACTCCCAAAAGTAATTTCATATTAGTAAATTGATTTTCTGTGTTTTAAACAATGCCTATGATTCTACAACATGTTTACAGACTGCATTTCCTGCTCTAATCCTATATAAAACTACTTTCAGACAGTAAAGATGGGATCGTATTATAAGTATACTACCTCTCCTTAACACGACTAAATAGTTATTTCCGGGAACAGGGAGATGTGTGATAGCGAGAGAAACAAGAAAACGAAGAGACAGCGAAAGTGGGGTAAGTTCAACACAGGCACCTGCTGTTCTCCCACCCCAGACGGCTGCACAGGAACCACGGCGCGGAGCGTGGCGAGGGCCCGGACTCCCGGGAGAGCCGCCCCCGAGCAGGGGCCAGGCCGCAGCGCCACTCACCCCGCGCCGCCCGGGCCTGCTCCACACCCCAGGCGGGCCCCGGGCCCGCGCCGC